>SJYX01022783.1:8356-113836 GCA_006410675.1 Oreotragus oreotragus
TATTTTTATCTTTATTTGCAATATATAAAATTATTAGTGTCAAGATATTCAGCAAATACTATTAATTTTCTTGGTTTACAATTTAATTTTAACTTTTTTGTAAAGTAAAATTGACTTTTCATGTTATATAGTTTTATGTTTTGACAGATAAATAGAGTTGTGTAACAACCACCACCATCTAGCTGCAGGACTCCACTACTCCGAAAAAAGTTCTTTATGCTGCCCCACTGAAGTCAAGTCCTTCCTACCAACCCTTACAACAAGCAGCCTCTAATCTGTTTTTCATCACTATATTTTTGTCTTTTCCAGAATGTCATAAAAATTCATCATACATGACTTTGAGTTTGGCTTCTATTACTAACTATAATACTTTTGAGATTCACCCATGTGGTTGTGTGTATCAATAGTTCATTCCTTTGTATTGTTGAGGAGTCTTCCACTGTACAGATATTCCAGAGTTTATCCACCCACCAGTTGAAGGATTTTTTAATTATTTTCAGTTTGTTTGTTTTACACAGTTCAGATTCTTTATTTTTAGTTTTTTTATTTTTTGATCATTTTATATTTACAGAAAAGTTGTAAAAATATTACAGAGAGTTCTCATATCCCTTATTTAATTTTTAACTTATTGTAATAATTATTTTTATTTTTTAATTGGAGGAGAATTGCTTTACAATGTTGTATTGATTTCTGCCATACAACAACACAAATCCACCATGATTATACTTTTATCATCTCCCTCTTGAGCCTCCCTCCCCTCCACCCACCCTACTCCTCTAGATCATCACAGAACGCCAAGCTGGGTTCCCTGTGTTATACAGCAATGTCTCAGCAGCTATCTATTCTACACATGGTAGTGTACATATGTTGGTGTTACTTTCTCCATTCATCCCACTCTTTCCTTCCCACCCCACCCCACTCTTCTAGATCATCACAGAACACCAAGCTGGGTTCCCTGTGTTATACAGCAATGTCTCATCAGCTATCTATTCTACACATGGTAGTGTACATATGTTGGTGTTACTTTCTCCATTCATCCCACTCTTTCCTTCCCCGACAGTGTCCACAAATTCTTTCTCTATATCTGTCTCTATTCCTTCCTTGCAAATAGGTTCATCAACACCATTTTTCTTGATTCCATATATGTTAACTCACATTCTTTACCCAGCTTTCCCTATATAACCTTGAGATATCCATCAACACTGTTTTTCTCAGTTCAGTCTCTCAGTCATGTCCAACTCTTTGCGAGAGTCCTACTCTTTGCGACCCATCAACACTAAGAATTGATAAATAATTTGTTTGGTTGTTTGTTCAGTTGCCAAGTCATGTCCAACTTTTTGTGACCCTATGGACTGCAGCATGCCAGGATTCCCTGTTCCTCACCATCTCCTGGAGTTTGCCTGAGTTCATGTCCATCAAATCAGTATTGCTATCCAACCATCTCATCCTCTGCTGCCTTCTCCTTCTGCCTTCCATCTTTCCCAGCATCAGGGACTTTTCCAATGAGTCAGCTCTTCACATCAAGTGGCCAAAGTATTACAGCTTCAATTTTAGGATCAGTCCTTCCAGTGAATATTCAGGGTTGATTTCATTTAGGATTGAGTGGTTTGCTCTCCTTGCAGTCCAAGGGACTCTCAAGAGTCTTCTCCAGCACCGCAGTTCAAAACCATCAATTCTTCAGTGCTCTCCCTTCTTTATGGTCCAGCTCTCACATCGGTACATGACTACTGGAAAAGCATTTCATAACCTTGATACTATAGCCTTACTACTATTATACTACAGACGTTATTCAGATTTTTCCAGACTTTCTATTGTCATTTTTCTGTTCCAAGTTCTTATCCAGGATCAATTCAGTTCAGTCACTCAGTCATGTCCGACTCTTTGCGACCCCATGAATCGCAGCACGCCAGGCCTCCCTGTCCATCACCAACTCCTGGATTTCACTCAGACTCACGTCCATCAAGTCAATGATGCCATCCAGCCATCTCATCCTCTGGCGTCCCCTTCTTCTCCTGCCCCCAATCCCTCCAAGCATCAGAGTCTTTTCCATTGAGTCAACTCTTCGCATGAGGTGTCCAAAGTACTGGAGTTTCAGCTTCAGCATCATTCCCTCCAAAGAAGTTAAATAAGCAGAGTGGCAATATACAGCTTTGACATACTCCTTTCCCAATTTGGAACCAGTCTGTTTTTCCATGTCTGGTTCTAACTGCTGTTTCATGATTATAAACCTCCATCCATAGTCCTTCAGGAACTCTGTCTATCAGATGTAACCCCTTGAATCTATTTGTCACTTCCACTGTATAATCATAAGGGATTTGATTTAGGTCATACCTGAAAGGCCAGGTGGTTTTCCCTATGTTCTTCAATTTAAGTCTGAATTTGGCAATAAGGAGTTCATTATCAGAGCCACAGTGCACTCCCGGTCTTGTTTTTGCTGACTGTATGTATAGAGCGTCTCCATCTTTGGCTACAAAAAACGTAATCAATCTGATTTCAGTATTGACCATCTGGTGATGTCAATGTGCAGAGTCATCTCTTATGTTGTTGGAAGAGGGTGTTTGCCATAACCAGCACGTTCTCTTGGCAAAACTCTGTTAGCCACTGTCCTGCTTCATTTTGTACTCCAAGGCCAAATTTGCCTGTTACTTCGGTACCTCTTGACTTCCTACTTTTACATCCTAGTCCCCTATGGTGAAAAGGAAATCTTTTGGTGGTGTTAGTTCTAGAAGGGCTTTTAGGTCTTCATAGAACCATTCAACTTCAGCTTCTTTGGTTTTAGTGGTTGGGACATAGACTTGGATTACTGTGATATTGAATGGTTTGCCTTGGAAACAAACAGAGATCATTCTGTCATTTTTTGAGATTGCACCCAAGTATTGCCTTTTGGACTGTTTTGTTGATTATGAGGGCAACTCTATTTCTTCTGAGGGATTCTTGCCTACAGTAGTGGATATAATGGTCATCTGAATTAAATTTGCCCATATGTACCCATTTTAGTTCACTCATCCCTAAAATGTTGATGCTCACTCTTGCCATCTCCTATTTGACCACTTTCAATTTATCTTGATTCATGGACCTAACATTCCAGGTTCCTATGTAATATTGTTCTTCAGAGCCTTGGACTTTACTTTCACCACCAGACACATTCACAATTAGGCATTGTTTCTGCTTTGGCTCAGCCTCTTCATTCCCTCTGGAGCTGTTTCTCCACTCTTCTCCAGTAACCTATCAGACACCTACCTACTGGGTATTCATCTTTCAGTGCCCTATCTTTTTTACTTTTCATGCTGTTCATGGGATTCTCAAGGCAAGAGTGCTGAATTGGTTTACCATTCCCTTCTCTAGTGCACTACATTTTGCCAGAACTCTCCACCATGACCCGTCCATCTTGGGTGGCCCTACACAGCATGGCTCATAGTTTCACTGAGTTAGACAAGGCTGTGGTCCATGTGATCAGTTTGGTTAGTTTTCTGTGGTTCATGGTTTCATTCTGTCTGCCCCCTGGTGGATAAGGACAAGAGGGTTGTGGAAGCTTCCTGATGGGAGGGACTGGCTATGGGGAAAACTGTGTCTTGTTCTGGTGGCCAAGGCTCTGCTCAGTAAGTCTTCAATTTTCTGCTGATGGGTGGGCCTGTGTTCCCTCCTTGTAATTTGGCCCGAGGCTAAACTATGGTAGGTGTAATGGTGGTAAGGGTGACCTCCTTCAAAAGGACGTATGCCAGCATGCTGAGCCTCCCAGGACCGTTGTAGTCAGTGCCCCTGACCATACAGCAGGCCACTGTCAACCCACACCTCCACCAGAGACTCCTGGACACTTACAGGAAAGTCTGGTTAGATCTCTTGAGGGGTTACTGCTCCTTTCTCCTGGGTCCTGGTGCACACAAAGTTTTGTTTGTGCTCTCCAAGAGTCTCTGTTTCCCCAGTCCTATGGAAGTTCTGTAATGAAATTCTGCTGACCTTCAAAGTCAGATTCCTTGGGAATACTGAGTCCCTTAGCCAGATCCCCAGGTTGGGAAGGCTGTGGTTGGGCCTAGAATTTTATAAGTAAAGGGTGATATCTCATTGTGGCTTTGATTTGCATTTCCCTATAGTAATGCTGAGCATTTTTTCATGTGCTTGTTAGCCACCTGTATGAGTAACAGGCAAATTTGGCCTTGGAGTACAGAATGAAGCAGGGCAAAGGCTGGTGTTCTCTGCCAAGAGAACACACTGGTCATAGCAAACACCCTCTTCCAACAGCACAAGAGAAGACTCTACATATGGACATCACCAGATAGTCAACACCAAAATCAGATTGATTATATTCTTTGCAGCCAAAGATGGAGAGGCTCTATACAGTCAGCAAAAACAAGACCGGGAGCTGACTGTGGCTCTGATCATGAACTCCTTATTGTCAAATTCAGACTGAAATTGAAAAAGTAGGGAAAACCACTAGACCATTCAGTTCAGTTCAGTTCAGTTGCTCAGTCATGTCCACCTCTTTGAGACCCCATGAACTGCAGCACGCCAGGCCTCCCTGTCCGTCACCAACTCCCAGAGTTCACTCAAACTCGTGTCCATCGAGTCAGTGATGCCATCCAGCAATCTCATCCTCTGTCATCCCCTTCTCCTCCTGCCCCCAATCCCTCCCAGCTTCAGAGTCTTTTTCAATTAGTCAACTCTTCGCATGAGGTGGCCAAAATATTGGAGTTTCAGCTTTAGCATCAGTCCTTCCAAAGAACACCCAGGACTGATCTCCTTCAGAATGGACTGGTTGGATCTCCTTGCAGTCCAAGGGACTCTCAAGAGTCTTCTCCAACACCACAGTTCAAAAGCACCAATTCTTTGGCACTCAGCTTTCTTCACAGTCCAACTCTCAGATCCATACATGACTACTGGAGAAACCTTAGCCTTGACTAGATGGACCTTTGTTGGCAAAGTAATATCTCAGCTTTTGAATATGCTATGTAGGTTGGTCATAACTTGCCATGACCTAAATCAAATCCCCAAATACAGTGGAAGTGAGAAATAGATTTAAGGGACTAGATCTGATAGAGTGCCGATGAACTCTGGACAGAGGTTCGTGACATTGTACAGGAGACAGGGATCAAGACCATACCCAAGAAAAAGAAACGCAAAAAAGTAAAATGGCTGTCTGAGGAGGCCTTACAAATAGCTGTGAAAAGAAAGGAAGTGAAAAGCAAAGGAGAAAAGGAAAGAAATACCCATTTGAATGCAGAGTCCCAAAGAATAGCAAGGAGAGATAAGAAAGCCTTCCTAAGCGATCAATGCAAAGAAATAGAGGAAAATAATNAGGAGATCCAACCAGTCCATCCTAAAGGAGATCAGTCCTGGATGTTCATTGGAAGAACTGATGTTGAAGTTGAAACCAATACTTTGGCCACCTGATATGAAGAGCTGACTCCTTTGAAAAGACCCTGTTGCTGGGAAAGATTGAAGGTGGGAGAAGAAAGGGATGACAGAAGATGAGATGGTTGGGTGGCATCACCGACTCAATGGACATGTGTTTGGGTGGACACCGGGAGTTGGTGATGGACAGGGAGGCCTGATGTGCTGAGGTTCATGGGGTCGCAAAGAGTCAGACATGACTGATCGACTGAACTGATGTCTTATATATAAAAATATCTATTCAGATTCTCTCCTTATTTTTAATTGGGTTGTTTGGCTTTTTGATGTTATATGAGTTCTTTCTTGAATGTATTGTATGCAGATATCTTTTCTCATTCAATAGATGGCTTTTTAATTTTTTTATGTTTCCTTCACTGTGCAAAAGCTTTTAGTTTGATGTAGTCTCTTTAATTTTGCATTTTTTCCTTTTATTGAGGAGAAATACCCTCAAAAATATTACTAAGACCAATGTCAAATGACATGCTCCTTATGTTTTCTTCTAGAAGTTTTATCATTTGAGGTTTTACATTTAAGTCTTTAATCCACTTTGAATTTGTTTTTGTGCATGGTGTGAGAAAGTGGTCTACATTTATTCTTTTGCATTTGACTGTCCAGCTTTCCCAACACCATTTATTGAAGAAGCTATCTTTTCTCCATTGTGTTTCTTGCCCCCTTAATCATAGATTAATTGCCCATATAAGTGTATGTATATTTCTGTGCTCCATATTCTGTTCCATTGACATATGTGTCTGTTTTTGAGCTGGTACCATACTCTTTTGATTACTATAGTTTTGTAGTATAGTTTGAAATCAAAAGGAATGGTACCTCCAACTTTGTTCCTTTATCTCAATATTGCTTTTATTTTAGGGGATCTTTTGTGTATCCATACAAATTTCAGAATCATTTGTTCTAGTTCTGTGAAAAATCCCATTAATATTCTGATGAAATTGTATTGAATTGATAGATTGCCTTGAATATAATAGTCATTTAAACGATATTAATTCTTCCAATTCATGAGCACAGTTTATCTTTTAATCTGTTTCTGTCATCTTCAATTTCATTCATCAGGGCCTTTTAGTTTTCTGAATACAGGCTTTTTACCTCCNTATAGTTTTGTAGTATAGTTTGAAATCAAAAGGAATGATACCTCCAACTTTGTTCCTTTATCTCAATATTGATTTTATTTTGGGGGATCTTTTGTGTATCCATACAAATTTCAGAATCATTTGTTCTAGTTCTGTGAAAAATTCCATTAGTATTCTGATGAAATTGTATTGAATCTATAGATTGCCTTGAGTATAATAGTCATTTAAACGATATTAATTCTTCTAGTTCATGAGCACAGTTTATCTTTTAATCTGTTTCTGTCATCTTCAATTTCATTCATCAGGGCCTTTTAGTTTTCTGAATACAGGTTTTTTACCTCCTTAGATTTACTCCTAGGTATTTTATTCTTTTTGATGTGATTCTAAATGAGGTTGTTTCCTTAATTTATCTTTCTGATAGAGCATTGTTAATGTATGGAAATGCAATAGACTTCTGTATATTAACTTTGCATTCTACAACTTTACTGAATTCATTAATAAATTATAATAGTTTTTGGTGGCATCTTTAGAATTTTTTATGGTATAGTACCATGTCATTTGCAAAGAGTAACAGTTTTGCTTCTTCCTTTCCAATATGGATTCCTTTTTTTTTTTTTTTTAACTTGTCTGATTGTTGTGGTTAGGACTTCCAATACTGTGTTGAATAAAAGTGGCAAAACTGGACTTTCTTGTCTTGTTCGTGATCTTAGAGGAAAAGTTTTCAGTATGGTGAGTATAGTAATAGCTATGGACTTGCAATATCAATATATGACCTTTATTATGTTGAAGTATATTCCCTTTATATCTATTTTGTTGAAAGTTTTTTACATAAATGGCTGTTTAATTTTGTCAAAAGTCTTTTTTACATCTATTGAGATGATATGTTTTTTACTCTTAATTTTGTTAATGTGGCATATCACATCAGTAGGATTACAGATACTGAAACAGCCTTGCATCACTGAGATAAATTCCATTTGATCATGGTGTATGATCCATTTAATATATTATTGAATTTGATATGCTAATATTTTTTGAGGATTTTTACATATATGTTCATCAATGATATTGACTTGTAATTTTGTGAGTGTGTGTGTGTGATATCTTTGTCTGGTTTTGGTATAAGGGTGATGCAGTCCTTGTAGAATGAATTCAGAAGCTTTCTGTGCTCTGCAATTTGGGGGAATAGTTTGAGAAGTATTATCTCTTTTCTCTAAGTTTGGTAAAATTTACCTGTGAAGTCTCCTGGTTCTAGATATTGTTTGGCGTTGGGGGTAGGGGAGGCAGATTTTTAAAATGTTACTAATTCAGTTTCATTGCTGATAATTGATATGTTTAAGTTNTGCTCTGCAATTTGGGGGAATAGTTTGAGAAGTATTATCTCTTTTCTCTAAGTTTGGTAAAATTTACCTGTGAAGTCTCCTGGTTCTAGATATTGTTTGGCGTTGGGGGTAGGGGAGGCAGATTTTTAAAATGTTACTAATTCAGTTTCATTGCTGATAATTGATATGTTTAAGTTTTCTATTTCTTCCTATACCTGTCTTGGGATATTGCACACTTCTATTATTTCTTCTAGGTTGTCATTTTTATTGATGTGTAATTGTTCATAATAATAGCTTATGATCCTCTGTTTTTCTTTGGTATTTATTGTGACTTCTTTTTCATTTCTGATGATCTGTCTGGATGATCTGGGCCCTCTTTTTTTTCTTGGTGAATCTGGCTAAAGTTTTATTAATCTTGCTTGTCTTTTCAACAAACCAGGTCTTCATTTCATTCATTCATTTTCCTTTGTTTTCTGTGTAGTAAAAATAGTCTCTTTTATTTATTTCTTCCCTGTTCTTTAGTATTTCTTTCATTCTAATAACTTTCCGTCTCATTTGTTTTTCTTTCTCTAGTTCCTTTAGGGTTAGGGTTAAGTTGTTTGAGATTGTTCTTATTTCCTGAGGTAGACTTCTATTGCTATAAACTTTCCTCTTAGAACTGGTTTTGCTGCATTTCATAGATTTTGAGTTTTGTTTCTGTTTTCATTTGTCTCCAGATGTATTTTTATTTCTTCAGGGATCCATGATTGTTTAAGAGCATTTTGTTTAGCCTCCATGTTTGTGTGTTTTGCAGGTTTTTTCTTATAATTGATTTCTAGTCTCTTAACCTTGTGGTCAGAAGAAGAAGCTTGATATGATTCCAATCTTCTTAAATTTACTGAGACTTGTGAATTGACCTGAAATCTATCCTGGAGACTTTTCCATGTGAACTTGAAAAGAATATGTATTCTGCTGCTTTTGGATGGAATGTACATATACATATACATTAAGTACATTTGATCTGATGTTTCATTTAAGGCCAGTGGTTCCTTATTGATTTTCTGTCTGGGTGATCTGTCCATTGATGTAAGTGGAGTGTTTATGTCCATTATTGTTATTGCATTATTGTAAATTTCTGTCTTTATGTCTGTTAATATCTTCTTCTTGGTTGATCCCTTGATCATTATGTAATGTCCTCATTTGTCTCTTGTTACAGTCTTCTTTTAAATTTGATTTTGTCTGATATAAATATTGTGTACCCAAGCTTTCTTTTCATTTCTATTTATATGGTATAACTTTTTCCATCCTCTCACTTTCAGTGTGATCTAAAGTGAGTCTCTTGTAGGCAGCATAAATGAGTCTTTTTTTGTGTTCATTCATCCACTCTGTCTTTTGATTGGAGCATTAGGCTCATTTATATTTAAAGTAATTTTTGATAGGTATGTGCTTATTGCCATTTTGTTAATTTTTAAATGGGTGTTTAGCAGTTTTTTTTTGTTTTTGTTGTTCTTTTCTTCTTCTGTTACTCCCTTCTCTTGTGATTTGATGACCACTTTTAATGTTATGTTTGGATTCTTTCTCTTTTTTGTATGTATATATTTTTGATTTGTGGATACCATGAGGTTTATATACAACAATCTATATATATACATGATTATTTCAAGTTGCCTTGTCCTTTAAGTTCAAACATAGTTTAAAAATCCTACATTTTTACTTCCCCCAACAAGAATTTAATATTTTTTAACATCATATTTTGTATCTTTTAATTTTGTTTATGCCTTAGTTACTTATTGTGGCTATAGATGATTTTACTGCTTTTGTCTTTAACCTTTCACTAGCTTTATAGGTGGTTTGCTTACTTCATTTACAGTATATTTGACTCTACCAATGAGATGTTTTCCTTTATCAGTTTTATGTTTCTAGCTGTGGCCTTTTCTAATTAGAAAAGTCAATTTAATATTTCTTATAGAGTCAGATTCATGATACTGAACTCTTTTAACTTTTGATTGTCTGTATAACTTTTGATTTCTCCTTCAAATCATAAGGAAAGCCTTGATAGATCATTCTTCATTGCAAGCTTTCCTCTTTCATCACTTTAAATATATCATGCCATTCCCTTGTGACGTGCAGAATTTCTGATGATGAGTCAGCTAATTATCTTATGAGAGTTCCTTTACTTTTTACATATACTTTTTACATATAACTTGTTGCTTTTCCCTCACAAAAAAAAGTTCTCTCTTTATCTATAATTTTTGCCATTTTAATTACAGTGTTCTTGGTGTGGTCCTCTTTGGGTTGATCCTGTTTGTGATTCTGTGCTTCTGGAACTTGGATGCTTGTTTCCTTTCCCAGATTAGGAAAGTTTTCTGCTATTATGTCTTCAAATAATTTCTCTGCTCTTTTATCTCTCTCTTCTGTAATACAAATGATAGTATGTTTGATATTATTTCAGAAGTCTCTTCTCTTTATGATAAGTCCCCTACATACCAACACATTTCATTCCAAGAAGATATTGGTAAGTCCAATTTATTCATAAGTCCAGCAAAGTTAGCCTAGGTACCCAACTAACAAAATTGGCTATACAGTACTATACTGTAATAGTTTTATAATACTTCTCACACAAATAATACATAAAAACAAGCACCCCCAAAATATTTTTAATCTTACAGCGAAATGAAGTGAAGTCGCTCAGTCGTGTCCGACTCTCTGCACCCCCATGGACTATAGCCTACCAGGCTTCTCTGTCCAGGGGATTTTCCAGGCAATAGTACTGGAGTGGATTGCCATTTCCTTCTCCACAGGATCTTCCTGACCCAGGGATGGAACCCAGGTCTCCTGCTTTGTAGACAGACACTTTACCATCTGAGCCACCAGGGAAGTCCAGTACAGTATTATCAGCTGCATCAGAGCTGCTTTTATACTTGCTTTCAGACATCCTGGGCTTGAAATAAAGATACCGTACTATGGTATTTTGTACAATACTGTCACACAGAGTCAGACACAACTGAAGCGACTTAGCAGCAGCAGCAGCATACAGTAAAGTACACAAATGCACAACCACTTGTAGAGAATGCATACACATGACAATGTACACCAAACATGTGAACTAACTCACATGACTGAATATATAAGTACACTTTCACATCTTTGAAAATTTGCAACTTGAAGGTTCATATGTAAGGAAATTAACTGTATTCTTTTTTGTTGTTGTTCAGTTTCAGTGATTTCCACTGAACTGTATCTTTTAGTTTGCTTATCCATTCTTCTTTTTCGTCTAGTCTACTGTTGACTCCTTCTAGGGTATTTTTAATTTCAGTTATATTCTTCAGCTCTGTTTGGTTCTTCTTTATGTCTTCTAGCTCTTTGTGCAGTTTCACTGTGTTCATTCAATCTTTTCCTTAGGCCTTTGAGCATTTTTATGATTATTGCTTTGAGTTCTTTGTTGGGTAGATTTCTTATTTCTACTTCATTTAGTTCTTCTAAGGTTTTATCTTGTTCCTTTGTTAGAAACATATTCCTCTACTGACTCATTTTACCTAATTCACTGTTTATATTTCTGTGTAGTTGGTAGGTTGGTTACATTTTCCGGTTTTGGAGAACAGAGGAGACATGTGTCCCAGCAGTGTACTCCTCATCTAGTCACCAGAACTCTGTGCTCTAGGGGTAGCCTATGTGGGCTTCATGGGTCTTTCTGTTATAGGTGGTTGACTACCATGGGAAGCCCAGTTAGCATGGCTGCCCTCGGTCTGGTTGGTTGTCAGACCCTGCCATGTGAAGAGGCTACTGGCCACTGGTGGTGAGTGGAGCTCTGTCACAAAACAGCTGGTTCAGAGTTCCTGAAGCCTAGAGGTGGTGGGTTGAGTCAGGTCTTAGGATTGGTGATGTGGATCCAGGATGCCTGATCTACTGTTGACCTGTGATGAATGGCGTGGGTTTCTGACATAGCTGGCTGCAGGGTGTCTGGGTGTCTAAAAGCTGACGTTGGTGGGCTGGTGAGTGGGGCTGGATCCTGGCTGGATAGTGATCCTGCTGCTACTGCTGCTAAGTCACTTCAGTCATGTCCGACTCTGTGTGACCCCATAGACGGCAGCCCACCAGGCTCCCCCATCCCTGAGATTCTCCAGGCAAGAACACTGGAGTGGGTTGCCATTTCCTTCTCCAATGCATGAAAGTGAAAAATGAAAGGGAAGTCGCTCAGTCGTGTCCAACTCTTCGCGACTCCATGAACCACAGCCTACCAGGCTCCTCTGTCCATGGGATTTTCCAGGCAAGGATAATGATCCTAAGGTGTCTTAAAGCTAGTATCAGTCTGCTATTGGGGGTGGGGGCGGGGTTAGGTCTTGGAAATAGTATTGGTCCTCTGGTGGGTGGAGCTGGGACCTGGGGTCTTTGGTTTCAGGACCCAGGCATCTGGAGCCGATGATGACCCATAGGTGAGTGGGCCTGGGTAGCCTCTGGGTAGCTCACTGGTGGATGGAGCCAGGTCCCAATGCCTCCAGTTGCAGAGCCCTAGAGAGTTTGTGCCTACCGTCTAGTGAGTGAGGCTCGTTCCGGTGCTAGCATCAGCCAGTGGTGGGTGCAGCTGGGTCCCAAGGTTTCTGGCTGCAGGATTATAGGGATCCTGAGGCTAGTGCTGGCTCACTATTGGGTGGAGCTGAATTCTGGGGTCTTGGGATGCAGGCCCCTTGGGGTTCCACAGTTGATTTCAGCCCACTAACACCCAGGTCAAGCCCAGGGGTCCCGGGCTGGTGCCAGCTCACTGGTGAATGGAGCTGGAGCTTGTGGTCTCTGGCTGCAGGGCCTTGGGGGTTCCTGGAGGTGGTTTTGGCTGCTGGTGAATGGGCTAGTTCCTGATATGGCTGGCTGCAGACTCCAGGGAACCTGAAGCTGGGTCAGCCTGTTAGCCCACTGTAGGTAGGGCCAGACCCTCGGGCACCAGCTGAGGGGCCCAAGATGCCCCAGAGCTGATGCTGGTCTGCTACTGGGTGCAGCCAGGACCTAGGTGGTCCTGGTTCTAGTGCTGGTGGGCAAGACTGGGTCCTGGGCCCTCTGAGAACGGGTCACATCCTGGTGGCAGGTGGGGGTTCAGGAGCCCTAATGCAGCTGGCCTGGTGGTGGATGTGGCTGTGCCCCTGCCCAGCTAGCTGCCTGACCTAAGGCATCCAAGTACTGGTTCTGTCACTGGTGGGCAGGGCCAGGCCCCAGTGCTAATAAGCTAGAGGGACAACTCTAAAATGGTGCTTGCCAGCATTAATGTCTTCATGGTAGAATGAGCTCCCTATAATGCCTGCTGTTAGCATCTGTGTCCCCCAAAGTGAGCTCTAGTTGCCTCTCTGGGAGTCTCCAAGATCAGCAAATGAGTCTGACCCGCGCGCTTCTTTCAAACTGCTGCTGCTTGCCTAGGTTGCAGCTATGACATTTTGTGTGCACCCTTTAGGAGTGGAGTTTTGTGCTTCCTCCAGCCCTATGGCTCTCCCCAAAGTAAGCCCTGTTTGCCTTCAGAGCCTCTGATGTTCACCTTCCCAGTGCAGGAAGCCCCAAGGTGGGGAGCCTAATGTGTGGCTTGGACTCCTCATTCCTTGAGGAGAACCTCTGCAACTGTAATTATCCTCCCATTTGTGAGTCACCAACCTACGGATATGAGTCTTGACTCTACTTGACTATAAAGACTGTACTGTCTTTATAGTCTTCTTACCCATCTTATTACTGTTCCTCCTTTTTATCGTTAATTGTAGATTACTTCTGCTAGTGTTTAGGTCATTTTCATCAATAGTTGCTCTGTGAATAGTTGTAATTTTGCCATGTCTGTGAGAGAAGATGAGCTAGGGTCTGCCTACTCCACCATCCTGGCCACTTCCCTGAACAGGCATTTAAAACACACACACACACACACACACAAACACAAAGCAACAATAAATATATGGCCATCTTCATACATGGTCATTTAGATGTATACTCCTCTACAGGTAAGTGTGATAAAGGTGATAATTGCGCCTTTGTCTTGTTCTCTTCACTGGATATTAACTCCTCAAAGCAAAGACTATGCTTCTTCATAATATAACTCTTTCTGTAGAGTGCACGCTACATGGTGAGTCACTGATGCAGGTAGTGATGGCATTGAAGATGAAGATGCAAAACACATTCCATATAATAATTTACAGGTATTTCTCTTTCCGACTTCACCCTGTATGACTATCTCTAGGTCCATCCTCATCTACAGGTGACCCAATTTTGTTCCTTTTAATGGCTAAGTAACATTTCATTGTATATATGTACCATATCTTTATCAATGTGGTTCTCTGATGATGGACATTTAGGTTGCTGGCATGTCCTGGCTATTGTCAACAGTGCTACAGTGAACATTGGAGTGCATGTGTGTGTTTTTTTTATTAATTGACATGTTTACACTACCATGTGTAAAATATAGCTAATGGGAATGTGTTACATAGCACAGGGTGCTAAGCTTAGTGTTCTATGGTGATCTAGATGGGTGGGATGTAGGGGGAGTTGGAGGGAGGTCCAAGAGGGAAGGGATATATGTATCCAAATAGCTGACTCACTTCATTGTGCAGCATATACTAACACAATATTGTAAAGCAATTATAACCCAGTTTAAAAAATTATAGGTAATGGACCTCTATCCAGAAGTCTGAAATCACTTCATAGGTGTGCTTTCCATATTCCCTGACATTGTTAGAAAGTGACATATTTACAAGCTATACATTTAGAGCTCTTAGATCCCAATAAAACCTCTTGGTCCTAACAAGGAAAGCTCTATTCTGTGTTTTTGTTTTAATGGAGGATGTTTAACCACTGTGCTAACTGGTGAACTGTCCTGTGTACATGTCTGTAAAATTAGCCAGGAGTTTGCCATACTATATTATATCTATTAAGTGGAGAAGTTAAACAGTGAGTAGTAAGTAGACTACTAAGTTATATTCCTTCAAGGGATAGATTTAAAACTATAAAAGTGTAGAAAATAAAACTAATTAAAAGACATTTAAACTTTCTGTTTTCATGTTAGCCAGAAGGAACAACTGGTTTAGATATATGTAGGAGTCACAATGGCACCCCACTCCAGCACTCTTGCCTGGAAAATCCCATGGATGGAGGAGCTGGTAGGGTGCAGTCCATAGGGTCGCTGAGGGTCGGACACGACTGAGCGACTTCACTTTCACTTTTCACTTTCATGCACTGGAGAAGGAAATGGCAACCCACTCCAGTGTTCTTGCCTGGAGAATCCCAGGGACGGGGGAGCCTGGTGGGCTGCCTTCTATGGGGTTGCACAGAGTCGGACACAACTGAAGCGACTTAGCAGCAGCAGCAGGAGTCACCCAGGTTCTATTTTCCTCATCAAGACTTGCAGTGAATCTACCCCAGCTTATGAATGGCCAACATCCTACTTTCCTTCCAGTATTGTATTTAATTTTTATACAGGAAAGAAGAATTCATCTATTTAGATGCTTTCAACTTCAGCTCTCTCAACTCTTAGAACTGCAGCAGCTAGGATTTCTTTGATCTGAACTATGTGATATGGGAAACTCTCCCTGCTATAATTTGCAGACATAGCTTTCCTAACTTAAATTTAGCACAAAAAATAAGATAAATTAAACTTTAAAGAGTATTTGCCTGAGAATTCAGGTGCTGGGAGATAATATCAAATTAAATACCTCTTCTTGTGTATTTGATTATTCTTACTCTTGATATTTTTGGTTTAGGCTAACCTTCCTGAACATATATAAGTGTAATTTAATATGAAAGGGCTTTATCTCATCCAAAGCTGCCTTTATGACTTCATCCCATCACTTACATTTTTCCTTCCATAGCACACTCTTTTTCAGTCCCTAAGGCTGGACCTTGGCTGTTCTTTTATCTCTTAGAATTTGTCCTTTTCAAATGCAAAATGGTTTATTCTTATAGAGCATTGGAATTTAAGTCATCTCATAATGATCAGAAGTAAATTCTCTCTTTCCTAAATACAGAATTCCGAAAGAAAAGGGGCATTTACTTGTGAACTGTGGTTTCAAATTATGTCTAGTTAGGCATCCTGTTAAATAATATGTCAGAAACTCAGCAATGCTGGAGTATGTCACTGCTGTATTCTGGCAAGATTAGCACAGAATATTGCATGAAGAAATTCCAAATTACAAAATAGCTATGATCCATCCAGAAAGTAACTTTTGACTGCTGAAGATAAACCTCTTAAATCATGTTTGGCCATTTAATTCCAGACATTGAAGTGAAAGAAAACCCTCAGACTCTTCCCTTTTGTATTTAAGTTAGACCACAGTTTAATGTGACATTGAATGCTTGGATTCAGATCAGATCACCTCTCCACCATGGAGGACCCAGTGGGAATGCTTAGCTCTAAAGCAGTACTTAAACTGGTCACATCCAGCCTACTGCATGTTTCTGTACAGTGTTTAAGTTAGGGATTTTTTTGTTTTAATGATTGAAACAAAATCAAAGGGGTAATAGCATTATGATATATCATAAAAGTTATATGAAATTCAAACTTCAGTGGTTATAAATGAAATTTTATTGAAACACAGCCCTGCTTATTCATTTACATAATGTCTGTGGTTGCTTTCACAATGGTGACAGAATTGAGTACTTGTGATAGAAACTCTATAACCAACAGAGCCTAATATACTAGCTTGCCCTTTGCAGAAAAAATTTTCTGACTCTGCTGTAAAACCATAGACTTTCCTCTGCATTCCGTGGTTGTTCTCAGAGTGTGTTAATAAAATTCTCTATTGGAAGAAGTGAAAAAATAGAGTGTGTGATGATTGTGGTCTTTGGAATCTTTTTTACTGAATCTTTCCACATAAATCTTTGCTCTTTCATAATGTCCTCACATGTCTGTAGCTTATTCCAAGAGAGTGTCTAATATGTTTTACAACTATGTTTAGTGACTTAATAGTGATGAATAAAAAGAAAAACGTCTATATTTTTTGTGATTATGATGTATGTAAAATAAATCTTAAAATTCCAAGACACCCATCCCCTAAGAAACTCCTTCACTTATCCTATCTGGGCTTAATGCTATAAAGTACTTGAAAATGCAGCCATGTATATGTGTGTATGTATGTCTGTATATATATATATTTACACACATATATGGCTTTATTACTTTTCTTTATCATTGGAGAGACTGGATCTGGAAAATATTGTATTTGTTATCTGTGAAGAAAAGGCAAGATTCTAATAAAATGTAGAATTAAGGCAAAGACTCAAACTGAGATAAAAGAACAGTAGAAGGGAGTGATAAGAATGTTAGTCATTGGCTTTAAAAAAATAATTTTTCAGGGACTTCCCTCGTGGTCCAGTAGTTAAGGCTTCACCTTCCAATGCAAGGGGTGAGCTCCCTGGTCAGGGAGCTAAGATCCTGCATGCCCTGTGGCCAATAATAATAATAAAACAGAAGTGATATGGTAAAAATTCAATAAAGACAAAAAATGGTCCACATCAAAAAAATCTTAAAAAAAATTTTTTTAAGGCATTGACTGACAAGGATGTGATTCTCTAGAACTCACTCCACCCAGAATCCCTACCACGTGTATCAGGAAAACAAAACTCGAACACCAGAATACCTCAGTGAGAAGAAAGCTTCATACAGTGGCCAGTGACTTAATTAGACATTGTGTATGCTCTACCCATAATTACAGTTTTGTATTCCTCACTCCTCTTCCCAGTGGCTGACCTCAGAAACCACCTCAAAGTTGTTCATCCTCGAAAATCAACTTCTAGGGTTGTTAGTGAGATTGACTATAATGCTCTTGAGTTTTCCGTAAGTACTGGCTCACACACTGTTTGCTCTTAGAAAACGCTCATGGAATTCAACCAACATTATACCACCGTCTTTCCACACACACAGGACGTTCATCTTTAGATAGCTTTTGAGATTTCATCTCACAGATGTGAGAATCCTTAGGTGTATATCCTGCCCATCCTTAAGAAATCATGACAAGCTGCAAATACCCACCAATGATGGCCTTTGATATAGTACCTGTTAGAAAAGCAACAGGTAGCATTAGTGATCAGTTTACAGTGTTACAGTCAGGAAGGCTGCCCTATAGACTCTGCTTCTGAAGTCTCGACGACTGTGGATACTTGATCATTATAGTGCTCCCTCTTCTGTCCTGGTCTTCTCTCAGGTTTGCATCTGTGTGGGGCTCTCACTTTTATCTGCTTTAGCCCTAGTTTTCCCTAGTTTAGAAGTCAGCAACGAAAAATGTTACAATTCACCCATCATGTCTCTTTTATTTCTCCTTTATTCTCCCTTCATTCTGCATATACATTCTTAACCATTCTGGCCCCTACATGCCTCCTCTATCTCTTTCTTTACTCTCAAAGCCACTAACTTAATTTGTCATTTTGAGATAGTACTATTGCAATTGCCTCCTAAGTAGCTTTTGTATTTCCTATAATCTGGAGCCTATGGACTCACAAGAGGACCATCCGTTTCAAAATGCCTCTAAATCTTCCAAAATTGTACCCATACATAGCTTTCTAAGGTCTACATGGTTAGGAGCCTGAAATACTAATTGTTCATTGATAAATAAGTGCCTCAGGGTTTGCAGATTAACTTCGGTTGGCTGAGATGCAATTGTATTGGGTTGGGGTGATGCTGATTGACTTCAATCTCCTTTTTCTGCACTGTTTCTCTTCGTGGCTCTTATCACTTGCTCTATTAGGCAAGTTCATAAAATTGCACAAAATAAGTGGCCAGGATTTTAGTCTACTTCACTGCTGTTGTACTCACTAAGCATATGACTTGATTGTTTGAGTAATTGATTAATTAATAAGAAAANGTGGCTCTTATCACTTGCTCTATTAGGCAAGTTCATAAAATTGCACAAAATAAGTGGCCAGGATTTTAGTCTACTTCACTGCTGTTGTACTCACTAAGCATATGACTTGATTGTTTGAGTAATTGATTAATTAATAAGAAAATTATAGGGCTAGGAGCTAGTAATGATCAGCCCTAATTAAGAGATACAGTAATTTTAACATTATGTTTATCTGTTGAAATGCATGTGTGTGTGTGTGTGCGTTAGTCACTCAGTTGTGTCCAACTCTTTGCAACCCCATGGACTGTAGCCTGGCAGGCCCCTCTGTCCATGGAATTCTCCAGGCAAGGATTCCATGGAGTGGGCTGCCATTTCTTTCTCCAGGGGATCTTCCCAATCCTGGGATCAAACCTGGGCCTCCTGCATTGCAGGTGAATTCTTGACCATCTGAGCCACCAGGAAAGCCCAAAATACATATGAGTGAGTTTTTAAAAAATACATAAGTTCAGGAGTTCCCTGGTTGCCTAGTGGTTAGGATTCTGGGCTTTCACTGCCATGGCCTGGGTTCAGTCCCTTGTAGGGGATCTGAGATCCTTCAGGGGATGGCCAAACAAACAAACAAAAGGAGTTTTTAAAATTTTCAGGTGCTGTATGATGTCATATCTTAGACTTGATTTGTTGGTATTATTTGCTCTGAAATATTTGGGGGTGAAATGAAAAGTGGCACAGTTGATATATTAGAGATGAAGTATAAGAAGTACATAAACACCAAGAATGATAACAAGCCAAGCAAATGACATCGAGATGGGGAAGATGCAAACTCCCAGGGGCTGATGTAAAGGGTGAAAAAGATGTAGATTTATTGTCATGTTTACTAGAAAAAATATCAAACCTATGAATTTATGGATCTTATTGTTTAGGGAAAGACTTAGAAAGAAGAAGGGAGGAGTGATTTAAAGAAAAATACTAGGTATAGTGGGAGGTAATTGAAATGGCAAACCATTCGGAAGATGTAGGTAAAATACAGTCCATAGTCCAAGAAGTACAGCGTTAGGAGTTCAGATTAATTTCAAATGTGAGATCTTAGCAATTCATAAACCTAGTCAACCTCAGTCTCTTTTTATATAAAATGGAATTATTATGATTGAATTTTACTTATTTCTTGTAAACATTAAATGAAGCCATATTCAAGCATGAAATTGATCTATACACCTTAAGAATCCATAGAAACACTATAAAGTATGGTTATAAAGGAGAATGGTCAAACTTTAATCCTTCATATGCTGTGGACCCTCCAAATTTTTCAATAGTATAAATATGAACAGAAGTGGAGGAAGCTGGGAAACATGGGTCTTAAGAATGGGGCCTTAGAGTTTTAAAATTAATTCAACAGTATATTCTGGCTCTGAATTATTTAGAATATCACCTGAAAATTGGTATAATTTTAATGTCTACCTCGTGAGAATATTTCTGAGAATTAAAAAACACATGTAAAGCCTCTGGCACATACATGCTCTGATAATAATAGCAATGATTACTACTACTACTACTATTGTTGTTATTTAGGGCTTCCCAGGTGGCGATAGTGGTAAAGAACCTATCTACCAATGCAGGAGACTTAAGAGACTCCAGTTTGATCCCTGGGTTTGGAGGATCCCCTGGAGAAGGGTATGGCAATCCACTCCAGTATTCTTGCCTGGAGAATCCCATGGACAGAGAAGCCTGGCAGGCTACAATCCATGGGGTTGCAAAGAGTCGAACAGTGAGTTAGCACACAGCATGCATTATTAAATAGGGCAAGTTGAACTAGAATTACTCCCAACATGCCTTCAAGTTTCTAATAATTCTGGCAGATTAAATAAAAGTAGAAAATACATGGAAAACTCTTGACACAAAGCAGCTGTAGAAATATCTCTTATAAAAACTCTTAAAAGAAGCAAACATTCCTAACAATAGTTCTTTTTTAAAACTGACAGCAAAAAAAACCAAAAAATGACCCATGTAACCATCCTGGGAAAATAAAAAGCTCTGTAACATGCCATGGTCATCTTTCTGTGTTTCATCCTAGCAAGGGTCTGCAAGTCCAGACCTGGGTTAGAAACTAACAAAAGAGTATGATGCCATGAGGTTGGTCGCCAAGGAGCTTTGGAAGAAAAACTGTGGATGCCAAGAACCCACAAATATGCCATATTTCCCAAGCAAGTGTCTAAATCTGTATATCACATATGACTTTTTAACTTAACCATGTCAGCTCTGCAGATTTAAAAACCATGTTCATATCACATGTACTTCTAGAGTTACTTCTGAGTTCCCGATTCTATAATTCAACCATGGTCACTGACTCACTTATTACTAACTATAAATCACTTGAACATTTAGCTGCTGGATGTGGGGGCATTCCCAGTGTTTGGCTAAGTGGGCTAAGTGAGGCAGCCGAAGCTTTGTGGTTAACTGTTCAGGCTGGAGAGCCAGGCTGCCTGGGTTTGAATCAACTTTCTCTACTCACAAGCTGGCAATGACCTCTGGCGAGTCACTTACCTTTATGTGCCTAACTTGTAAAATGACACGAACATTTTCCTTTTAGATTTTTTTGGTGAAGTTTAAATGAGTTGGTATTTGGGAAATGCTTATAATAATATCGCCAGAGTAAAACCTGTTGTCATTATAAGACGTTATTTCCTAAAACCGGCAAAAATCCTCAAAATTTGCTGCATGGGAACAGTCTGGAAGGCTTGTTAATACACAGACCCCAGGCCCCATCCCTGCAGTTTCTGATTCTGTGGGTCTGGGATGGAGCCTAAGCATTTATGTTTTGTTAACAAGGTCTAGGATCATGCTGACGCTGCTGGTCCCAAAACCACACCCTCAGAAGAAAAACAGCATTTAAACCCAGTGTGCTGGTAATCCTTTTCAACAGAGGAGGTTTCTCCAAAATTGGCCCACAAAAATCAAACCGCAGGTATCACAGGTTATCATCACTACCTTTCAGCCTTCAGACCTAACTCTGGGGACCCTCAGACTTGAGAAGAGCTCACAGTGATTAAAGCCAAGTCCTTACATTCAACAGGTAGAGGAGATAAACGTGGGTAAGGTCCCGCGGCTGAAACTGCCCTGCGCACCAGTCAGAATGCGCCTGAGAAATCCTGGGAATTAGGAAAAAGCGGAGGAAATGAGAAGCGAGCAGGCGTCCGTGCGTTCTCAAACATAAAACTGGGTGGTCGCTTATTATCTGTCTGTGTGCTGTGGAGCGTCGGCTCAGTCCCGACACGTAAGTCAACGTCGCCCCGCCCCGCCATCCCTTCTCAGCTCCGGAGGGTCCCTTTGCCCCGGGCAGCTGACCTCGGGAAATGCCAGCGGCGGGAGCCCCTTGGTCACCCGGGCGGAGAGGTGAGCGGCTCCGTCAGGCCCTTGCTGGGACGAGGAGAGGCGCTTGCCCGGGGTGCAGCTGGCCCTCCGCCCCAGTCGGGGCAAGGGGCGCGCAGCGAGGGAGGGGCGAGAGTCGGGAGGGGCGGAGCAAGGACCGACGAGGGGGAGGAGTTAAAGCGAAAACAATCCCCTCTCAGTGACTGCTGCCGGACGAAAGGCACGCTCTTAGTAAGGATTCGTCAGGTAGAGACCCTTACTGTGGGCGTTTATGATAGATTTGCCCGTAAAGGCTAAGGGAGGAGAAATTCCTGGGACTTGGGGGTAAGATGGAGTGAGGTTAACAGATGCACCTAAACTGACAGCTTTAAGGGGACGTGAAGCGCACTGTTGAGGGAGGAGAGAGCACACTTCCCAGCCTCCACGCTGCGTTTTGTTTCTGTAACAACAGCAGTTATGAAGAAACACTTCTGACTGGAGACTTTGGGTTATCCCCGCTGCAGCTGTCCAAGGGCCTCTAGGTCTCCCTTCAGAGCAGTACTCCTGAGGGGTAAGCCCGAAGGTCAAGCCATTCGCCCACCTGGGGAGCAGAGAAGGCTTCCTCAGCTGTGGGTACGTTTCTTGGGAAGATTTGCAGTCTTTGCCTATGTCGGGAGAGGATTCAGGACGACGACAGAAGAGCTCAGGTACTGTCCATTTCTATTTCATTATATACATTTTCAGGTTTAAGTTTATGGGAATCCACTCCCATGTGTTCAGACTTTTGGGTCTCTCTCCAGTAACTCTCAAGTGGGCAAACCCAGAACTTCTATTTTTCTGACTGAACGACAGAACTGCCTTCAACCTATTCTTTTCTTTGCTTACCTAATTATAGGAAGGTGGAAATGCTGTCTCCAGTCACATATTTATTTAAACATTTGGTAACCAGACAGTTACAATGACAGAAGTGGCCATCTGATTAAACCAGTATTAGATTTTAATTTGGGCTAAATTGTAATTCCATGATATTTCTATCTATATAAAGATACAAGCAATTCAGCATTCATGTTATTTTAAATGTAGTTTATAGTTAAAGGATGGTTGCTGGTAGAATCTAAAAGAAACCATTCTATGAAGATCACTTTTCTTAGAAAAGCATAATAGAGATCTTACTACGTTTTTGTGTGTGTTCTGAATTGCAGGCAAAAATTTGGTTTGGATCCCTGGGCTTGCCTCACATGTGGGTACCAGATACCATTTTTTCCAACAAGCTGAGCATGTTTCTTCCCTGCTTATGCCCCCACCCCCACGGCAGATGTGAGAAGGGACCAAGGGAAGAGGCAGAGGGATGTTCTAAGCAGAGCAAAAACAACATCCTGCCTGCGAGGGGTCAGCGTGGCCCACTGTAGGGCAGGTATAAGGCTCAAGCCCTCTCAGCTGGCCAGTTACTATTCGTTATGGTCATCATTTGGCAGTGACGTGTATAATTTGTCTTTTTTTGGCAAAGACCTATGATAATAGGAAGAAATGTATTCATCCTTTCAGTGGTTACAGCTCTAAAAGTGTTTTTGAAGGTTTAAGAAAATGAAAAACCAAACATACTCAGTGATAAAACATGTATTATGAAACTTCACTTGATCACACATACACAGAAACACACACATCCAATAAAGAAAAGGCTAGAAGGAATAGAACAAAATGTTATTGATTATATCTGGGTGGTGGAGAGTATAATTTTCTTTATTTGACTTATTTACAACTTCTAACTTTTCAGTGTTGCACATGTATTAGCTTTATAATCAATTTTTTTAAGTCTGAAAGAACTAATGTATAAACAGGAAACTAACTTTATGTATTTCAGTTGTCACAATATCCCCATTATGCTTTCCATTTTCTTTTTTTTAATGAATCCCTAAGTAAAAGGGATTCCTGCTTTTCATTCAGAAGTGAATATCTGTAAAGGAATTTTCACAGCAATAAATACCCTGCTTGTCAAAAGAGTCCATATGAGGCCAGCACACACTATGGCTTTGTAGTTAGCTTTACATAAAAGCTGCAAATGAAATTGGTCCCTAACGACCGAACTAAAAAGCCTCTTGATGAAAGTGAAAGAGGAGAGTGGAAAAAGTTGGCTTAAAGCTCAACATTTAGAAAACTAAGATCATGGCATCCGGTCCCATCACTTCATGGGAAATAGATGGCGAAAGAGTGTCAGACTTTATTTTGGGGGGCTCCAAAATCACTGCAGATGGTGATTGCAGCCATGAAATTAAAAGACGCTTACTCCTTGGAAGGAAAGTTATGGCCAACCTAGATAGCACATTCAAAAGCAGAGACATTACTTTGCCAACAAAGGTCCGGCTAGTCAAGGCCAGTGGTCATGTATGGATGTGAGAGTTTGACTGTGAAGAAAACTGAGCGCCAAAGAACTGATGCTTCTGAACTGTGGTGTTGGAGAAGACTCTTGAGAGTCCCTTGGACTGCAAGGAGGTCCAATCAGTCCATTCTAAAGGAGTTCAGTCCTGGGTGTTCTTTGGAAGGACTGATGCTAAAGCTGAAACTCCAATATTTTGGCCACCTCATGCGAAGAGTTGACTAATTGAAAAAGACTCTGAAGCTGGGAGGGATTGGGGGCAGGAGGAGAAGGGGATGACAGAGGATGAGATGGCTGGATGGCATCACCAACTCAATGGACGTGAGTTTGAGTGAACTCCGGGAGTTGGTGATGAACAGGGAGGCCTGGCGTGCTGCCATTCCTGGGGTCGCAGTCTGATATGACTGAGCAACTGAACTGAACCTTACAGGACGGTGTCCCAGATTACCCATTACTGTGTGTGGTCTACTGGAACTCTGCTCAAACCATATTTATAACTGAGGTATGATGTTTTTTTCAGGATGAAGCCAAAAGGCAGGGGAATCACCAGCTTATTGCTCTCCTTCACTGTGGTCTGCCTGATAGCCCTCCCTGGGGGCAGGGCCTGTCCTCGCCGCTGTGCCTGTTACTTGCCTACAGAGGTGCACTGCACGTTTCGGTACCTCACCTCCATCCCAGAGAGCATCCCACCCAACGTGGAACGTATCAATTTGGGGTGCGTGAGGGCGCTTATCTTGCTTCATTCTCAAGGAGGGATTGAGTACACTAATGATGTCCCCAAAACAGTTGTGACTTTGGTAGATTAACCACAATTCTGTTAATACTTTCCTTCTGAAATGAGTGCATGAGGATCTTAAGCTTTCTGGGGCAATAAGAAAAATTTTCCCTGTAAGCTTTTACTAAGGGAAAGTTTTCCTGGAACCCAAAGTCATTCGTGGTAGGCTGAGACCCCCATGATTATAGAAAAGCTTCATTCTGGCTCTATCTTTGCTGAGTAATAATATAGCTCTTGCTAAGAATTAGAGTTATGGTAATATCCATAAGAGGTAAATGTCCTCCTATATATATATGAAAAGTTAACTAGATCTTGCCTTTGGATTTTTTTCCCACACAAATTGACTTATTTAAAATACTTTAAAAATGCAGAATTAAATCTGCTAAAAAGTGACTGTATTTTAAAGGCTGGTTAAAAAACGTGTGTGAATGAACGAAAAGGCAGACTTAACATCTTTTGACATTAGTGAGCACCTACTATGGACCAAACACAAGGACGGTACCAGGGATACAATGATGAACGATACATTACTCACGTGTAAAAGCCAGTTAAAGTGAAAAGACAGATGTATAATCAGTACAACTTACTAAGACTTGTAATACAGCATACGAAGTGTCTTGGGAACAATCACTACTGATAACAGCTAACATTACTTGTGTCCTGGCATTGGGCTAAGCACTCCTCATGAATGCATTCATTTAATCCTCAAAACCCGTCTCAAGTAGGTTCTATTATTTGCATTTTATAGACAAGGAAACTGAGGCAAAGAAAGATTACTGTTGTTTTTTTTTTTCAACCCAGCATTGGCCCTACTCCCAGGAGCTGGGTACCTGAGTTCATAATCATATCTAAAACACTTGACTTCAGAGCCCAGGCTTCTTAACCATTGTTTTATAATGATGAATTCCACCTGGGAGAACGAGGGGTAATGCCATTAGGGAATGGGCTGTGTCTTAACAGTGTTCACAAATGAGAGAAGGCTGGAGTCAAGGGCATTCCAACCTGAAGATACAACATAACGTACAAAGGTTTGAAAATGAGAAGGGATGTAGCATGTTCCAGGAATGTGAGTAGGATAATTTTAACTGAGAATGCAAGGGCTGGGTGAAGGGGCAGACCTTCCATGGCATCTGATGAATTCCAATATTTCAAGCATTGGGTTATCTCCTTAGAACACAGGGAATTTTTAGTGGGATGTGTGTTTGTGTGTGAGAGGTGGGGAGTGAAATTCAGTTTTGTGTGTGCATTTGTTGGGTTTTGCTTTGACATTTGAACTTTAGTTGACAGACTTATGTCTAGAATGATGTTTTTATTTCAGGTACAACAGCTTGGTTAGATTAACGGAAGCTGATTTTTCTGGCCTGAACAAGTTGGAGTTACTAATGCTACACAGCAATGGCATTCACACAATCCCTGCTAAGACCTTCTCAGATTTGCAAGCCTTGCAGGTGAGACTGATGTTGGGAAGGGGCAAGTTAACGAGGTGAGATGTGCCTCCAAAACCTACCTGTTCCTGCTGCTGCTAAGTCGCTTCAGTCGTGTCCGACTCTGTGTGACCCCACAGACGGCAGCCCATCAGGCTCCCCCGTCCCTGGGATTCTCCAGGCAAGAACACTGGAGTGGGTTGCCATTTCCTTCTCCAGTGCATTAAACCTTAGGCTCACGGAAAGAAGTATCAATGCCCAGGGATTACTGAACCTTGAAAATGTAATTCTAAAAGGCCATGTTCATCTGGGAATTGAATGTAATTTGTAAAATAATTGCTATCTTTACACAGAAGTTAGCTTTTTATAAGCAATATATTAAAAAAAAAAACTTTTAACATTTTTAATTGGCATATAATTGCTGTAGAATGTTGTTAGTTTCTGCTGTACGTGAATCACCTATACATATACATATATATATATACACCCTTCCTCTTCAGTCTCCCTCCCACTGCCACCCATCCCAGCCCTCTAGGTCATCACAGAGCATCACTGAGCCATAGAGCAGCTTCCCAAAGCTATGTTTTACACATGGTAGTGTAGGATGGGGGAGCCTGGTGGGCTGCCGTCTATGGGGTCACACAGAGTCGGACACGACTGAAGTGATTTAGCAGCAGCAGTGTATATATGTCAGTATGTATGTCAGCGCTACTGTTTGTCCACCCTCTCCTTCCCCTGCTGCATCCACAAGCTCCTGCCCTGCAAATCGATTCATCAGTACCATTTTTCTAGATTCCATATATATGTGTTAATATATGGTATTTGTGTTTCTCTTTCTGACTTCACTCTGTATGACAGACTCTAGGTTCATACCTCATCACAACTAACAATTCCATTCCTTTTGACGGCTGAGTAATACACCATTGTTTTTATGTACCACATCCTCTTTGTCCATTCATCTGTTGATGGACCTCCTGGCTATTGTATATAGTGCTGAAATGAATACTGGGTTATATGTGTCCTCTTGAATTATGGTTTTCTCAGGGTATACGCCCAGCACTGGGATTGCTGGGGCATATGGTTGTTTTATTTCTGGTTTCTTAAGGAACCACCATACTGTTTGGTTGTAGAGCAATATATTTTGTAAGTTTCACTTTACTTTTGCATTGCTATATTTAAATATTTTTAAGTTATGAGAACTTCTAAGAATGTATCAAATATTTTAAGAATTACTACTCCAGTAGGCAAGAAAGTAAAAATTAGGAAGAACTCTTAGGAATAAGAACAAAGGTAATGCAGGAAACATCAGGCATAAAGATTGGTATGTCTGCTGTAAGTAGGACTTGACGCTTTAGAGAAGTTAATTCAATGTATGATGTCTATTAATTTTTTAATAAATTAAAAAGTAAAACTACTGTTCAGAAGTACAACCATACCTGACTTTAAATTAGAAAAAGATGTCTCCCAAAGGGCCTCATAGATGACAGTAAAGCAAACTGTCAATTCTACCCTTAGAAAAGATAAATTGCCAGTGTACAGCAAGTCTTTTCACACCACATCAAGGCTATGTAAAGCCATAGATTTAAGTCTAGATAAGTGATTATGTTGACTTGGTTTAATCAGGCTTTATTTGGAAGATATATCTTCAGCAGATTAGATGGAGTTTCTTCATGGAATTCACACATGCTTTTCTTGACCAAGTTTCCAATAGATATTGATGAACATTGAGTTTGATAATATTTGGGGCAAAGTTGTTCCATGTTGCCAAATTTTCTTTATTGGGAAACTTAGCATTCCAGAAAAGCATTCTCAACAGAGATGACAGATTAGGTCAAATCAGGAAAATATAAGAAATCATTGTTTTTACTAGCATTTTTTTTTCTTTTTGGGAAAAAGAGTATGTTCAGCTGGTAGCTGGAGAAGGAGATATCCAAGTGCTACTGAAATACTGAAAAATTATTTTTAACTTCAATTAAAATTGCATTATTCTTAATAGCTAAAAACTAAAAAACAAACAAAAAAAAACCCCAAATGTCTATCAACTCACAAATGGATAAACAAAACATGTTACATGTATAAAGTAGACTACTACTCAGTAGTAAGAATGAATGACTGACACACGCTAAACTAGCGCTAAGTCCTGAAAATAAGGCTGGCTGGAAAAAGGCAGACACAGAAGGCCACATGTCGTATCACCCACTATTTTAAATATTGAGGACTGGCCAGTCCAGAGAAACAGGGTGAGTCAGTGGTGGTCTAGGTCTAGGAGGAGGAGAAATGGCTTCACCTGTACTTCCACCCACTACTCTACTTCACTGCATTGTTTTGAAATAAATCTGAGATATCATGTTTCATCTGTTAAGTACGTCTATATATATATGTATCAAAATTAGAGTCTTTTAAAAATAAGTAAAATATTTTTACTTTAAAATTATAGCATTAATTCATCAATATCACGAATTATTTATGAGTGTTCTAATTTCCCTGATATTCCCATATTTAATCTGCAGCTAGTTTGTTGAATTAGGATCCACCCAAGGACTGGATAATCTCAGTGTATGTTTTATTATGAATATGCCTGTCCTTTTTGTGGAAATTCCTTTGACAAAATAAGGGTGTTCTTTGTATTCTTAGGTCTTAAAAATGAGCTATAACAAAGTTCGAAAACTTCAGAAGGACACTTTTTATGGCCTCAGGAGCTTGACACGGTTGCATATGGACCACAACAACATTGAGTTTATAAACCCAGAGGTTTTTTATGGACTCACCTCTCTCCGACTGGTGCACTTGGAAGGGAACCACCTCACTAAGCTTCATCCGGATACATTTGTCTCCTTGCGCTACCTCCGGATATTTAAAACATCTTTCATTAAGTACCTATACTTGTCTGATAACTTTCTGAGCTCCATCCCTCAAGAGATGGTCACCTACATGTCTGATCTGGAAAGCCTTTATCTTCATGGGAATCCTTGGATCTGCGACTGTCAACTGAAATGGCTGTCTGACTGGTTACGGGAGAAGCCAGGTACCTAGACTATTTCTTTGTTATAATTCAATAGACGAAATCTGCATGGAGGTGTTGAAAGAAAATGAAATCTCAATAATTCAGTGAGAGTGAACTGTCTTAATTCATCAATGAATAATCTTTAATTCAGGTCAATTATCACTTCTGGCTTTTAGCAAGATTGGGAGCTAAGAAACGTATCATGTGTTACTCTTCCCTACTTACCACAAGGCATAGAAACCCTTCCCTCTTCTTATTTTCCTTTCAGTCATTTGGTCAATACATATTTTTGAGTTTTATTCAAGGCCTTGTGCTCAGCAAAGCAACCACCAAGAGCTCTGTGTCTGCTCGAACTACACATCTGGCGGGATACAGATAAGCAATCAGAATGCAAATCATGCTTTGACAGCAAAGTAAGAGGCAAGATGCATTCAGTCAACAAGCAGTTACAAGAAGTCAGAGAGAACATAGGGATGCAAAAGTGATTGTGGAGCTTAACTTTTGGAGAAAATGGGTTAACAACTAATCGCACTATTTCAATTAATTCAGTCTTTAGGGAATGACTGAAAGGAGCCCATTGGTTTTGACATCTAAGTGGTGGCTGATTGGAAAGAGCAATGAGAGCTGGATTGTTATGCAGGGGTTGGGGATGCAGTGCTACAGCTGATTCTGGAGAGACCTGGCTTGAAGTGAGGGGAAAAGGGTGACTGCCAGATGGAAATATGCCATCACTCAGGACTCTCTGAGCATCAAACAGACATGAGCACATTAAAGCTAAGGAAAGATTTTTGAGAGAGAGAAGGTAGCAACATTGCAGAAAGAGCAGATCATCAACTGAGCCGGTCCCCTGAAAAGGCTGGATGGCAACAGACCCAGCCTTTAGGTGGGTGGAGGGGTTTTCCTTAGGAGACAGGAGAGAAAAGGACTAGATGGGTACAGGGGCAAGTGAGTTTATGGGTCTAGTGGAGAGCGTTAAGAACGTTCCTACCTGATGCCTTTTCCTTCTTTGTTAAGTTGTAGGAGAGGTAACTAAGGAGGGTGCTAGGAAGGGGTCAAGGTTGGAAGTCTGAGAAAAGTGGAAAAAAATCTACAGTTGCTGTGGTGAAATATATAGATACACACACATATATGTATGTGCATATACACTTAGTCAATATAATTAGTCAAAAAGTGAACTGCTTTAGGCCAAAAGAGACCACCTTTGTGCTCCAGGAGTTTGCAGTCTTGTAGGTAAATATGCTCAACCCATAAAAAGACAATGAGGCATGGATGAAAACCAGCAGAATGTTTATAGTGAAAATTTAGCTCTACAGGAGGTAGAATCAGTAAGTCACCCCTGCCTTGAGTAATATTCCGAAAGAAAAGGAAGGAATAATAGGGAGGGAGCAGGAAGGTAACATATATTCAGTTTGTGTTTGACATTCTGCTCGCTGCTTTCTATTTAATCCTCAATTTAGAGACGAAGAAATTGAGGCTAGAAAAGTTGGGTATCTTGGACTAGTCATTTAGATTCTTATAGATCAGTTTTCTCACCTGTAACATAGGGATACCAATAATTGAAAAAAGTAATTAAAATAATACATATAAAGTGCTTAGCAAAATATATGACATAACATGAGCATTCAACAAACGTGATTATCATGATTTTCACTGTCACCCAGCTAACATGGCTAGAAAGTAGAAAAGCAGAAACTCAAAGTCTAATCCTTTTTCTATAATGTATTTGTGATGGAGAAACTGCTTTGTACACATAAACAGGGTAAGTCTCATGAAGAGGGCAATAATTAGACCAGCTTGCCTGGCATGGGCTAGTATAGGCTGGCATCATGGGCTAGCATAGACTGGCATGGGGTTTTGTCTTCTGCTGGCCGACTTGACTTAGTATGGTAATCTCTAGGTCCATCCCTGTTGTTGCAAATAGCATTATTTCATTCTTTTTATGGCTGCATAATATTCCATTGAATATACACCACGTTATTTTTTTCCATTCTTTTGTCAATGGACATGTCTTGGCTAGAGTAAAAAGTGCTGCTGTGAACACCGGGGCACATGAATCTTTTTGAATTCGAGTTTACTCTGGATATATGTCCAGGAGTATGATTTGCAGAATCATATGTTAACTCTTTTGTTGTGTGTAAGGAACCTAGATAGTGTTCCACGTACTGGGTACATCATCTACAACAGTATAGGAGGGTTCCCTTTTCTGTTCATCCTCTCCAGTCACATCAGCTTCTGCTTTGATATTATTTTTCATCTATTTCAAGAAACTGATAGTTTCTCATACATTTGACAGTCCTTTTGTATGTATGTGATCAGTAGTCAAATATAACACAGCTTCATCTGTTTATGGCTATCTATTTTCCACTCCTGGGTTTCACAAAGCTCTAGGTGTTGTTTTTCTAAGAAATATGGATTTGTGGCCTTTTCTCTGACAGTTTTATCACAAATATTAAATTTATGTCCTTTTATTGTTTCCAAACCTTTCTATATGCATAACTTATTTTAATGGCAAGCACAGTATAATCTTTTTGTAATACCAGCAGTGCATGTAACTCAGTTGAAGAGAAAACAAAATATATAAACAGCTATAGCAGTACTGGAAGAAAAGTTATGACCAACCTAGAGAGAAAACAAAATATATAAACAGCTATAGCAGTATTGGAGGAAAAGCTATGACCAACCTAGATAGCATATTCAAAAGCAGAGACATTACTTTGCCGACTAAAGTCTGTCTAGTCAAGGCTACGGTTTTTCCAGTAGTCATGTATGGATGTGAGAGTTGGACTGTGAAGAAAGCTGAGCGCCGAAGAATTGATGCTTGTGAACTGTGGTGTTGGAAAAGACTCTTGAGAGTCCCTTGGACTGCAAGGAGATCCAACCAGTCCATTCTAAAGGAGATCAGTCCTGGTGTTCATTGGAAGGACTGATGCTAAAGCTGAAACTCCAGTACTTTGGCCACCTCATGCGAAGAGCTGACTCACTGGGAAAGACTCTGATGCTGGGAGGGATTGGCGGCAGGAGGAGAAGGGGACGACAGAGGATGAGATGGCTGGATGGCATCACTGACTCGATGGACATGAATCTGGGTGAACTCCGGGAGTTGGTGATGGACAGGGAGGCCTGGCGTGCTGCGATTCATGGGGTCACAAAGAGTCGGACACAACTGAGCAACTGAACTGATGGCAATATTGGTGTGTGTGCCAGCAGTGGTGGCTATAGCAAGACTGCCAGCTGGCCAGTCACTACTGTAAGACAACTTCAACTGTAAGACACATCTCAATTTGCAAGCTAAAATGTGGTAGAAATGTGGTCTTAGAATTAGACTGCCCTTCCTCCCTTTCTCTAATCTTTCCATCCATTTACCAGGGCTGGAGACAGACAGACTAGACAGGTCTTTCTACTAGTGGGTGATGAGGGCTAGGATAGGGGAGGTGGAAGGTACTGGGAGAACATAAAGCTGGGCGCCCACTGAGGAGTGCTCTTCCAGCTTGTTGACGAAGGAGGTAAGCAGTCAGGCAGGAATGGAAGACAGCCTATCAGGCAGNTGGAGACAGACAGACTAGACAGGTCTTTCTACTAGTGGGTGATGAGGGCTAGGATAGGGGAGGTGGAAGGTACTGGGAGAACATAAAGCTGGGCGCCCACTGAGGAGTGCTCTTCCAGCTTGTTGACGAAGGAGGTAAGCAGTCAGGCAGGAATGGAAGACAGCCTATCAGGCAGCAAGTGTACTGCAAGTAGGAGGACAGCGCATGCTAAGAGCATGACAGGGTATGGCAGAGTTGAGGACTGGAAGGCGTTTTCTGTGTGAATGGAATCTAATGGGACGGAGAGAAGGGAAACAATGTGATCAGATTTGCAACTGAGCTAAAATTCTTGATGTCCAGGGCTGAGCAATTATCAAACCAAGATGTGAGTATAATTCTATGATGAGATTTAATTAAACCAGAAGTCTGCCTTTTTTTTTTTTTTTTGGCTATAGCAGGGTTTGACCCCAGGGCTACTGGGAAGTAATAAAAGGTCACAGCTCGTTGGTAAGTAGGTGGTTGATAAAAGCCTCTTTGACAAGCTTGCTAGCTACCTCCTCTGGGTAAGCTGGCACTTTACAATTTGCTGAAGAATGCTGAGGAGCCAGATAAATATGACAGTGCCTGTCACACTGAAGAGTTTGGAGTTAGATCAGAGAGATTTGTCTCAGGCCTTTGAGGAACTGCACAACTACAGGAAGGTGATTTGACCCTGTGCAGTCACTTTGTCAAATGAGATCTAAGAAGTACAGTGCTTCTTTTACATGCTGTGTCTAAATGCATGATATGGAACAGGATGGAAGTCCCTAGCTGTATTTTGTATAAGGTAAAACACCATATCTCTTATCAAGTATTTCTGTGACCAACCATTTAAAATAGGCTTACCAGAGTAGTAGTATTTTTTTTTCCAGAGAAGAATTAAATGACAAACTAGTATCAAAATGAGACTAATATTAAAGAGACTTTAAACAAAAATCCCATGTATCTGGAAATTAAATGTCCACTTTTAAATGACAGGTGTATCTAAGATGCCATGACAAGGAAAATTAGAATAAAAATGAAAAGAGAACTTACCAGAATTTGTTGCATGCAACTGAAGCTGCTCAATTAAATACAATGTGGAATCTTGAATAAGATATGAAAACAAATAATGGTCACTAGCATAAAATTTTGTGAAATCTGAACAAAATCTGTACTTTAAATAATACTATATCACTTATTAATTTCCTGTTTTGTATTGGTTTTTTTTTTACAACATAGTATTTATATTCTCAGAATTGGATTAAAGCCTCAAGCCTCAAATTTTTTTTTTAAATCACTAGTAAATTTTATAGACTTTTAGCAGTAATACTAGATGCCAAAATACATAGACTATATCAAAGTTTTCAGGTAATATAAATTAGAAATCTAACATTCTATTCATACTAAATAAAATGAGCAGAAACAAAAGCTTTTGTACATACCTATATATATATAGTATATATGTCAGACCTTTCATGGGCTGCCCCATTGCTTGGGCACAGCTTTCCTCTCTCTGCATTAAACCTGATCCTCCTCAACTGAGTCTACCTCAGGTGCCAAAGTCATACTGTGTCTTTCTGCACTCTTCTTAATAACCCTCTTTGTTCAGCCACATCCTCACCTCTTTCTTAATTGGTTCTACCGGCTTCATTATTTCCGGCATCCATCTTGTTCTCTCCATTCCTATTGCGACCAAGCTAGACCAGGCCAGGTACCTTGTAATTCATTCATCATTCTTTTTAGTAACGGACAGAAATGTGGGTTTTTAATGATATCCAAGAATGTATAAATGGTAACTTATCAAACAAGTTATCATTTAAAGGACACTGAAATTCTCTGAGCCTTAAAACATTAAATGGGGAAACAGAACTAAATAATAAGCTAATAAAAAGTGATAAACATAAGTATATCATTTTGTTTTGCCAGATAAGGGAACTACTCAATTAATACTGAGTACCAAATATGTACCCCAGGTGCTTTTTAGGCATGGAAAATATAGCTGTGAGCATGAGAAACAAAATTCTTGTGCTTATGGATGTAATATTGTGGCAGGGTATATAGACAATAACATTTTCAGATATCAATCCAAAGACCAAAAAGGAAACACTAAAATTTCCAAATTGTTTCAAGTTCTAGCAAAAGCTACTTATTCAAAATGTTCAAATATTAATTCGTGAAGCCACAATGGGCAATAATTCAATTGTCATTTTTTTCTAGGTATCATAAAATGCAAAAAGGACAGAAGTCCCTCCAGTCCTCAGCAGTGTCCGCTTTGCAGCAACCCCAGGACCTCTAAAGGCAAGCCCTTAGTGATGGTCCCAGCTGCAGCCTTCCTGTGTGCCAAACCCAGCATTGACCCCTCTCTGAAGCGGAAGAACCTAACTGTTCTGGAAGACAGTGGTTCTGTGTCGATCTCTCCCCAAGAGTTCATGGCTCCCTTCGGCTCTCTGACTTTGAATATAACAGACCAGACTGGAAATGAAGCTAGCATGATCTGCAGTATCCAAAAGCCAGCAATGACCTCATCCATTGCGTTCCCTGAAGAAAATGACTACATCATGCTAAATGCTTCATTTTCAACATTTCTGGTGTGTGACATAGATTACAGCCACATTCAGCCAGTGTGGCAGGTTCTGGCTTTGTACAGTGACTCTCCTCTGATCCTAGAAAGGAGTCACTTGTTCACTGAAACCCCACAACTCTGCTACAAATATAAACAGGTGGTACTGAAGCCTGAAGACATCTTTACCAACATTGAGGCTGGTCTCAGAGCAGATCCCCCGTGGTTAATGCAAGACCGAATTTCTTTGCAACTAAACAGAACTGCGACCACCCTCAGTACACTGCAGATCCAGTACTCCAGTGATATCCAAGTCACTTTACCAAGGTCAGAGATAAAGCCAGAGGCACACAGATGGACCATGGTTTCCAAAGACAACAATACTAAGCTGGAACGCACCGTTTTGGTCGGTGGGACCGTTGACCTAGACTGCCCTGGCCAAGGAGAGCCTCCCCCACATCTGGAGTGGCTTCTAGCTGATGGAAGTAAAGTGAGAGCCCCTTATGTGAGTGAGGACGGACGAATCCTGATAGGCAAAAGTGGGAAACTGGGACTCCAGATGGCTGATAGCTCTGACACTGGCCTATACCACTGTATAAGTACTAACTACGATGATGCAGATATCCTCACATACAGGATTACCGTGGTAGAGCCCAATGTAGAAGCCCATCAGGAAAATGGAGCTCGTCATATAGCTTCTGTTGGTGAAACACTTGACCTTCCTTGCCATTCTACCGGTATCCCAGATGCCTCTGTTAGCTGGGTTCTCCCAGGAAACACTGTGCTTCAACAGTCCTCAAGAGATAAGCAAATTCTTAACAATGGCACATTGAGACTATTACAGGTCGCTCAAAAAGACCAGGGTCACTATCGCTGTGTAGCAGCCAACCCAGCAGGGGTCGATATTTTAGTTAACCAAGTTTTAGTCAAATTAAAAGGGCAAAAGTCAGCAGAGCATAATGTAGAAACAGATGGATCAGGGTTTGATGAGCCCAATTCCATGGGTCAACTTCAGGATCCATCAGCTACACATCTCCCTACACCTCCTCCCATGGGGGCTGAGGCTGGAACACATGTCCTGAGCCCAAGTAAGAATCCCAAACAGCGGATATTAATATCCCAGAGGCGTGGAGAGTCAACCAGCTGGCGTTACAGGGAGCACAGGAGGCAATTCCCTCCCTCTGCCCGGAGAATTGACCCACGGCACTGGGCAGCGCTTTTGGAGAAAGCTAAGAAGAATGTTATGCCAGAAAAGCAAGAAAATACCACAGGAAAGCCACCTCCACCAGTCACCCAACTCCTGGATATACCTGGTGAGGAAGCAGACTCATCAGGCATGTTCCCTCCAGATGAGCAACTTTCAGTCCCAACAACTAAAGCTGCAGACGTTCTGACAAGGACAGTGACTGCAGATTCCAGAAAATCACCTGACAGCCCTGTGACAAATAAAACTGATGGCACCCCAGAGTCCCCAATTGTGAGTCCACAGACCCTATCACCTGAAAAACCAAGAGATTTCAGACCATCTACTGCTATTAAAACTCAAGTCACGCCAAAGAATATAAACCCAACCGCATCAAGCGAAATGCAAGACACAACCAACCCAAATTTACCTAATGTGTTTCCTCTAGTAACTGAAGCAACTCTGTTTCAGGATGCTGACGACATGGAGAGAGACAAAGAACCCTTGCAAACTGCATCCCCAGTAACAGTGGGGGCTACTGCGATCAAAGATACCCATATCCGAACCCTGAGTAATGCTGTGGGCAAAGCTGGTATATTTTTAGGGTCAGTAAAGGCCACAAATAGTTATCAGAGATCTGTAACAGGAGTTGGTGAACCCAGGAACCATCACTCTCCTCCTCGCAGTACTCACAAACCTAGCACCACTGAGCTCCGTTCAGGCCCCCACACTGCTGCTCCTTCTCAGTTACACATTCCTAGAAAGAGTACAGTGAACAGTCCGCCGTCCAGGCGCTTTGGAAGATGGCGAAAAGTTTGGAGCAGGGGCCGAATTATCAGCCCATATAGGACACCAGTTCTCCGACAGCATAGATTCAGCGTCGTAAGGCCCACATTCAGAGGCTCTTCAGAAGAAAGCACCACTGCATTTCCAGCCCCAGAGCTCAGTGCAGTGTGCCCATCCTGTTCTCCCAGAGAAAGGCTCACCACTGATGAGGCAGCGTTTTCTCCAAGCTTATCCCCCATCACCCGCCCCAAAACTGAAATTGCCAGTGTCACAGAAGAACCTACAACTCTAGTTCACAACCCATCATTACTGCTTGAGAACAAACCAGATGCAGATGCTGAGAAGACCACCCCTATGATAAAATACTTCAGTGCTGAAAGTGCCCAAGTGACTCCAACTACTGCAGTTCTGACTCATGTGACAAATATTAGTTACCCAAGTGGGTCTAAAGCCAATGAAACCACCAGATATTTTGTGATTGTATCCCCACTGCCAGGTCCCACCATCAAGTCACCTGTGCCTACCACTCTAGCTATTACCAGATTTTCAAGAAGGAAAATCCCCTGGCATCAGATCTTTGTAAATAACCACCTCCAAAGAGAAAAGCTAAAGAATCAGCATAAATTTGGTTCACAAAGCAGCACAGACACAGTGCTTCCTAAAATATCTCCTGCTTTGCCCACAGATAAAGTTTCCCCCTTCCCTTTCAAAACACTCTCAGCTAGTGTAATGAAAATCCCATCTATAACACCAGCCACAACTCACCTCAGTAACACACACAGCCTTGTAAGTCTCCCAACAATGAAGGAGCTGCCCTCCCTACCCATTTACCCTACGCCTCCTAGTAGCTCAAGCAAAGAATCAAGTGCAAATTCCCTATCAATGCAAACAGACATGCTGATGACCACGCCTACTGCCCCCGCATCTATCATTACCAACAAAGCCCAGATAGACAGACCCAGGGCACGAAAAGTACAAAGGAAAAAGGAGCCTCAGAAGACGATGAGGGACCCAAATACCTCTCCCACCCAGGCTTCTGGCTTCATTACATCCACCACTGTGACATCTCCTGTTCCAACAGCAGCTGAAACTTCAACCAAGCCCAGTGTGTCTGCTTTCACTCATTCTCCTCTAGAGAACACAAAAGAAATTTCAAGCACAGTTGGTCTCCATCCAGGAGCCTTTAATCTGACAGCTGTACTTGGACAACCATCCCAGGAGGGTACTCAGGCTTTGAAGAATGTAACTGCTTCTGAAACCACTTTGTCCAGCAAACTACAGAGTACCCCTCCTAGGAACACAATCAGACACTCAACCACGCCAACCTTCCTGAGCTCCAGTGCCACTCCATTGCCAATTCCCACCTCCCCTCCCTGGAGTAATCAAAGTGAGGTTACTGACAATGTGGCCACGCCCACTTTCAGGATGATGACAAGTACAATGGTTGAGGCACATGAATCCTCAAAGCACAATGCTACTCCACAGCAACTGGCAGTAACATCTCCCCAAACTCACCCAAAGGCCAAACTTGCAGTTGGAACCATTCACTTTACCTACTCCAATCTGTTACCTTCTACTCCTATGCCAGCACTAATAACAGTTAAGCCACAGGATTCTAAGCTGACTCACTTTCCCTGGTCAGAAAACCACTTTTGGCACAAGTCACACCCAGAAATTGCTGAAAAAGACCAAAAGCCAGTAGTAGTGAGTGTACTGCCCACTCCAGGCTTGCCAGAGGTCACCACTCATGCTTCAAACTGGGATATACAGAAGAATGCAAAGAAAAGTGGCTTTGATAAAACAGCAGTTGAAAAAATAACAACTTCCAAATTCCTCCCCTTTGATGCTTTATCTAGGAATGTATTTGAAAGGCCTAGAATAATCGGAGGAAAAGCAGCAAGTTTTACTGTTCCAGCTAACTCAGATGCCTTTCTTCCTTGTGAGGCTGCTGGAAATCCCATGCCCACTATCCACTGGACCAGAGTCTCATCAGGTATTTGAAACAGTTTCTTTACACTTAGCCTTTAGTAACAAAACAAAGAAAATACTGTGTGACATTTCAGGGTATAACATCAGCATGAAATTTCTCCAAGACACACAAACTATTAATATCCTCATTTGATATATGCATGACTTCTTGCTCATTAGAAAGTTTTAAAACGTATGTTAAAACCATTTTTAAAAAATGCTTTTAAAACAGATCTAAAAAAAAAAGGTCATTGTGTTGAACCATCTGGCTTTTACATGAAAATTAGGGTGTTTTTTTTTTAAATCCAGAAATAATTTTAGCAATCTGAAGACTAAGGATCTTAATTTTAAATATATTTGTTCCCAGTAGCCTAACAAAAAAATAGCTCTCCTTCTGTGACTTCCACGTGAGCAATTTGTTTTCCCTCTAAACTGTGATGACCTATGACTATAAATTTCTTTCTTATCAGGATTTGATTTATCTAAGAGGAAACTGAATAGCAGGTTCCAGGTGCTCTCCAATGGCACCCTGTCCATACAGAGGGTGGACATTCAGGACCGTGGACAGTACCTGTGCTCGGCATCCAATCCATTTGGCACAGACCACCTTCATGTCACCTTGTCCGTGGTTTCCTATCCCCCCCGGATCATGGAGAGACATACTAAGGAGATCACAGTCCATTCTGGAAGCACAGTCAAGTTGAAGTGCAGAGCTGATGGGAGGCCCAGCCCTACAATTTCCTGGATTCTTGCAAACCAGACGGTGATCTCTGAATCATCTGAGGGGAAGAGACAGGCCCTAGTGACATCTGACGGAACACTGGTCATCCACAATCTCAGCATTTATGACCGAGGCTTTTATAAATGCGTTGCCAGCAACTCAGTGGGCCAGGATGCACTGCTGGTTAAAATACAAGTCATCGCGGCCCCACCTGTTATTCTAGAGCAGAAGAGGCAAGTTATTGCAGGGACTTGGGGTGAAAGTTTGAAACTGCCCTGTACTGCAAAAGGCAATCCTCAGCCCAGTGTTCACTGGGTCCTCTCAGATGGCACTGAAGTGAAACCATTACAATTTGTCAATTCTAAGTTCTTATTTTCAAATGGAACTCTGTTTATAAGAAATGTAGCCTCTTCAGACAGGGGCACTTATGAATGCATTGCTACCAGTTCCACTGGCTCAGAGAGAAGGGTGGTAATCATCACAGTGGAAGAACAAGAGACCATCCCCAGGATAGAATCTGCATCCCAGAAATGGACTGAGGTGAATCTGGGGGACAAACTACTGCTGAACTGCTCAGCCACTGGGGAGCCGAAACCGAAAATCATCTGGAGGCTACCATCCAAGGCTGTCGTCGACCAGTGGCACAGGTAAACCATACCTTTCAGTTGAGATTATCTTTGTCTGTTTAGCTTTACAACTTCTGAAATGGAGAAAGTGGTAGAGCGAGGCTTGCAGCAATGTTAGAGAGACTCTGCTCATAAAAGGAACTTGCTCTAAAGAGACCTAATCCTTTTGAGATGTATACAGATATATATAAAATATAGATTATGTAAAAAGAAAGTTTCTTACATGCTGTATTCTAATGGCCAATTTCCTGTCGAGTTTATATAGTTAAAGATTTTTTTAAAAAACCTCTCATTTTCTTCCATACTTGTGACAGTTTTTTAAAACAGTAACTGTGTACATGTATTTATAATCTTTCTATCAAAAAATAAGAGGGAATTTTGTAATGCAAACAAGGTCTGGAGAAATGCACTTCACTAATTTACTCTTCAGAGTCTCCTAGTAAAGCATTTTCAATTTTAGTGCAATCCGTACTTCCTTTATCCTACCCTAAAAGTGCAAAGCACTTTATGAAGTTAAGGCTTCACAAAGTGAAATGTATTCAGGACCTCCATCACTCTGATGGTGTCAGACAACACATACAGACTTTCTCTAATATGTTCTGATTCAGGCATATTAATTTTTATCTTTTCTGTAGCAATTAAATCTCTTAGAAAAAATAAGAATTTACTAGATTATTTTTTGCTATTTGCATGACTTCATGCAATGATTTTTCATATAACAGAAAAGATGGGCTGAACATTTCCATTTAATGTTTATTAATAGAAACTACCCATGCAAGTAAAATTATACATGAGTTTATGTGTAAAATTTTACTTGCATGGGTAGTTTCTATTAATAAACATTAAATGGGAATGTTCAGCCCATCTTTTCTGTCATATTATGAAAAATCATTGCATGAAGTCAGTTTATGTGTAAAATGGCTTCCCTGGTGGCTCAGACGGTGAAGCGTCTGCCTACAATGCGGGAGACCCGGGTTTGATTCCGGGGTCGGGAAGATCCCCTGGAGAAGGAAATGGCAACCCACTCCGGTGCTCTTGCCTGGAAAATCCCATGGACAGAGAAGCCTGATAGGCTACAGTCCACGGAGTCGCAAAGAGTCGGACATGACTGAGTGACTTCACTTTCACACTTTATGTCTAAAATGGATATTTTTTTTTCTAGTCTCAAAGTATGAGTTGGTAATGGATATAGTTAAGGAATTTTACTTGTGATCTTTAACACCAAAATAAATGTTAATTTTCAAGCTTTTCAAATAAGTCATCAAAATTACCACTCATCCCAAGTATAAACAGCACCAGTAGTTTCTAAGGAACTAATTCAAGCTTATCTTCAGCTGGAGTCATGAGTTTGAGCTGATGCTAATAAGAATCTTGAAGGGACAAGAAAAACTCTTCACATGCCTGTCAGTCGTTATCAGGTTCCTGTAAACCAGGCCCAAGATAATGTTCTTGGAAAACAAGTGATAACTTTGCATGACTCAGGAATGGGTACTGGCTAAACTTTAGGGATATTTAACACAACAACAAGTATATAGACCATATCTATAATTAATCATTGCAGAGATACCTTTGATAAGCATGGAGTAGAGTTTTATAATATGTTCATCAAATTAAACTTTTGTTCAAATCTCAAAAAAACTAAATTTTAAATTGAAATTTAGATTTAAAATTATTAAATTCTGAGTTATGAAATGTAAACTTCACAAGACATGTTTATGCTTGTCATCTACTGTACATATACCCACTTGTGGCATCAAATATATTCGACAGTTTACCAGTTTTTATATTTAATTATATCAGCATGTCTATTTATTAATCACCCTGCAGCAGCTGAGGGTGCTTCGCATTTACCTAGAAACTGCTCATTATTCTGTGTAATCGTTAACACAGTTTCACTATCCATGAAGAAACCAATGCAGGAACAGAAGACATCACACCTGTGATAGGAATTACAAATAAAGTTCAAATTTTAGGTTGTAAAGAAAATGTCCAAAATATTTACTAGACATTAAGTCGGCTTTTAAGAATGGAAGAGGTGGTAAGGGAATGTCTTAAAAAGTTAATCTAAAGGAATGTCTAAAACACACTAGCATTCTCAGAATAAATCTTGACCTAAACAGTCCAACAAATCCTCCAGAGTTTAATAGCAAAGAAATCAGGTAGGCTGTTTGTATTTCATTTTGGGAAAGCACTTACGGAACAAGGAAAGATGGTTCACAATGTGGAAGAGCCAATAGAGGGTATAAGATCACAGATGCTATCACAGGCCCACCAGAGGTACCGGCATTCTTTTATAAAGAACTACACAGCTTGTCTGCTAATTGGACACTTTTAGTGATTATTCTGCAAGTAACCCATTCAAAGAGGCAAGAATACTTTTTAGTTAGGTACTTAAAATATCACCAGAAATAAAAAGGGCACTTCTGCTGTTAAATAGAGTCCTTGCTATTCCCATTTCTTGGTTCTAGAAGTCTGAATTTTAGATTCTAAAAATGAAAATTTTCATCATAGCTACACTCACACAAGTCTATTCCACCATGACTGAAATAAGCAAAACCTTTTACTTTTTTAAAGCCTAGTTGTCAGCTGAACTGAGAAAGCCTTTTCTGAATTTTTTTTAACTCTCTCAGACTTAGAGCACTATAGGTCTACCTCCACGACTTTCAATAGGACTTACTTGACCTATGTTTCAGACAGAATTCTGTTTCCTCTGCTTCAGATTTTTTTGCTTCTCAAGGAGTTTGTTACAACAACAAAACATCAGGCCCCACCAAAGATGGACAGAATCAGAATTTGCACTTTAAAAATATCCCCAGGTGGAGAATGAATACATATATATGTATGGCTGAGTCCCTTCACTCAGTCTGAAACTACCACTGTTAACTGGCTATACCCCAAAACAAAATAAAAAGTTTAAAGTCTGGGGAAAAAAATATAGTTAGGATGGTAATATATCTGTTCTATTAAAAAGATACAAAAATATCATAGAACTAATTAAAATTATTTTCATTAAATCAGCATGTGATCACTGAAGCATGTCATTTACTTGGACAAATAAATTCTCCCAGGCTTCTTTAAAAATATATATACCTCCAGCTGAATCACATACACAATAAGGTCCAAGAAACACTGCTTTAAAAAGATTGCAAATGCTTCATTGTCCATTAATCTTCATAAAAGAATTCCCTTTTACTCAAGGAAAACTTCCACTTTCCAAAGTCAGTTTTCTCTTAAAAACATCAGCTTATAAAAGGAAACACAATTCTCTTATATATATATATATATAAAACAACTTCCAGAAGTATCAGATTTAAAGGTCAGGGAAGTTCATTTTAAGTCACTGGTTTTCAAAGGGTTGTCCGCCTACCAATAGCACTAGCATCACCTGAGAACTTGAACCTGATTCTCTATCAAAACATGCAATCTGTGTTCTTAAAAGCCGTCCAGGTACACACTCAAACTTAAGACTGGTCTGCAAACTTAATAGTTCAGAGTCACCTGGGAAGCTTGTTAAACACTGGGTTACCCAATCCGTGGCCAGATCTATTGGGTCAGAGTCTCTGAACAGTGAAAACCAGTAAATATGCATCTTAAATGAGACCCCGAGGGAACTGCATTGAGGACAAAGATTCATAGCAGTAGTTGTCATTCGGAAAACTGAGTCCAAGGTCACATTCCACACCATAAGTCACAAATTCTGGAGGTGGGACCCAGGCATCAGCACTATATTATGCAAATACTTTTAATGTGCACCCAAGTTTGAGAAACAGTTCTTAGCATTAGGAAAGAATGACAGCAGGTAGCGATGTAACATGGTGAAAAGGGTAAGTAACTACCTCTAATACTTTTTTTTTTCCAGCTGTATGGTGAGGAACCACCTAAAGATTAAAAAATAAATGCAAAGACCCTTGTGGTTTCCACTTTTAAGTGCATCCATAATGATGACTTTCTCTTGCTTTACATGCCAGATGAATTCTTTCCAGGCTTGAGAGAAGAAAAAAAGGCTATCAGCAGCTTAAGCTGTCCTGCAATACTCTTCCTAACTAAGGTTTTTTGCTGGAAGATTACAAAATGACTTGAGGCTGTTGGACTTGTTTAGCAGTTACACTATGAAAGGTCATACACTTTTTCACTCACCTTCTTAGCTCATGTTGCCAAAAAATTAGGAGAAACACATGTAATGAATATTTTCACCTATAGGTGTTTTTGATTGCATTATTAGCAGTTACTCAGCTTCCACTGGTCTTTCTTAAAAATTATTTAGTTTTATCAGGGAAATTCTGCCATCTGGTGGTTCTGTGTGATGACAGCAGGCTGTGTAGTGCTTCAGAGAAAAGTGATGTTCATGCAGTTCAACATAATGCAGAGACCAAGTCACTGTACAGTTGCCTGCAGAGACAGATAAAGCTTTAGTATGCTTCTAAGGAATTTTACCTTGGCATTTACTTTCTTTATAAAAAAAAGTAAAATTTACTTTCTAACCAAATAACTGATTCAGTTCAATTCAGTCACTCAGTTGTGTCCAACTCTTTGCGACCCCATGAATCGCAGCACGCCAGGCCTCCCTGTCCATCACCAACTCTCAGAGTTCACTCAAACTCATGTCCATCGAGTCGGTGATGCCATCCAGCCATCTCATCCTCTGTCGTCCCCTTCTCCTCCTGCCCCCAATCCCTCCCAGCATCAGAGTCTTTTCCAATGAATCAATTCTTTGCATGAGGTGGCCAAAGTATTGAAATTTCAGCTTTAGCATCAGTCCTTGCAATGAACATCCAGGACTGATCTCCTTTAGAATGGACTGGTTCTATCTCCTTGCAGTCCAAGGGACTCTCAAGAGTCTTCTCCAACACCATAGTTCAAAAGCATCAATTCTTTGGCACTTAGCTTTCTTCACAGTCCAACTCTCACATCCATATATGACCACGGGAAAAACCACAGCCTTGATTAGACGGACCTTTGTTAGCAAAGTAATGTCTCTGCTTTTGAATATGCTATCTAGGTTGGTCATAGCTTTCCTTCCAAGGAGTAAGCGTCTTTTAATTTCATGGCTGCAGTCACCATCTGCAGTGATTTTGAAGTCCAGAAAAATAAAGTCTGACAGTTTCCACTGTTTCCCCATCTATTTCCCATGAAGTGATGGGACCAGACGCCATGATCTTAGTGTTCTGAATGTTGAGCTTTAAGCCAACTTTTTCACTCTCCTCTTTCACCTTCATCAAGAGGCTCTTTAGTTCTTCTTCACTTTCTGCCATAAGGGTAGTGTCATCTGCATATCTGAGGTTATTGATATTTCTCCCGGCAATCTTGATTCCAGCTTGTGCTTCTAATACTCTTTAAAAGGGAAAATCTGGTATCTTTTCTGAGCAAGTAGATTTGTATGAGAGTTGTTCTTTACTGACATATACCACAAAATGATCATCTGCTATGTAAAGTGGTCAGGACAGTCATGGGTCTAGGAAACTGGTATTTCTAACATTCTCGTCATCATTAAAAACTTTTTAAACTGAAATGCAAAGGAGATGCATTTGAAGTCCATCTAAGAAAACTACTTGTTTGCACATTTATTTGTTCAGTTAATTTCATCTTTCAGAACAGCTTAAAAGACAGTAAAGAAGTCAGTACTAATTTTAATTTCACTGCAACGTTTAGTCCTGTGTCAATATAACTCTCTTACCCTTGCTAATAGCTGCACACCTCAGTCAGTCTCTTCTTCCTCAGAATGGGCAGCCGAATCCGTGTCTACCCAAATGGATCCTTGTTTGTCGGGTCAGTAACAGAAAAAGACAGCGGGGACTACTTGTGTGTGGCAAGAAACAAAATGGGCGACGATCTGACCCTGATGCACATAAGCCTAAGACGGAAACCGGCCAAAATTGACCACAAGCACCACTTTAAAAGGCAAGTGTTTCACGGGAAAGACTTTCAGGTCGATTGCAAGGCTTCTGGCTCACCAGTGCCCGAGATATCCTGGAGTTTGCCTGACGGGACGATGATAAACAGCGCCATGCAGGCCGATGACAGTGGCCACGGGACCAGAAGGCTCACCCTCTTCCACAACGGAACCTTATACTTCAACAAAGTTGGGATGGCAGAGGAAGGAAATTACACCTGCTATGCCCAGAACACCCTAGGGAAGGATGAAATGCAAGTCCACCTAACAGTCCTAACAGCCGCCCCACGGATCCAGCAGAGTTACAAGACCAACAGGAGAATCACGGCAGGAGACACTGCTGTCCTTGACTGTGAGGTTGTTGGAGAACCCAAGCCAAAAGTATTCTGGCTGCTGCCTTCCAATGACATGATTTCATTCTCTAAGGACAGGTATACATTCCATAACAATGGGTCTTTGTCCATCAATGAAGTGAGACTGCTCGATTCTGGGCAGTATGTATGTGTGGCCCGGAATCCCAGCGGGGACGACACCAAAGCGTACAAGCTGGATGTTGTCTCTAAGCCTCCGTTAATCAATGGTCTGTATGCAAACAAAACTGTCATTAAAGCCACAGCTGTGAGACATTCCAAAAGACACTTTGACTGCAGAGCGGAAGGGACACCATCTCCTCAAATCATGTGGATCATGCCCGAGAATATTTTCCTCACAGCTCCATACTATGGGAGCAGAATCACCGTCCACAAAAACGGAACCCTGGAAATCAGGAATGTGAGGCTTTCAGACTCTGCCGATTTCATCTGCGTGGCTCGGAATGAAGGAGGAGAGAGTGTGCTAGTGATACAGTTAGAGGTGGTGGAAATGCTAAGAAGGCCGACGTTCAGAAATCCATTTAATGAAAAAATAGTTGCCCAGCTTGGAAAGTCCACAGCACTGAATTGCTCTGTTGATGGAAACCCACCACCTGAAATAATCTGGATTTTACCAAATGGCACACAGTTTCCCAGTGGATCACACAATTCTCAGTATCTAATAGCAAGTAACGGTTCTTTTATCATTTATAAAACAACACGGGATGATGCAGGAAAATATCGGTGTGGGGCAAGAAATAAAGTTGGTTACATTGAGAAATTAATTGTATTAGAAATTGGCCGAAAGCCAGTGATTCTAACTTATGAACCAGGGACAGTTTACAGTTTCAGTGGAGACACTGTATTGCTGCACTGCGTCTCTCTTGGAAGCCCTAAGCCACATATCAAATGGACTTTGCCAAGTGGTTACATAATAGATAGGCCTCAAATTAATGGAAAATACATACTGCATGAAAATGGCACCTTAGTCATCAAAGAAGCAACAGCTTATGACAGAGGAAACTACATTTGTAAGGCTCAAAACAGTATTGGTCACGCATTGATTACTGTGCCAGTAATGGTTGTAGCCTACCCTCCCCGGATTACAAATCGCCTACCCAGGAGCGTCCTGACAAGGACAGGCGAGGCCATTCAGCTCCACTGTAAGGCCCTGGGAATCCCCAAGCCAGAAATCACATGGGAGATGCCTGACCACTCCCTGTTCTCAGCGGCAAACAAAGGGAGGACACGTAGAATTCGGCCTTTTCACCCACAAGGTACCCTAGTCATTCGGAATCCGCAAACCTCAGATTCTGGAATATACAAATGCACAGCAAAGAATTCACTTGGAAGCGATTATGCAACAACTTACATTCAAGTAATCTAACAGAACATAAAACTGCCTGAACAAAGTCAACATCTGGACAGAATTTAGTTTTTGGAAGAAGTTTAATCAAAGGCAGCCATAGGCATGTAAATGAATTTGAATACATTTACAATATTAAATTTATAATAGACATGCAAAAAAAAAGGACTTATAAATAAATGCATTATGAATTGATACTGATTTTTTTTTAATGGATCTCAAAACAAACTTGTAACTTAAGGCACTTTTATTTTGCCAACAGATAACAATGAACAGTAAGAGGAAACTCTTGACCATAAAATAACAAATGTCTAATGTACCTGAATTCTTCATTAAAGAATGGACTTTTTTTTCTTTCACTACTGTTTGCCTAGTGTCCACCTTCTATCAATGTTACAAGCATGGCACTGAGGACAAGACACAAATGGAAAGGATTAAATTTGCAGTCTTGATGTAAGTTTGCCATCCTGATGTATAAATATTGCAGTTGGTTTATAAATATTTTACTAAAACCCACAGAAACTAAGCACTGTTCTATAATTCACCATTTTGTACATACTGAAAATTTTCATTGATGGGGAATACAAAAAAATGTTTTAATAACTGCATTTAAAAATAAATGCAGTCTGACTTTTCATCTTGTAAAAAGCAACTTAACACGCACACATCAAAAATGTGAAAAGGGAATTGATAACATCTATCCCAAATAAAGCCATTAAAAAGCTTTTAAAATACATCGACACTTCTTTATAACTTNAACTGCATTTAAAAATAAATGCAGTCTGACTTTTCATCTTGTAAAAAGCAACTTAACACGCACACATCAAAAATGTGAAAAGGGAATTGATAACATCTATCCCAAATAAAGCCATTAAAAAGCTTTTAAAATACATCGACACTTCTTTATAACTTCAAAATCTAGCTCAGGCACCCCTGGTTTGGAATTGTTCATAAGGAAAATCTTCTTAGGAGGAATCACTGCTTTATGAGCACTTATGTCATTAACTGAGCATCCTTTACGTGGTGGGGAAATATTTGGGAAAATGGATTGAATACATATAATAGAGTGTCACTGTACTGAAAATCTGATCAACCCTACAAAATCTTTTTGTAATTCACTGAATTTATTTATATCACGTGCTTAATTCAACCTGAATTAATTTAAGGACATTATGATTATGGGAGGCTAGCATTTTCCAGTGTAATTTCTCCAGCATCTATTTAAATATTTGTCTATTATTTAAGAATTATAGGAGCCTTAATAAATGAAAAATGAGAAAATGCCATCTGTCTTGCTCAAGTATCTCAGCACACAAAACTGAGAACTATGCTTGCCCCTGTGTATCATTTTAGAAAGATGGGGGGTGGGGGACACTTCACTATGTCTTCATCACACCAAGTTTCGGCTTGCTCCACCTAAAGAGGTAGCCTGTTTCCTATTTTCTCTGATTTTGGTATCCAGTGACCACAAGTGGTCAAAGGATACCCTCATTCTAACAGAGATCTCATTCTACTTCCGGGCCAAGAGGGATCAATCAGAGGACAAATGGAACCCTTTTAGGGAGGGGCCTACAGTGTAAACAGGTATATGGAAGGGCTTCCTATGTCAAGCTCCATTCTATTTCAAAGTCTTTAAGGGGAACTGGGGGCTCCATTTTTCCTAAGATAACTTCTTCTCTGTCTCACCAAGCAAATATCAGGTTTTTCCGAAGGACAGGGTTATCCTTTGTGATCATTTCAGGATAAATTAATGCATATTCTAAAAACAAAAGAAAACTCACATGAGAGAGGATTAAGTGGGAGGAAATATAAGAATAGATAGAAAATTCTGGTTTCTCTCTGTATAGTACACAGGAGAAAACCAGTTCTAGGTGTTTCCTCAGCTCTCTGTAGAATCTTCAAATCATACAGCCTTACCGTATCTTAGCTTTCCCACCTAAAAAACAGGAGACGACAACAAAAAGGTATGCCCCACAGCCTTCATGTGCAAAATGATTAATAAATTAATTTCACTAACTTCTGTAAAATATAAAGTGCATACAAATGCTATGCGATTATAACACTCATTCTTGAAACAGTCTTACTGCTGTTTGCAATATTGAGCTAGAAATATATACGGTTCAAACTGCAAGTGGCATTTCAAACACCAGTAATTCTTGAAAAGACGAAAAATAACAATCAGGACAGAACATGACTCGTACTCACTAGGCACGACATTCACATTTCGGTTGTTTTTGCCAAGGCAGTCATTATATATTACTTTGAAGAAAAATAACTTTATCAACTCTATCACTCTGAAAAGGGGAAAAAAAAAAAAAACCCAAGAAAACCAAACCTGATATACAAAACTAGCTGAAATGTCAAGATTCATCTGAAAGCAGATAGAACATGTTAATTTAGTGAAAAGAATGGTCTTTAATGTTTTGGCAAAGTCTTTCTCAGCCCAGAGTAAACATGAAATGAGTGGGCTGGAGTGAAATTGTTTCACAGTGTACAAAGCAGTTCACATGGATGCTGCCACAGCAAAGTAAGCGGACATGGATTTGAGGTCATTTGCATGAGTCAAACTTTGCAATGAGTAACTCACCTAGGGAGATATAAATTATTTATATAATGATTTGCAAAGGAAATGATCTACTGAAGTTGTACCAGCTACATTTTTTAAAAAAGTAGTTCTACATGGTTTGCTCATTATAGACAAATCTATTCACAGTATGTGCGACTATATTACATGTAAATTCATATGGCAAAAGAAAATGAATTAACACAGAACATGGGAAAATATCCCCCACATGTTTTAAAATGCCCTGCAATTTTTCACATTCAAAATTTTATGCATCTAAGTCTAAAAAAATATTATATGGAATACTCTTAAGTTACACAAACTGATAATAATTTACTGTATTTTTTACTCTAATAGGAGCAAATTACCACATACTTGAACAAAGTTAAAATAGTTACTATTTCTTTATAATAAATTTGATGTATAATTTACTTTACTTGTGCTTTTTGCACCAATTTATAAATACAGTATATGCAATACACAACCAAGACAGACACCAACATTAATAATTAAATTCAAAATAGCAAATACTTACCATATAAAATAAACAGCAAATACGTCTCTCATGAAAACCAGAGCCCTCTGGACTTGGGGGCCATACTCTGGAAACCATGTCAAGTTTGAGCACTGTGGAATCTCAGGCCAGCTGCGAGATTTTTTTTTTTCCCCTCAAGTTGGCATAAAGGTTCAGGAGAACCAAAACTGAACAGAGTCATTTTTGCCAAATGTGGCAAATAGTTGGATCAATTCCACTGTGGTTCATTCCGGCCTTTAGAATTTACATCCTGTACCTTCACAAAGACTCTGGTCAATGATCTTGCCATGGAAAAATTTAGTACAGCTACTCCTAACGGGTTTCCATGTACCTCAGGGTGGCTCTTACAGAAGCCTTGGGTTAAGTTCTTGGTCTAAGAAGTTTAAGTTCTAAGCAACAATCTGTTTCAGCACCTTTTGACCACAACAAAAGCAAAGAAAAATCCTACATAAATAAGAACAAAGTTCATAAAGTGCTTATGAAATTACAAATATTTTAAATTAGAGCAATGCAAATAGATGTCCACTTCACCAGCAAAGGTGACTGCAGAGTAAATGGATCACCTTCCTGTCAAGATCTGACATGCCTTTCAAATCAGTAGTTTGGTCCAGCACAGTTTGCCAAAAAAAAAAAAAATCATCATCAATGAATACATAAATAAGTTAAATCAACCATAATTCATTCTTTCTATAACTACGAGATTCAATAAGAGCACCAATTTTAAAAAGTCTGCTACCAAACTCTTCCTGTAGTAGGCCTACATGATCTACATTTTTAAACCTACTTTTCAAGTTGAATGAAATGAAACCAAACCACACCCTTTCCTTTACTTTTTGTTTCAACACCTTTGTACGAAATGTGGCGTAAAATATAAGAAAATTTCAGAGAAATGAAAAAACAGACATTTCCAAAGATGACTAATGCATTAAATGTGATTTTCTATTTTTCAGTGCAAACAAAAAAGTTTGTATCTTTGTCCTCTTCCAGACTCAGAAGTGTGAAGGATGCCCATAGGGAGTCACTCCTTGCTGTGGCTGGTTACCTAGTGAGAGAAAAAAATTCAAACAAAATTGCAGACGCAAAATTATGCTACAGAGAGATGGTATGCACGTGTCACTGCTTTCAGTACCAGCCTCAGGAACAGGAGAACTGACTGGCCTGGGAGTCCAACACTAGACAGACACTTGAGTGGCCAGGTCTTAACAGCTCTCTTGGATTCATTCTGCAGAGGGGCCAGCTCTACATCACGGTCCCATACCTGCCAGCAAAAGGCCTTGGGATGTGGGTAACTGGCCCACCAAAAGTCTCTATCCCTGAACCACCTAACTGCTAACATTAAAAGGGACTGTTAAGTATCATAAAACATTAAAGGTTCTCAAAACTTCATAAAAGTACACCAGAGATTCTACTTTAACACTGACATTATAATAGTTGAAAGAGAAGTAGCTTGAAGTGGGCAGTTTTCTGCAAATGGCCATAGATACACCAGAGAGAACTAGGCAAGAGTGTATGCACGTGAGAGAGAGGCTGCGTGTATGAGACGTATGCCTATGCACGTATGTCTGTGCACACAGAGAACCATGCACAAGTTCTAAAAAATGACACAGGCTTAGAAACAGCTACTGCGCACACAACTCTGGTGGGACTGTTCAAATCCAGAGGCCCCGTGCAAACAGGCCGGCATAGAGAGAGCCCTCTGGAGATGTGCAATGGGCAGCTCAGCTTAGTCACCCTTATTCAACAAATGAGGCCAGCGTCACTGCTCATGTCAGGCAGCAGAATCTATACCACGGTTAAAAGGTGGCTCTGGAACGAGTCACTCTGAGTTTTAGTCCCAGCTGTTGGCTAAGTAACCTTGGGAGACACGTCAGTGTCCCTGTTCTCTAGTTGTTTTCTCATCTGTAACATGGGAATAGCAATAATACCTCATCGCAGGTATAGCATCTGCCTGCAATGTGGGAGACCAAGGTTCAGTCCCTGGGTTGGGAAGATCCCTTGGAGGAAGGCAAGACAACCGTCTCTAGTATTCTTGCCTGGAGATCTCACGGACAGAGGAGCCTGACAGTCTACAGTCCATGGGGTCACAAAGTATCGGATACAAGTGAGGGACCAACATGAGGTGATTTAGAAATTAAGTGAATTAACACATGTAAAGTCATAGTGCCTGCGGGCCCTGAACCTGCCCCCTAGGACACTTGAGGGCATCGGCCAAGATGCTCTCGGGGGCATCTAGCTTTGCAAGAAAAGAACCTGCTGTTTCTTGGGGTCCTCCAGATGAAAAGAAAAATTCCTAGACTCAGATGGAAGCAACAGGAAAACATCTTTGCTGAACTCAAGGAAAAGATTGGGGCTTTTGCAGAAAAAGAAGCCTTCAAACCAAGACTGAACACAGTAGGGACAGCGAGGACTAAAGCGAACAGGAAAGCGGCGAGGAAGACTGGTTTTTGAGGAGCGGCCAAGTGTGTGTAGCTCCACCTCCTGGAGCCGTGTTTCTGAGGGAGCATACTTACTGGAAAGCTGCTTCTGGAGCTGCCGCACCAGGGCGGCCGTCTGCTGTTGCTGCTGGGTCTGCTGCAAGCCTTGCCTGGGGAACTGTCATCGGGAGAAAGGAGAGAGTCAGCACCCATCAGAGATAAGAACAGAAAGCCTGCAGCCACGCCTGGTCCACATCTGGCCTTCACCTGAAAGTGCCTGATCCATTCCAAACCCACCTCCAGGTGGGGACGTAGCCTTTACCGGAGGAGCCCCGAGGAAGGAGTCCAGCGGTGCCCAGAGGCTCACATGTCCTTGTTCCCTCACCCATCACCAGCTGACTAGTTGGTGTCACTACATTACAAACCATTTGCAGCAGCAAACTGAAAGCTGCCTGGTGGGAGGAGTGGGTCAAGTACCACAGGCCTGGCCTTGGGTGAATGGAGACAAGAGCGTGGGCGCAGAGGCCTGGACCCCATTGGGACTGCACCTTCCTGCTTGGTGGAGGAGGGAAGTTGGGTAGGGTGAGACCAGAGAGGCACCGAGGAGGACCACACTTCGAGGAGGCGCTGGCTTCCAGAGTTTTATGTGTGCAGAACAATCCGAGGGCCTGAGTGCCCTGGTTCCAGTCATTAAGTTGATACACGAAATTGCGGTAGTTATTCCAAAGAGGGGGAAAAAAACCTATGTGGCAGAAGTAAAAGCACCTTTGATTAACATCATTCGTAGTGCTGATTTACTTTTTTCCTTAACCTTCAGATTTCAGAGTGTCACTCTAGTCTTCCTTTTCTTTCTACCTCTCCCCTGCTGCTTTCAGCCGGGCCTATGACTGTCCTAACAAAGGATATATTCTGATGCAAGGTTATCTTAATCAGATACACACTGGAATTAACTAACTTACCTCCACAGGCCCATCCCCCACCCACCTCGGGGTGGAGTGCTGGCCCACTGACCTCCTGACCTCTCAGCAGGGACGGGGTGCCCCCTGGAGATGGCAGGGCAGAAGCAGAGTCAAATCTCTGGTGTGTCTTCCTTTGCTTAGGAATAATGAGTTGGGTGTTTTCCTCCATTGCTATGATATCCAACAAATAAGTCATCCAAATCCAGGTGCTTTTCTGGATTCCAGGACGCCAAAGTGAGTAATCACAGTCCTTGCCTCCTGACAGCTGTGTCCTGACACTGTGACACCACTATCAGTGAGGAGAGGGACGAAGTACCAAGCCAACACTTAGCTTAAACCTGCACTGCCGACTGACAGGCTCCACAGACAGACAGGCCTTCCTCTGACTGACAGAAAACAAACCTTCCTCTCTACCAACTTTGGCAGAACAGACTGCGGCACTGCGCAGGCCCCTCTTCTGAGCACGTGGATGGAACAATGTGTTCCGGATGGCAAACACAGAGAGGACCAGCAGCCAGTGGATTTCAGAGTATTTAGCATGTACTCATTTGCAAGCTAACTAGCAACTTCCACGGTGCCTTTTTTTTTTTAACCTGCACTAGTTTTTCTTCTCAGTGAAAAAAAGAAACCCAAAGTATCAGTGCTGTTACCACAAATCTCCCAAGAAAGCCTTCCCTATACCTCCTTCCATAAATATGACTTCTCTTTTTCCTTTGGGTGGGGGTGGATGGGGGCGGGGCATGGACTCATATTCATACAAAGGAAGGCAATCTGGCTCAATAAGTTCCATGGAGACAATTTTTGGGGGAAAAAAAAAAAATATTATCTGGCTAATTCGGAATTCCAGAGGCATTCTGAAAAATTTCTGACTGGAACATATAAACTCCTTGAGGAAAATTACATGACAATTCCACCCTTATCTTTGATAAAAAGTTAATGCAATTATTTTAGTATCTATTTCTGCCATTATGCACATTTTTAAAAGCAAGTGTTCAATACAGTATGATATTGACATAATGATCAGTTAATTTTAAAAGCCATCTTTCCAAAGCTTTCTGTTAGCATGTTTTCCTGGCCACCCAACTATGGCAACCTGAATTCAAGATGAAAAGAAATTACAGAGCACAATAGTGTAAACACTATTTTCTTTAAAGCTGGAAGCAACTTTAAAGAAAAAAATCATAGCCTGCTAACATAGTTAATTTACTCATAACAATTCATGAGCTTTAAAAGTATTTTTCAAGTCAATAACCATAATACAGACCAAAGCCTGAGATGCCAAATCTAATTCTTCAGCAAGGGCACTCACTCTTTTCCAGATGCTCTGCCTTCACAGAAGTGACTTAAGTAAGCAAATGACAACTCCCGATTTAATTTCTAAGCACAGGCTTTTCTTATATTTTCTTCCTTAGAGGAAAGTTCTATTTTCCGATGACACTTTCCGAAAAAGCACTGGTTCCGTTGTAAGTCCGTTTTGACTCTCAGGTACCCTTACAGAAATGATGAGCCTGCGCACAGGGGTGTTGATAATGACTGTCTACATGACCCAGCTGCTGCTGTCAACAAGGAAACAGCCTGATAAGGAACTAGTAGTCAAAAGCAGTAAATCAAATACAAATGCATTTTGAGGTCCCCTGCATTCAATTTCCTCTTTCAAAGCTTCCCATACTTCTCCTACTCCTCTTGACCTCTGTTGCTGCTGCTGCTAAGTCGCTTCAGTCGTGTCTGAATCTGTGCGACCCCATAGACGGCAGCCCACCAGGCTCCCCCCTATCCCTGGGATTCTCCGTTAGGGGTTGAATTGTTTTCCCCCCAAAAGATTCACTAGCATCCTAACCATCAGTACNGCTGCTAAGTCGCTTCAGTCGTGTCTGAATCTGTGCGACCCCATAGACGGCAGCCCACCAGGCTCCCCCCTATCCCTGGGATTCTCCGTTAGGGGTTGAATTGTTTTCCCCCCAAAAGATTCACTAGCATCCTAACCATCAGTACATCAGAAAGTGACTTCAGTTGGAAACAGAGTCTTTTTTTAAAAAAAAGGGAAATTTGGACACAAACACAGGGAGAACATCATGAAAGGATGAAAGGGAAGATCGGGTGATGTGTCTGCAAGCCGAGGAATGCCCAAGATTGCCAGGAAACAATCCGAAGCTCAGAGAGAGGTGTGGCTCAGGCTCTCAGAGAAACTGGCTCCACCACCTCGATGACCCTGCACTTCAAACCTCCAGGACGGTGAGACCATAAATTTCTGGTTGTTCAAGCCACACCCTTGGTGGCATCATCACAACAGCTCTGGCAAACACACACAACCTCACCAGGCTGCCACCACGTTCCGGGGGCCAGGCTGACATCTAACAGCCTTCAGTGATTCTAAGCCATGGGGCAGGATGCAGGCCTGGCACATCACCTCTGTGCTCCGCAACCTTAGGCACCATGCTGGCCTCCACTGCACATCTGAGTGCACACATGTAGACTTGTCAATGTCACCAGACAGCAGGAGGGCAAGTCATGAGGAGAGTGGTAGCCTTATTAGCATCATCCCTTCTCCCCTGAGTCTGCAGGAAGGACAGCTGTGAGTGAGTCAGAGCCGGCGTCTCTTCAAAAGCCAGTTTATTACTTGGTCACCAGCAAGCAAACAAGCAGGAGAGGAAGAACACTAGCCAGTAACAAGAACTGGATCTGCTAGAGACGATTATAATAAATATAATACATATAATCAATCTTAGCAGAACTAATAAGAAAAGGAACTGTACCTAAAGATAAAAAGAAATAGACTGTGTTAAAATTGCTGAGCTTTGTGTCATGGCTCTTCTGAAAATATACAACTAGAACCTTTTTCTTATACTTCTATTTTCTTTCACTGTGAGGGGAAAGGAAAAAAAAAAGAGCAATGGAATATGTAACAAAATATCCCCAGCATCACTAATTTGCAACTGCTGCTGCTAAGCTGCTTCAGTCGTGTCCGACTCTGTGCGATCCCACAGACAGCAGCCCATGAGGCTCCCCCGTCCCTGGGATTCTCCAGGCAAGAACACTGCAGTGGGTTGCCATTTCCTTCTCCAATGCATGAAAGTGAAAAGTGAAAGTGAAGTTGCTCAGTCATATCCGACTCAGCGACCCCAAGGACTGCAGCCTACCAGGCTCCTCCATCCATGGGATTTTCCAGGTAAGAGTACTGGAGTGGGGTGCCATTGCCTTCTAGGAATGATCTAAATGTTCAACAGTAGGCAGGGTGGTTAAACAAGTAATAGCAGAACAATACAATGGACTGACTTCTTCCCAGCTATTCACAATGACAAACATGCATTATATTAATAAGCTTAAGAGGATATGTAAATAAGCATGCTGTAATTAAGTATGCAAAAATGAATTATACTAATGCAAAAGTCCAAGATCACTGATCATCCCTATAACGTCTAATTTGGAAATTATCTGAAGTCTATCACTCTAAGTGATAAGTTTCTCAGTTCATCTTAAAACTTAGGATGTACAACACGTCTGCCTTTGCATGAATAGCTGCTGACTAGATTATCATGTATTGGGCTTCCCGGGTGGCTCAGTGGTAAAGAATCTACATGCAGTGCAGGAGACGTGAGTTCAATCCCTGGGTTGGGAAGATTGCTGGAGGAGGGCATGGCAACCCACCCTAGTACTCTTGCTTGGAGAATCCCATGGACAGAGAAGCCTGGCGGGCTACAGTCCATGAAATGCACAGAGTCAGACAGGGCTGAAGCGACTAAATAGCAGCAGGAGATTATAATATATTGATCTAAATATCAAAATAAAACATCGTGCTTCTCAAGGTAGCTTTTTAAAAGCTAAAAAAGAAAAAGGCCTACTGTGGATTTTACTTTCTATTTAGATGACTGTGAATGGAGGTCTTTGTTTCTCTGGAATTATCTTCCTTGGAATACACTGAAGAAGAATCGTGAGCCTGACCTGACTGACCCACTAAGTCCCTGGGATGGAAGTGTCTTAAGCCACTAAGTGAAATACAACCTGCTGCATTAAAACATATCAATAGTGACCTAGAAGTCAACCCTGAATGTGTGATATATGTTCTCTACACACAAAAAATTATTAAACATTTATGAAACTATTAGAAGAGTAGAAAGGTACTAAATTCTGCTGTATGAGGTATGCTTAATTCTAGTGCAATATGGGACCTGGCTCTCCTCTCAGTTCTGTATAAGTGGACCCTCTGCTAACAATTATAACGAAAATAGTTTGAAGTTAATTTCCACCCCAGTCATATAATTTTAACTTTGTGATAGAATCAGTTTTTTTTTCCCAGTCAGTTCAGTCACTCAGTCGTGTCTGACTCTTTGCGACCCTATGGACTGCAGCCCGCCAGGTTCCCTGTCCATCGCCAACTCCCAGAGCCTACTGAAACTCATGTCCATCATGTCAGTGGTGCCATCCAACCATCTCCTCCTTGTCGACCCCTTCTCCTCCAGCCATAGTTCTGTATAAGTGGACCCTCTGCTAACAATTGTAACGAAAATAGTTTGAAGTTAATTTCCACCCCAGTCATATCATTTTAACTTTGTGATAGAATCAGTTTTTTTTTTTTCCCAGTCAGTTCAGTCACTCAGTCGTGTCTGACTCTTTGCGACCCCATGGACTGCAGCCCGCCAGGTTCCCTGTCCATCGCCAACTCCCAGAGCCTACTCAAACTCATGTCCATCATGTCAGTGGTGCCATCCAACCATCTCCTCCTTGTCGACCCCTTCTCCTCCAGCCTTCAATCTTTCTCAGCATCAGGGTCTTTCAAATGAGTCAGCTCTTCCCATCAGGTGGCCAAAGTATTGGAGTTTCAGCTTCAGCATCAGTCCTTCTAATGAATATTCGGACTGATTTCCTTTAGGATTGACAGACTGGATCTCCTTGTAGTCCAAGAGTCTTCTTCAACACCACAGTTCAAAAGCATCAATTCTTTGGCTCTCAGCTTTCTTTACAGTCCACCTCTCACATCTATACATGACTACTGGAAAAACCATAGCTTGGACTAGTTGGACATTTGTTGGTAAACTAATGTCTCTGCTTTTTAATATGCTGTCTAGGTTGGTCATAGCTTTTCTTCCAAGGAACAAGCGTCTTTTAATTTCATGGCTGCAGTCTATAACATTTCAAGGATTTCTTTAAAAATGAAGATCAACTGGCCAGTGCAGGGGTGTATTAAATTCCCTCGGGGTGTCCTAGTTCCATCTTATGGGGGCATCATCAGCCCATTACCACCTAACTGCACTCTGTCCCACCTAATACACTAGAGCCCTGGCCATACTGTTCCTTCTTACTGAAAACTGAAAAACCACCCATCTTTCAAATTCTGTCTTGGAAAAGAATCTACATCAGTGTTTTCCAAAGTGTGAGAGACATGCAGTCATACAGCTCATCTCAGGCATGGTGCTCACTCACCCAACTCCCGTGGCTGAATTACCTGCAGAGTAAGTACTTATTTTGACAGGTATTTCCGACACATGACAGGTGATGTGCCCACTACCACTGACAGCAGTGATAAAACGCTTCTTTTTAGAATATGTTCAAGGAAATAGGAAAAGAGGCAATTTAAAGAAAAACAGTAGGTAAATAATAAAGAAGGGATATGGCACTGGCAAAAGTAAAAGCTACTGAGGTTTGGCACACGTTGCTTGATACTATGCATAACATTTCAGAATTTGGTTTACAAAGCCACAGAAGCAAACAATAAGATTACATGAAAAATTCACCAAATTACATGAAATGAATTCCATGAAAATTCTTCCAGCAAATGCTAACACAGGCTAAAATTGGGAGTTTCTTTTACATCAATAAAGACAATACTTTAGAAAGTACTCTCACGTTTCTTTGGGATTACTCAAAGGAAACTCAAAGCCAAGTGCAATAATATTCTAAGTAACCCCATTGTAAGTTATCATTTTAACAATGTTTACAAAAAACTTGGTTTCTCAATATAAACATTTAGTCCATAGAATGGAGAGGTCTAAAGAAATTTGAAGAGGAAAAATTATATGACCTACCGAACCCTAAATATTTATTTATACCTTCCATGAAAACAAATATACTGACTACAACAGTAACACAGTCCTTCTCCGATAAAGTTCAAGGGAGGAAACTGGTAGGGTATATTTAGGTTTTTTCAGTTCTTAACAATCTTATGGGACATGAAAAAACGCAATCTGCCTTTGAAGAACCCCAGCAAAAAAAGAAGAAACCCACAAGTTTGGTTTTGAAATGCTAGGCCTTACCAGAGGCTGCTGGGGCTGCATTGTTTGGAGACCAAGGGTCTGACTCTGGGTCTGCGAGGACCCCTGAGGCTGAGGGGGCTGCTGGGGCTGGGGGGGCTGCTGGGGCTGCTGCATCTGGAAAGAAAGAAAAAGAATTACACAGCTAAAGTAGGAGGTTAATATCATTCCATGGAGAAGGAATGCCATNCAAGGGTCTGACTCTGGGTCTGCGAGGACCCCTGAGGCTGAGGGGGCTGCTGGGGCTGGGGGGGCTGCTGGGGCTGCTGCATCTGGAAAGAAAGAAAAAGAATTACACAGCTAAAGTAGGAGGTTAATATCATTCCATGGAGAAGGAATGCCATTGCCATTGCAACCCACTCCAGTATTCCTGCCTGGAGAATCCCAAGGACAGAGGAGTCTGGCAGGCTACAGTCCATGGGGTTGCAAGAGTCGGACACGACGTAGCAACTAAATCACCACCACAGTATCATTTCAATTTCCTCCCCCAATATACCTTCTGATTATTCTGTTCTAACAAAGATGACATGCACCTGCCTCCTCCATCTTTTTCTTGCCACGCATCATTCTTCTTCAAGGGCAATACCCAAGTCTGCTCCTCCACACACTCTCAGACTACTCCAACACTAAGGCGCTCCTCTACTGCAGTCAGTGATCATAGTCTAAACCATCTGACACCGTCCAGGGACATTCTCTGTACTTAACCATTTCCATTCCTTTAGTGACATCTGCCCTTCCACATATTTTATCCCATCTTATGCTACCAAGTGAGACAAGGACTGCTCACTAGTTATCTTTTCATCCCTTATGACACCCAAAGGAACTCCTGAATTTATTATTTTTTTTAAAGAAGATTTAAATGTGAAAAGTTCTGGTATAAATTACCAGCATAAAATTGTAAGCTTATGTCCGTGAACGTTGGCTCAAATATATGGCTCTTGGAAAACAGCTCCAAGTTACAAAAGAAATATAAACTAGACATCCATCTGGTGGGACACCACAGAGGAGCAGAAAATATTAGGAGGCAGTTTGTCTCAAACTTTAAAGTCTCCTCCACCCAAACACTTCATCCTGATGATGTTAGCACCAGACTTCTTTTCCACTTGGTTGGCATACCCTCTCCCAAATTATCTTTAGGGCAAGGTAATCAATGGCTATTGTCAGATGGCACTTTTCTCTAAGTGACAAAGGTCCTGGATTTGGAATCCGAGCTAGGTCTGGGTGGGCCATTTCCACCATGAAAAACACAAGTTGGATCAGAAATACAGCAACTACAATCGGAAGCCAATTCTCCACTGGGCTCTCTGCAAGCCTGTTTAGGAAAAGTCAACCCAACTTTATAATTATTCATCTGTCTCTTTATGGAGGAAGCTAATCACCAAAAAAGGAATAAGCGTAAATTGGATGCGGAAACAAATCATTTTTCCTAATCTCCAAGGAATGTGCTGGTAATGAAAAAATTATTAGAAGGACATTATGATGTGAACTGGGTTAAGAAGTACACAGTAACCAATAAGAAAGATTCTCAAAATTTGCAGTAAAAAATACTAGTGGAAGATAGGAAGTGGTAAATAAATAATGTAACAACTTTCCTCCATGATTTGGAAATCAGAAATTTTAAAACACAAGAAAATGTAAACACCAATCATAGAAAGTTCTGGAACCTATCCTCAGAACTTGGGGAAAACTGTGATTCAAAAAAAATCACCACAAGTATTAATAGTCATATTAACAATAGTATTACCAAATAAGTACTTTATTTGTATTTTCTTATTAGATTTTCACTATACGTGTAAGAAGTGGGCACTAGAATCATTTCCATTTTACTTATGACAAAGCTAAAGATTAGAAGGGTTCTGACCACGTTGGAGATTATATGTATGCAGTGAGTGGGGCTGGCCATCTGTAGGCCACGCTCCCTGAAATCAATTACCATATGTTTTCTAAATTTTCCACGTTAACGGTGAAAAAGGGGATGTAATTCACAGCGCCTTATAACTGTGAAGCGCAGTTTTGTTGAAGACTTGTGTTGGCTTCAATTGTCCACCTGATGGCGCTGCCAACCAGAATTCTTAGGCTCATACTGAATTCAGATCTGAAACCCATTTCAGCTAATGGTCCAAATATTTTCCTCCCACCACCAGTGTCAAGGTTGAGACATGAAAGTTCCTCCGCTGCCCCTTTCTGCATGACTGGTTTATTTCTCATTGACCTCACATGAAAACTATAACCCTTGGGTACCCAAGTTTTACTGGAGTTCCCATTCCTGGTGTTGCTTTCTTCTCCTTTCTTAGAAATACATAAAAGGACAGTGCATCTTAAGTTGGAATATTGATAAGGTTAGAGTCCACTGTATAGACTCATCAAGCAATTTCCAATCTAATAACACAGGACAAGCTTGCTGATAACAAAGACAAATGCAACTGGCAAACATAATAGCTTGCATTTTGTAAACAAGGGAGGCAGAAATCGGAATGTCTCAAGAGGAAGAGTTCTTCATTTAGGAGACTCAAATATTTATGATGAAGAAGCAAAGAGACAACTGTCTGGATACTACCAGAGACAAGATGAAATATCCCTTTGAAACATCCTCCTTACATCACTCCAACTTCACAGCCCAATCAGACTAGAGATGTTAAACAGAACATTTATAGGCATTACAGGCCCCTCTAGAAATATGATGAAAACTCTGGACAGCTCAATTAAAAAAATAAAAAGAAAAACACACACAAGAAATTTTGAACTCAAATCACACGGTCTGTAGTTAAACAGTGACTGGGAAACTGAGGCTTACACTATTAAGATAAAGGCATCCAGTTACCCTCCAAAACCTTTGGGAGCGGCAAAGGGATATCTACATTATGTACTCTCCTGCCTACAACAACCAGGTGGATGCACAGAGGAAGGAAGAGCTCTGCCAAATTAGAGCTAAATGACACCAATTTAGCTCCTAGTGTCAAATACAGAGGATTCCTTGGAACTCAGAAATTATAGTCTGAAGCGTCTGTTATTTCTTAAGGCTGCTGAGGATTCTACCCACAATTCACTCACTCCCAGCCCCCTACCTGGAGAAGCCTCTGCTGCTGCCGAACCTGTGGCTGTCTGGGTCTCATCGGGTCCTGAGACAAGGGCACTGAGGGAAGGCTTGGATGTGCGGAAGTCAGCACCGCATCGATTCCTCCACCCACCAGAGGGCTCTGCTGAAGCGACTGATGATTCAGCCTGATAAAGAAGAAAGACCCTGTTTTCAGGCCCTAGTGCACTGTCAAAGTTTTTAATCAGTGCCATGGGAGCCGTACATACACTCACAAATAAACCATCATGTTCAATAATCACTTTGTACAATTCAAATGCAATGAAGGCCAGCAGTTAAGGTCACCTAGATTTTCAGGGACACGGTATCACCTGACAAAGGACAGCAAGTATACTTACTACTTACAGTAAGATAGCAACATGGATAAATTACTTTTTAAAAATGTTCTGATAGTTTCTAATAAGTGACATTAACTGAGCATTTTACCTGGAGCAGGCGCTGTGGGAAGAATCTGAAATCTGTTATTTCGTTTACTACCCCTACAGCCCTCCTTCGTGTTCAGCAGTTTTGTTAGCCCTACTTTTAAAGTGAGAAAACAGAGCTAGAGAAGTAGTTACCAAAGGTAGTAAGACAGAAAATGGCACAGGTGGGATTTAAACCCAGAACTTTGGGGCTCTGAAGTTCAATTTCTTAGGCAGTATGGTATGTTGCCACTTACTAGACAAATAATAAATACAATGCATGTTTTCTAAATCTATTCATGTTCCCAAATGTGCTGCCATTAACCGTGCCAATTTTCCAAACAGTGATGACTTGGAGTTGAGCTGAGCTCTTTGACGGTAACACACAAGAGCAAAGCTGCTGTCCACGGGAGAGCAACATTCCAACATTCTGCAGGAAACTCAATTACCCTAGACCGATGCCATGCAACAGGACGTTCTATGCTGACTGCACCTGTGCTGTCCAGTAAGACAGCCACTGGCCACCGGCTACACAATTTCTGGGTCTCAGGGCAAAAAAAGAATGCAGGGCTCTCTGATCAAAAATGAGTAAGAATTTCAAGTGAGTGACGGCAGAGCATTAATAGCAACCACACAGGCCTCTTTAAATACACAGTCCCGCCTGACTGCACAGATCACAGATCTTCAAAGCTGGTCCTGCGGGCCACATGTGGTTAATGAACACTTGAAATGTTACTACTGTGACAGAGAAGTGAGGAACAACATTTTGAAGCTTTGATTAGTCTAAATTAAAACAGCCCACGTGGCTAGTAGCTACTCTAATGGACAGTTCAGTTATACACTATGCCTACAACTTCCAGCTAAGCAAGAACTGAGTAAGAGACCTCCGTGGCCCCGTTTTGCCAGCCATTTCTGAAGAGGAAAAGGTAAAAACCGAGATATGTGACAGAACTGTTTGCACACCACATACGATGAGAACTGTAATCACAGGCTTTAAGGTGCCAATCAACATATTCTAGTAAGGCATTGCTAGGGATAAGCAACAATTTTTTTTATCAATTAAATAAAGGTTTTAACAATTGAAAACCTTTTTATAAAAGAGAAGGAAAAAAAGGACACTGGAGCTAATACAGTGTTATCACTAAAAAATACTACACAAATACCAAGGGTCACACAAGCCTCGAATGAAATAAAACAAGGTGAGGCACTGCTTCTTTTGAATCACAATCCGGATGCTGCTAAAAATGAGATGACAGAATGAAAATGATGTGGAAGTATGCAAGCGCATAAGAACAATTATAAAACACCATGTCCTAAGGGAAGCACAGTGAAGATCAGGATTTGAGTGGCCACCACTGTAATCATTTCCGCATGCATCACCTCTGGGAGCCGGTCAGGGGATGCAGGTATGGTGACGCCTGCTGCTGAACGTAGCCGCTCGGCGGCTGCTGCATCTGTCTGAGTCTGTCCATGAGCGCTGGGTTGGAGTGAGCGGCCGGGTAAGTTCTGGAATTATAGGTAGGAGACAGGACCACGCTGCCAGCCTGCTGCTGAGGGGTCTGCTGCAAAGGCATCTGGGTTCCATACATTGTGTAGCCCTGGGGCATGGTCTGCAGGCAGGCACAAGGGAAGAGGTCAACGTTTCCATTTACCAGCTTTCCTATCACTAAGACACACAGGCAAAAACAAAGCCAGGAGGAGCTCCCTGAGATGTGCTGTTCTCCAAGGCTCTTTTAACTCAAAATATGAGGAAGGCTACTCTGGAGGCCAAGAGAAGAGTCAGAAAATTAGAGGATGAACTTGCGTACTGATTCACCAGAAAGTTCAGTTACAAAACATGGATCCTCATTTGGTTAACCAATCAGTTTTAAGCTCAGATGCTTGTTTTCAGGAAAGGAAAGGCATGTTTCTGCATAGAAATAATCAGGCAAGCATGCATACCTCTAGTGCACACATGATATCAGCGTTCAACAGAGTTCAAGCATCACTAATGCTGTTTCAGAAAAGCTACACATACTCAAGGCAAATAAAAATAATGGAGTACACTTTCCTAGTATGGTATGTAACTACACTTCCTTGAGCCTAATGAATTTGCCTATAGTAACGAACCAGTTAATAAAAAAGAAGAAAAGTCAATTAACCAGAGAATGAGGGTGTCACTGAAAGTGAAAGTGTTAGTTGCTCAGTTGTGTCTGACTCTTTGTGACCCTATGGACTGTAGCCTGCCAGGCTCCTGTGTCCATGGGATTCTCCAGGCAAGAATACTGGAGTGGGTTGCCATTCCCTTCTCCAGGGGATCTTCTCAACTCAGAGACTGAACCTGGGTCTCCTGCATTGCAGGCAGATTCTTGACTGGTAGTCTGAGCCATGAGGAAAGCCCAGTGAGGGTGTCATTAGTGACTATTCGATATCCGTGAGTTCTGGTTGGACAGTAGCCTGCTTCAGCACTCTATAATATCGTCAAGATACTCAATTTCTCCATTCAACATTACATAGTGGCTGTTTCTTCAAATCTTGACACCTGATGTAAATGAAAAGCTTTAGGTTCTGCTGGATCACCATCTATAATACACAGAACAGAGTGCCAATTAAAATAGAAGAGGACCACTCTCCGAGTCCTCTAAATACCACATTTCGAGGTAGCTGAATGGCTCTGACTTGGAAGATAGAGTGATGGACAATGACTTTCTTGCAGACAGCACGCAGGGATGCAGGCCATGGGGCTTGGTGCCCATGAAGGCCAATCTCAGCCTTCCTTTAGGCTGTGGACACAGTGTGAACTGCTGGCCCCAACTAGAGGTCTTGTCAACATCCCTGGCTTCCTGATTATGAGAGGGGTAGAGTAAAAGGATGTGGAGGCAGAAATCACAAAACTATTAGAAAACAAATAGCTCAGGATTTGCATTATATTAAAGCAAACCTATCATTTGCTGACTAACTACCACGTATCTAGGGCCTCACTAGTTCTATAGGTGGTCTTAAATCCCCACAACGTTCATTTCTATTTTACAGAGACAGAAATCAAGACTTAGAGTGACTCTCACAATGTTACACAGCTTAGAGGGTGTCAGGAATTTTGTCAAGGTATGATGCCAAGGCCAATTTTCTTCTTATTCTACCATGATTCCTCTTCGAAGCTATCTTTGAATATCATAAAATTTCATCATAAATTACATCATTATGTATTACAATGTAAGTACTATAGGACTAATAACCATTTCAATATCTATCATCATTATTAACATAAAGTTATGAATTGATATTTCTAATTCATTTCTAATTCTAACAATTTCCTAAAATGTTTTATGCCCTTTAATCAATCCCCAGACTTGTTTAATAATCACTGGTAAAGATTTCTGTGAAATGTCAATTGTAATCTATAGGCAGAAGACGTGACTAAGTCCCATACCCCATAAGGGAACTAATACCCTACTTACTTGGTTCCCCCCTTCAAATAAAGAGCACTAAAAATCCCAGTAGCATCTACAAAGCAAACATGGGTACCTGTGCTTGCTGCAGTCCTGGATACTGGGGGAGCTGAGGGGAGGGCCGTGCCTGAGCAGCAAAGAGAGCAGCCTGGTCCCCTGGCTGGCCCTGGAAAACAAAGCCGAGGTGGCTCTTGGTCATAACAGCAAGGGTGTGATTCGAGCTCTTGGTCCATAACCCCAAAAACCCACGACACCAAACCTTATGTGAAAACAGCACTTGCAGATTCCAAACGGTATTAAATACTATTTCTCATCAACTTCCTATTGACACTAGAGATTGTCGCACTTATTATTTCTTCCAAAGAAGACTACAGCTATCCCAGATGATAAGACATACAGAAACACAAGTCAAAATATTCAATGGTCTGCTCATCAGGGAGAATCTGAGACAGCTTTCCTGTATACTCCAGGGTACAAAGGCCCCTCTGGAGTAAAAGGCATGAGTTTCTCAAGCGTGAAACCTGAAACCACAGACTTGCTTCATCCTGTGCCCATCGATTAAGAGAACACGTGGTACATACAAATGGCATATACAATCTTCATGACCTTTTAATGATATTTCTTCAGAGGGACCTAAAAATTGCCTGTTTAGCCAAGTATGCAAGGGAAGAATTTGGTTATCTTTTATGACTCTAATAACCAATAGAACCAATTAAATTTTATAAGTTAATATCAAAGGCAATTCTAACCAACTGCAATATAAAATAAAACCAATAAAAATCTGTTCACCAGCCTTAATTTAATACATGTTTTTGCCTGGGGAAACTATATTCCTAAAAGCAGCTATATGTATTTTGTTTTGGCAGCAGAAGCCATTTCACAGAAGTGTGCAGTATTAATCACAGAAAGAGGACTAACTTCTGACCATCCCTTGGTTTTCTCCAGGACTTACTAATTATAAAGAAATAGGATTTATTCTAGGATATTTTATTGTCATTTTATATTCTAGATGTTCTCATTTTAAGTGTTAAAATATAGTAATTTAAAACCAATTTTAATGTTCTTGGAAAGAAGCACAGATATTTCTGGCAGGAAAAAAGGTATAAACATTTAGCTTAGGGAAAACACAACACTTTTTAGGCATCTATTATATGCCAGGGGCTAGGCTTCTTATTCATATTCCCATTTTCTCACAGGAACTCTGCAGGGAGGGAACTTAGTCCCCGTTTTCTTCAGGTAGGAAAAGTCAGGCTCAGAGAGCCTAGGCAGCTCAGCTAACTCACCCGGTGAGACCTGGCCAAGCCCTCGGTGTCCATGCGAGCCTGCCTCCAAAGCCCAGGGTTTTTTCCATGATGATAAGATGCTTTCATATGTGATATCAAGAATGAAAATATTTAAAATTTCATCTGGCGCTTATTCTTTAGGGACATATAGCCTCTTAAATTCAGCCCAATAAGAAAACAAAAGGATAATCTTTATTAAGACTTGTTCGTGAGATTCTGAAATGGATGCATACATCAGATGGTGAAGCATTTTTCTCTGACCCCCACATATAAAATCACTTGAGGACAGTTAAGAAACTTTGGCCTCTCCTAAGGTGACTGATCACACATACATGGACCAAACATAAATTTCTAAAAGTATCTACTATGGTATCTATATATAACAGCTTCAACAGAAATGTAACATTCCAGTGCACGGTACCATGGTGATACTCTAGCGGATTAATTTACTAAGTGTAATTATATCTCTATTTGCTTGTTGTTGTTCAGTCGCTAACTTGTGTCTGACTTCTGCGACACCATGAACTGCAGCACGCCAGGCTTCCTTGTCTTTGTCTTGCGGAGTTTGCTCAAACTCATGTCCATTGTATTAGTGATGCCATCCAACCATCTCATCCTCTGTTGCCTCCTTCTCCTCCTGCCCTCAGTATTTCCCAGCATCAAGGTCTTTTCCAATGAGTCAGCTCTTTGCATCAGCTGGCCAAAGTATTGGAGCTTAAGCTTCAGCATCAGTCACCCAGTGAATATTCAAGGTTGGTTTTCTTTAGGATTGACTGGTTTGATCTCTTTTCTGTCCAAGGGACTCTCAAGAGTCTCCTCCAGCACCACAATTCAAAAGCATCAACTCTTTGGCATTCAACCTTCTTTATTGTCCAACTGTCACATCCATACGTGACTACTAGAAAACCCACAGCTTGGGCTAGATAGACCTTTGTCGGCAAAGTGATGTCTCTGCGTTATAATATGCTGTCGAGGTCTGTAACAACTTTTCTTCCAAGGACCAAGCATCTTTTAATTTCGTGACCGCAGTCTCCGCCTGCAGTGATTCTGGAGCCCAAGAAAAAAAATCTGTCACTGCTTCCACAGAAAAATATCCCAAGCTCCCTCTAGGAGAGTACCTGTCAGGGCAGTGTAGCCATCCAGATCACACAAGGATCGCCCTGACCTATCCAAGTAGCGTTCAACCCTCCAAACACTAAGTCAGGGAATCGTTAAATCAACCAGATCTTTATACGACACTTCTCGAATCTGTGCTCGTTGACAGCATTCATCCAAAGTCCCTGAGACATACTGCTGTGCTTCTTGGTGGGGACAACATATGTAAATTATCACTTTTACGCAAGAAAAGAACAATGAATTATTTGTGTGAGTTAGATCCTTGAGATCCCTAAGTGGTCTAAAATGCCCATGCCCTTTTTTGGCTTGGAGGTAAACAAGATAAGATCTACAGATCTTTTCTAGCTCTTCCTTGGCTTCCTAAAGAATCTTATAAAAGAAACTAACTTATATGTGGGGGGACAGAAGGACCAAAACACTAATAGGGTTAAGTATCTGTGTTACTGGGCAACATTCTTTTATTGACAAATCGTTGAGACTGCGGAAATTTAAGAAATATGTGTTGTAAAATATTTCCATTCTTAAAATCACAACATTAACATTGAAGAAAAAGCATTATAACTCTGAAAACAAAGCAAGAAGGGTAATAATTCATGCATTCTTCAGTGAACCACTTTTAATCCAAAGGTAAACTGCTTATTTATAAATAGACTTTCTTCCCAGTGCTATTTTTTTGCTGAACTCACTCCTTAAGGGCAGGAGGTAAGGGCTCTAACATTCAATAGTCTCCCTGAGCAAATCACAAATACTCACATCAGCCAGCACTCCCTAAGGGCTTTCTAGTCCTATTTGCCCTCTTTTTCCAAACTGAAATGACTTCCTGCTGTTATCTGGTTTTTCCCAGAATAGTGCCAGGAACAAATTATTTCAATTTGTAGAGATGTTCAACCTGCTGAGTAAAGCACAGACGACCGAGCAGTTCTTTAGTGCTTCTGTTGTTTTGGTGGTTGTTCAGCCGCTCAGCTGCGTCCAACTCTGAGACCCCCAGACTGCAGCACACCAGGCTTCCCTGTCCTTCACTGTCTCTTGGAGTTTAACTTAAAAGATGTTGAATGAGGACCAGTCCTCCAATGTGGGAATAAGAGAACTAGAAATTGGAAGTTAGTAAAAGTCTTAAAATATTGATTGGATGGTTTTGCTGCATTCAGGAAGGGACGACATAAGGAATCATCCGAACTGGGACAGGCCAGGGGAACAGGGCAGAGACCACCCCTGGCAAATCATGACTTAGGGTCACCTTCTCACATGTAATCTATTTACCTGCTATTTTCAGAAAACTATCCAGGCTTTATTTCCTTAAAACAAAATCAGTTCCTAGCACTGTATCTGGCATATAGTAAGTGCTCAATAAATATCTATTGAAGAAATCTAAGATTTAATTTAGTTTATCTGCTAAAGAAGAGATCCAGAGGTAAATTGAGATTTATATCTCAGCATAAATTAGTTTACCAAGTGCTTTCAAGTGCCCCATGTATTTGAGTATCATCTTTTGTTTTAAAAACTCACTTTTCAATTCAGTTCTTAGCATCTGTCATTCTAATGATTTCTTCTTTCGTTTTATTAGTACCTAGAGAGTAGCTCAACTGCCCTCTCATTTTGTGAGTGTAAAGGGCAGTTCAGGAGGCTGGCTTCTCATGGAGCATTGGTGTCTAGCCAGGTGCCACACTGTGGTCTGGCTTCAGCTCCCCTGGCTCAGGTACCCAATTTACAAGTGCCAAGGGAGTAAGAAACAGTTAACTGGGCAATTCTGACAGCTACATGAACCCATCTCTACCCCGAGACCCAAGGTAAATTCCCACAAGATAAATTTACCTTGTAAATTCCTACAAGGTAAATTCCTACCATGTTTGTTTTTAAACACGTTGCTTTAGGTTTGGTTCTGGAAAAGAAACAGCAATCTATTTTATTTTCAAAATTTTCCACTTTCTAAAAACGTTTTAAAAAGCTGTGCTGTTCAATAATGACTCTTCTTCCTGGCCTTTATAAGAGTAAGTCTCTCTCTTAGTGCTTCATTTTTAATTAGACGAGAGGGTATCTGAGCTCAGACAGACACAGACTGAAAACCTCCTGCGTGACTGGAAATGAATGAATGCAGTAGGTTTAAAGTTTTTGATAAATCATTCTCAAAGACAATTTCCAATCTCCTGGGTCGTCGTCTTTTCATTAGTTCACTCTCTGAGTCAACCGAGAAAAGGTGAGGCTCTCTTTCTAAAAGAGGATTGGTTATGACTCCAACTAGCAGACAGTAAGCATTAAGATCAGCAGCACTTCAGATCAGGAAACTTAATTCACTAGTAACGAAATTTTCAAATTCCTATTCATTCACTTGCCAATACTATTTAAGGGCTGTGAGGAGAGAACGGTGTTGTACCTGAAAACCACAGCCAGATTTTGTGACTCTGAAAATGCTGTTTTCTGTTTCTGAAAAGGCTAATTTAGGAATAATAATAAAGGTCATCCAATGAGAAACGGTGGGGTAATGTTGCAAACTACTTGTTTGGAAGGTCCTGAGTAATGGTGTCCAAGGTTAAACAACAAACGGTGGGAACTAAAAGCTTTGGCATCACATTACACGGGTATATTTTGATTGCAGACAAAGATACACAGAAAATTCTTTGATTAAAAGAGGTCTTGCTAACCATTGTGCTTGATTCTTTCATAAAGCTTTCACATCAAATATAACTCAGTTGGTGATCAATTAACAGTAACATTAACTACTGGCACAAACAGGTTCATTTTGAAATAAACACACTTCAATAATAAACCTCAATAACAATAAACAACTGTTAATGTGCTCATAAATGACTAAAGCATATTGATTAGTCAAATATATGCAGTCATTAAATTTCTAATATTGGAGACTATTAAAGAAAGATAAGAAAAGTGAAACGATAGCAAAGATATATACACACATTTCCATTTATTTGAGTGAATATGTAGGTTATATATAACCCTTTAACTTTAAATACTTGATGAATAAAATATTTTGTCTATTTTTTAAAAAGTAAAATCAATGATAAATGCAAATTATATTGTTTAAATTACATTATCATCTGAACAATAATTGCCCTATAGCAAACATAAACTATATGCAAGGTATTTTAAAATTCGATAGTTTAATTCAAGTTTCTAANTAGGTTATATATAACCCTTTAACTTTAAATACTTGATGAATAAAATATTTTGTCTATTTTTTAAAAAGTAAAATCAATGATAAATGCAAATTATATTGTTTAAATTACATTATCATCTGAACAATAATTGCCCTATAGCAAACATAAACTATATGCAAGGTATTTTAAAATTCGATAGTTTAATTCAAGTTTCTAAACAAACAAACTTTGCTTGCTCTCTGTACACTACAAATGTCAGGAAAAACTGACAGAAAAATTGTTTTCAGAAAAGTCTGCAAACTTTCCTTTGCCTAAAGAACAATTAATGAAATTGCCTACATGGCAGTATTTCATCACCTAAATATTGTCAAAGTTGTATTTGCAGTTAAGGATATTTTCACCAATGTACAGAAAATGTTACCCATTAAATTCATAGTGAAACAAGTTGACTTACATTCACATCTGAGATGTGTGCTCTGTTTTATTCTAATGCTTCTTGGGTTTATGTTGTGGGTTGGCTACCTGATATAGAAATCTATAAGTAATTTAATGCAAAACATGCATTCTTAGCTAGCCCAGGCAAAGCGGTAGAGATGAGGTCTTATGACATGCATACACAAGACCTATGCTCCAAAAAAAAAAAATCTTCTCCATACCGGAAAGAAAACAGAAATGATGGGTTCTGTTGAGAATTTAGGAAGAACCAGTGAGTGGGATGTGATGAGTAGGGCATTGTCATAACCACAGTTTTCATTATCTTGCATTGGCCTATGAGTCAGCATGCCATGCGTTCCTCCACTAATGATGTGAGTTACCACAGAGAGAAGCAAGAGCTCAGGAATAGATGGGTTTGAAAGTGGGACTGAGATGATGGTGCACGAACTCGCCTATGTTCCCAAGCCCAGGCCACAAACGTTCACTGGTTTCTATACCATACACATGTATGATGGGAAGCACGAGGCAATCAAAGGGGACAACTTCCAGAAATAAATTCTGTTGAAGTGAACATGGGCAATGCATTCATGATTTTGTGTCACGGTCTCAAACATAAACCAAGTGAGTAAAAGTGAAATGAAGACTATAATTATTACCAGCTATAGAGGAATAACCTGCTTCTCATTTTGATGTTCAAAGAGTAATGCTATAAATGTTTACTTAATTTAAAAAAAAAAAAAAGAAAGAAAGAAAAGAAAGTATAAGGAATGACAGCAGGGGGTGTTACCATTATGTTGTCAAAGTCTTCCAGAAGGGAGACAGCAGAGTTACAGAAGTCCTACAGAAAGGGGACAGCAAGAAAACGGCAGACAATACAGATAAGATTTTTTAGCCTAGTGATGTGGGTAGCCAAAACACATAAGAATCAGTTCATCTTAAAACAATGGTTCAGGGAGTCAAGACTTAAAACCCCAGGCCCTAAGACAGGTTATATTAATTTATATGCCAAACACTATCACCATAGGCTGGGACACAAATAATATGACAACAGTCACAAAATGGAATAGCACCACAACCTGGAGGTTAAATGGGGACAGACCGGAAGTAGAGAAGTGATCAGAACCAGATAACTTCCCAAAACAAAAGGTTGCTGGGCCCCCCGGTGTAAGCCAAGGAGTGCCTAAGACTTTCCCAGCCCAGAATCAGGGGAGAAGAGTTCAGGACATTTGGGTCACATGAGACAGACGAGACATTAAATGAACAAGTCATATATTATTGGAGGAGGTCATTAGATTGCTCCACTGCCAGTAAATGCAAATGAAAACAGAGCATCACTTTAACCACACATTCAATCAACCACAACAGACAAAAACTATTTACAGTGCCACTAGTGTTTACATGCTAACAAGGAATCTAATTTATTAATAAAAAGGAAACTCCATGCTGGGGTGGGGGGAGAAAATTCCTCTTTTTCAAGTCAATGATTTCCTTGCTTAATCATTTTTATAAATGGATTCTAAGTGACATTTTGTTTGAGATAGTAAAGTTTTTCTGTTCACTGAGGTTTAGATATAGCGATGACATAAAAAATTCACAACCTTAATTAAAAAAAAAAAGCAGTTTACTATAATAAGAACTAGAAATAACAGGAGGAATTTCCCAAGCAAGTAATATCTATTCTCACCATTTTAGGGCGAAGTACATAATTCATTGTATCTGTTCATTTGTCTTATATCCAACTCTTTCACCTCTGTATGAGTGGTTCACTTTCTTGACCCTTACCCCATCTTCACTTCATTCATAAAAATCAGGCTGTGTACACTATCTTCAGGATCACTATATTTCCACAATCATAATTTCAGCAAATGACATGGGCACCTTCCTAATCATCCAGCTATTAAGTAATAGAGAAATACCAGCTATTAAGTAATAAGCAGAGCATCCACTTTCCTAGACACAGTTTTCACCCAAGGAACAAAGTGACAGGTGTTAGGGCATATTTATTAGCTCAGTGGGTTTTGTTCTCATAAGCTCATTTTTGTCACTGAGATGTATAAAAATCATAGTCTCTGAGTAAGTGCATGAAAGATTCTTGTCAAAACTCAAGATTTGTTTCAATAAGATTGATCTGCATAACTTTACCAAACAAGAACCAAATTATTTTGAAATATGTTCCAATTATTCAATCTGGTAAATTGCAGAAGGGAAAATTTAAATAGCTAGTAGAGTTATAAAACATGCCTAACCTCACAGGTGATCAGAAAGTGCAAATTAAAATGTCATAATACAATACCATTTCACCAGCTCTGAGTGAGAAAATTAAAGGTTAATCAAAGTTTAGTGACGATGTGGAGAAAGTAAAGCACTCATTTATAACTGATGGGTATCACCCCCACTTTGGAAATTAAATCTCCCCTTCTACTTCCACATACACACCCTATAACTCTGCACAAACAGAAGAAGCGTACAAAATGTCCACTGTAGCGTGGTTAACAGCGACAAAAAATGGAAATGACTTAAATGATCATTAACAGAAGGGATAAATGTTAACACTCATAATGAAATAGCACCTAAGCAGACATGCAAATAAAATCAGGTAAGTATAACAAAGTAGATATAATTCAAAATTAGTCAACATTAAAAAGATGCCAGACAATACAATAATACCTATGTGAGGCGATTACATAAAGTTTGAAATCTGAAGGTGATATTATATAATGTTTGTATCAATGGCAAAATAAGTAAGCAAAACCATAAAAACATTAATAAGAAAGAAAAACACAAATTCATGACAATGATTACCTCTTTACAGGAAAGAAAGGAAATGACGGGAGACCAGGGGCCTCATCCATGTCTATTGGTTATGTTAAAAAACATAAAATATTGTTTTATGTTAAAAAGAAGAAATCTAGAGCAAATGTGGCAGAACATTATTATTTAATAAAATTAGGTGGTAAGTATACAAGTGTTTGCTCTATTATTATCTAACCTTGTATGTTTGAGAGACACTGCTAGAGAGTGAGGAGGAGTGAAAGATCAGAGGAAGGAAACTTACACCAAGGTAAGACCACATCCCTAAGGGAGATCAGTTGCCAGACAAAAAGGATGCTGCTTAACTTAAATGGGTTCTATCAATCCTAGAGGCCCGTTTTCAGGATGTTACAGGGTCACTTCTGCCAAAGCGCTAAGAACTCCAGAAGGCTCCAACTAACTAAGTGTTCTTCCATTAAAACCTTAGAAGGGTGTCAGCTGCCATTATTGTGGGGAGCCCCATCCCCTTGCTGGCGACCCGGACTCCCTGCAGAGGGCGCTGTGCTGGCGCGGGGGCCTGCTGAATCACTCTCTTCTCCCGCACAGTTTCTGGGAGGGCCTCCAGGCCTTCTCTGAGCCCAGCCATGCTTGCTGGCAGGGGCAGACGGTAAGACTTTCTGTAAGGCGCTGCACTCCTCAGCTCTTCTCCAACGCCAACATGAGAACAAGCAAACCCAGGGCCAACTTCAGGATATCCAAGTAACCATGCACTATAAGTGAGCACATCATTTTTGCCTGGCAGAAATCCTCTTTAATGTCATGAATATCCTTAGGACTCATTATTAATAGCCAGCAGTGAATTGCTTTCTTCCAAATCTGCTCAATCAAATTAAGATAAACATATCTTTTGTCTGTCTTTCACTGGACTCTCAAACTCTCTAGCATTATTCCAAAGAACACAAGATGACTGTGTACACGGAAAAGGAGAAATCAGGATTAAGTGATATCACAAATCAAGGTAGAAAATTAGGTTCTCTTCCTGTGTCAAAGCTTAAAATTCCCTTCAAAACCCCCTTCCCTAGAAGGTTGATATGGTGCGGGTGGGGAAGGAAGGTATTTCCTATCAGAAGAAAAATATGAGAAATAATAAAAAGGTAACTGGAAAACAATTTAAGCAGCATTTGGCATTATTATAACCAAAATCCTATATTTTACAATAGTTCCCATGGGATATGTGGAAAATAAAATACAACAGTGATACTTTTAATAGTGAAATTGGAATCATCATTCTAAAGTTTGTATCACAGAATTTAGATGGTAAAAACATAATGCTCCAAGAAGCCAAAATGACTATTAGGAAAACTAAACAATGTTTCTTTTTCTTGGTCTCTTCTACTGGTGTCCACTAAATACCAGTCATAATAGGACAATGAATGTATTTATGCCAGTAAAGCACTGGATGTACATTTATTTTTAGCCCTTAACATATTTAAGAAAATAAAGGTCATTTTTATGGGGCAAGGATATCCTTTGAAATAATACAACCATAAAATAATACTAATAAAACAGTAACATGAAGGATGCCAGCTAACATTTTTTGAGAACACACTATAAGGTAGCCACTATTCTAAGGGCTGTTACACACGTTAAATCTTTAATTTCACAAGAAGCCTATGAAGTAAGTATCACATTAGCTCCATTTTATAGATGAGCCTCTGGAGCAGAAAGATGACAAAAATCATGACACTGGGTCCCATTTCAATAAGGGACACTGAGTAAGGAATGGAGGGAGAGCATTTTTACTTTTCTGGATGAAGACTGTAACTGGAAAAAAAAAAAAAAGTTTTCTCGCCAAAACATCTTTATGCATGTCAATATACACTAAAGCCATAAGAAAATACACTTGATTATAATGTCATCACGTTAAATAATTTGATACAATATCCATGCTATTGTACAATTAGCACCATTTTTCTAGCACTAGTGTTAATATACAACACTATTAACATACCCCTGAGGAAATGTAAGATGGTTCATAACAGAAAACTGCATGACCAACTGAAGCTGATATATTCAGCCTCTGAAGCAGAATCAGTTACTTTACATGGGACTCTAGCTTTCCTCATGCACCATCTAAGGCTAGAGCTTCCATTACACATCAACTCTCTCCATTAGATGGAAAGAGGCTAGGATGACTCTGCCAGGTCTGAGACAAATCTCGAATTCAAGAGCTTAGGCCTTCTCTGCCCCATCTATGTTTTCAAAACAAGCGCAGCAGAGGTCACTTCTGGGAAGAGTTTCTGGAAGCACTCAAAGGAAGTGCTACAGATGAACTTGTGGATAAAAATCACATTGCTAGGGATTAAGGTTGCTAAAGACGCTCCAGGGTTGGAATTCCCTGGTGGTCCAGTGGTTAAGAATCTACCTGCCAACATATGAGACATGGGTTCGATCCTTGGTCCAGAAAGATCCCACACGTCATGGAGCAACTAAGCCAGCATGCCGGAGCAACTGAGCCAGCACGCCACAGCTACTAAGTCCGCTCCCCCTAAAGCCTATGCTCTGCAACGAGAGGCCGCTGCAGTGAGAAGCCAGTCCGCTCGCTGCAACTGCAGAAAGCCTGCTTGCAGCAACAAAGACTCAGCACAGTCAACATAGACAAACATTTGTTTCAGGGTTCTGGAAACAGCTGCTCAAAACATGAATTCATCCAATAAACATCTCACAGATTTCTACCCCCTGCTCAGTAAATGAAACGATACAAAGTATTATAAAGATCCAATGCTTGAGCTAAGAAGAGAGGGTCAGCTAGCAGGTGGGGGGTAGGGTGTCACTGTACAAACAGCTGAAGGAGGAGCAGTCACATCCAGGGTTTGGAGGAACAGGTTAGTCTTTAAAAGGATCTGTCACAATACCAAGATCAGTTTTGAAAACTAAGATAATTTGAAATTCTCCATCAAGCTTGTTACATTTAAAAAATTGGATATCTGTAATTAGGAAATTGGCAAGATAAGCAGGAAAATGATACCTATTTCATCTTCTCTAAAAGAAGCCAAAAACTAAGAAAGAAAAAAACACAAGTTTTAAACAGCTAGAGAGAATCACATTTTATGTATGCATTTAACTTGAGAAAATGTTGCTGCCAAAATCAGAATCTTTTCTTACTGTGAAGCACATAGGTCAGCACTTACTAGAAAACAGCTAATTGCATCAAAAATAAAATATGAAAACAATGTATCAATATCACTTATAGTCCATATAATTCTACCTTGAGTTTTTAAAGATTACATGACAATTTGTTTTCTACCACAATACCATATTTAGCTAGCATCTATGGACACTAATCCATGATCTACTGGGAGAAAGAAAAGACGCTAACATTTCCCTCAGAACCTCCTTGGTGCAGGCATTGAGAAATGCTACGTACGATCTCATCTGCTCTATGGAGGACCACTCCACCCTGTGTCTGCATCATGTATGCATTCCTCTTCCTTTTAATACTATTTCTCTTGATTAACCAACACTTAAAGAATGATGAGGTAGGAAAAAAAAAATACCTGCTTCTGTTAAAAAAGAATACAGGAGAGGAGTAGAGGTGACTATCATACAGGCATACCTTGGAGAGACTGTGGGTTTGGTTTTAGATCACAGCAATAAAGCGAATGCTGCAATAAAGTAGGGCCTCACATGTGGCACTGGTGGTAAAAAACCAGCCTGCCAATGCAGGAGACCCAAGAGATGTGGGTTCAATCCCTGGGTTGGGAAGATCCCCTGAATAAAGTGAGTCATCTGAATTTTTTTATTTTCCTGTGCATCTAAAAGTTATATTTAAACTATACTGTAGGACTTCCCTGGTGGTCCCATGGTTAAGAATCTGCTTGCCAATGCAGGGGACGTGGGTTCGATCCCTGGTCCAGGAAGATACCACATGCCGCAGGGCAGCTAATCCCATGAGCCACAGCTACTGAAGCCGGCAGACTCTCGGGCCCAGGCTCTGCAACAAGAGAAGCTCAAGGACCACAACTAGAAGAGTAGCCCCTGCTTGCTACTGAAAACCCAGAGTAGCCTAAATCAATAAAAATTTAAAAAATAAACCACACCATAATCTAGTAAGTGAGCAATAGTATTGTGTCTTTTAAAAAAGTTTTAATTAAGAAATACTTTATTCCTAAAAAAACTGTAACCATCTGAGCCTTCAGAGAGTCATAGAAATAACACAGATCACTGATCACAGATCACCATAACAAATATAATAATAATAAAGGTTGAAATATTGTAAGGACTACTAAAATGTAACAGAGAGACACAAAGTGAGCAAATGCTGTTGGAAAAACAGTCCTGAGACCTCTTCAATGCAGGGCTGTCAATTTGTATTTACTAAAAACCTTCAATTTGTAGTCAGTGCAATATCTGTGAAGTACAACAAAGCAAAGCACAATTAAACAAGGTATGCCAATACAAGCACTGTTGTGCAGTTGAGCTTTTACCACGTGAAGAAAGAACTGATTTCTCAAGAGGAAAAAGAAAAGAGAAAAGAAAAATCTAAGCTGTGATAAAATTACTACAGAAGAATCAGTTAACAAATTATCAGTTAACTCCTGGTAGCATAAGCTGTACAAGCTTAGATAGTATAAAAGAATGCCATGCTAAGTCGCTTCAGCTGTGTCGACTCTGTGCGACCCTATGGACCATAGCCTGCCAGGCTCCTCTGTCCATGGGATTCTCCAGGCAAGAATATTAGAGTGGGTTGCCATTTCCTTCTCCAGGGGATCTTTCAGACCCAGGGATCGAACCCGTGTGTCTTCAGTCTCTTGCACTGACAGCTGGATTTTTTTTTTTTACCTCTAGCGCCACCTAAGAAGCCCATAAAAGAATAGAGTAACAGGTATTTTTGAGTGTTGTGAATGATGGGGTCCTATAGGTACATTTTAGGTCATAAATCTACCTCTAAATATGCAAACACATTTTTGAATACATGAAGATTTTTCTATTGAATTCCCTTTTAATAAAAGTCTTTTGCTTCAGGGCAAAGTGCTTCTCATGGCTGATATCAGGAAGTGAATTTTTGAGGACAGACGTTTCACCTATAACCACGCTGGCGAGCTGCTCCCCAGTGTTAAGAACCACTTAAGAGAAATTCAAAACTGAACTCACCAGTAACAGTCTGAAAGTTGCCTATTAATAAGTCAAATAACACCTTGTGATAGAAAAGTAGATAAGAAAAAAACATACTTAATGGAAAGTAAATTTTACTTAAGCTTCCATTACTTTAAAAGGGAGATGAATTCATTCTAGTGGAGTGATTATTTAGCTTCTAGTAAATTTTTTCTCCTTGAGGATTGGAAACAGTGGTGTAACTATTTTTTATCATCCTCAGAAAGAGCTAAAATCCCACTGAGGTTTTGAATGACTCCAAACTTGTTTAGAGAAAAACCAAAGCTTTAAAATATCTTCATCAAATTCTCATCATTTCTGTGTAAGAAGCAACTTGGGCCCATTTTTCCTAATACCCAGGGAGTCTGAATAATCAGATCTCCTTGGGAGGTCGGGGGAGATGAGCATACTGGGACTGCTGTTTACATTCTTTTGTGGTTCAAACTAGATTGCTTTCTCCTGTCCTTCTTAAAACAAGGGTTAAAAAAAAAACATACCTTTTTTTTAATGGATCTCTGTTAAGACTGCACACCTAACCCTACCACTCTCATCCCCCAAATCACTAAGTGAACTGAATGTGGACATGCTTGATGTAAGTTGTACAATGGAGGTACGTTTAGAAAGTTACTCCAGATACAAAGACTATTTCTAAAAGCACTGGAATTCCTTGCTAATTTGAAAACCTGTGGTTGTTCTTGGAGCAGGATGCACTGGCAGACTGGCTACTGCCTTTATGGATCATAAAGCGCCTCACTCCTAGGACTGCTGTGAGGTCTGAGATAATCAGTACGTGAAGGTGCAATGCTTACAAGTGTTTTGGCAAATAGTAAGTGCTCTCTTGGTTTTAGCAGCTTACCATTAGCATCAGCAAACGGCAATTTTCCTAAGAAAACTTGGAAAACACAAAATGAATACAGAAACCATTCTCACTTCCTTCTTTTTGCTTTAATGTATTTGTGCTGATTTGTAGTTTGAGTCTGTACGAAGTTTTGTGTGACTTCCACCAATGCTGTGTTAAACAATCACTATTATCCCGAACATTAAAAAAAATTAGGAAAAAAAAAAGATTATTTCTATTTTTATAGGGCATAAAAATAGAAATAATACAAATCAATAATTAAAGATATCTATATCCTGACTGTTACCTGTAGTCTACTCTTTGCCTTCTATAGATTTTGGTGAGGTATATAGCCAAAAGTACAAAGCCAGAGTCAGGGCAATGCAGGGCACTGTAGGAGAAAGCCTAAGGAACATCAGTGTTTCAGAGATACAACCTCAAACTGATACAGCAAATAATGAAAGAATCATTTAAGCATAGCTCAAAGGAGCACAAAGTATGACGATAATTGTAACAGGGAGTGAGGGCTCAGATAAGGTCATCTCAAGGATAAAAGTCTTGCCGCTTATAAGTGATCAGAAAATCATTAGCTTTTCTTTTTGTTTTCAGGCATACTTTTAACCAACTTAAGACATTTCAAGTTCTTTTCTGAAAAATGATAATGGTAAAATACAAGGAGGAGAGAAGTATGTATAAATCTGTACAAGAGAGATATACGTGCACTCACACAGGTAATCAGGGATGCCCACGCAGGAAGAATCAGTCACAGGCCCACACCCATTCCTGGCTAGAGGAACTAATGAAATGTGGAAGACACTGCTGATCTGGACAAACCTGTTGGAAAGGCCGCGTCTGGGCTTGCCTGAGAAGCCGCTGTTGCTGCTGCTGCTGCAGAAGCTTCATCTGTATCAGCTGCTGCTGCGATGTGATGGCGTGCAGAGAGGGCGGCTGCATCATGGCCCCCGAGCGCCGCTGCAGCATGTTGGACAGAGCCTGCTTGGTGTTGGTGGGGACAAAGGAGCCAGCAGGGTCCAACCGGGAGCCACCTACAAAAGCAATCAGAAGGAAGGGTTTTCTGCACATTCGGATGCAACTCTTCCTGATTTTATCAAAACACAGAAATCTCACCTTCTGAGCCTTCTTTTAGGAGCACACTGGGAAGCAGAGCACTGCTACACCCTCTACAAATTTGAAAGATCAGTTATGAATTGCATAAATTCCAGACAATGGGGAGGGCGATGTCCAGTGAATGATACTATTTGAATGACATCAGAGGGCCCATTTTGCTTGGTAAAGTGAAACACCTGAGATGCAGAATCCTTGGTACAATTTCAGAATCATGCAGGTTTTAAATTATGTGAGGCCCCCAGGAACATGTTGTATTGTGCTGTGCTAAGTCACTTCAGTCATGGCTGACTCTGTGATCCTATGGACTATAGCCCACCAGGCTCCTCTGTCCATGGGATCCTCCAGGCAAGAATACTGGAGTGAGCTGCCATACCCTCCTCCAGGGGATCTTCCCGACCCAGGGATTGAACCCACGTCTCTTACATCTACTGNTGATCCTATGGACTATAGCCCACCAGGCTCCTCTGTCCATGGGATCCTCCAGGCAAGAATACTGGAGTGAGCTGCCATACCCTCCTCCAGGGGATCTTCCCGACCCAGGGATTGAACCCACGTCTCTTACATCTACTGCACTGGCAGGCAGGTCCTTTACCACTAGCACCACCTGGGAAGCCCAGGAACATGTTACTTTCACAAGATGTGTTGCCTTTTGTGGTGTATTTTGTCAAGTGTGCTAAGCCAGGCAGACAGACCCTTTTGATATTCATGGTATTTAAGTTTTAACACAGCAAAATAAAAATGCCTGTTTTGTGGTAGAGAGGCATGACAATACTTCAAAAGCCTGAAATGCTTGGAAATTTCAAATACCACCATTCCAAAGACAAAACACATCTTTTCTGAAGTGTGTAACTAAAATAAATAAGAAACGTAGATTATAGTGAGGCTAAAAAAAGCAAATGAAAACCTTAACACATTTGCATACATTATCTGTCAAATGCCTTTAAGAGGGAAAAAAATGACGAGATTTGCTGGTTTCAAATAGCTGCCAATACTCAACTCATCATACAGTCTGTATTCTTTACTGTATGTAAGAAAACTTCTATATAAAGCACGTGGTATGACAAAAACAAACATTTTAACACTCATCACTGGAAAAGCCTACATTTTTTAAAGACTCAGTATCAAAATGAACAATATGGCTTATGAAGTCATTCAACAGCATCTGAAGAACATTTGGAAAAAAGGTTAGAGGTCAATTTGAGTTACGTGGCAAGGTAACTTTTGTTGAAGCAAGAATTGAATGTACACTAATACATATAAAGTTGAATGACTCATTTTATGCAGGACATACTTTTTTAAGATTAGACTATGGTCTACTCTCTTTTAATTTTCCTAACTTTCATATAATCTTATACCTCTGAATCACCTAAAGAAATAAGAACAAATATACTGAACTCTGCTCTATTTTCGTACATAACGTTCTCAACTCTCACCAAATGGTGTTTACTATTCATATATGTTTCCTTATAAACTTTACCATCCTGGTGTGTATACAGGAAAGAGAAAGAGATTGCTAAAGATTTGTGTGTTTGTGTGTGTGTTGTGAACAGCACTCTTTTGCATTTTTAAGAATGTGCGGATGGACTTCCCTGGTGGTCCAGTGTAAGGAACCCACCTGCCAGTGCCCAGGACAAGGGTTCAATCTCTGGTCGGGGAAGATTCCACATGCCAAGGACAACTAGGCCCATGCACCACAACCACTGAGTCCATGTGCCACAGCTACTGAAGTCTGCATGCCCTCGAACCCATGCTCCACAACACGAGCGTACCTCCACTCACCAAAACTAGAGAAAGCCCCCACGCAGCAACAAAGGCCCAGTGCAATCAAAAATAAAAACTTAAAAATGTATGAATGGAAGCAGACTGTATAAACTCTTCAACTCCATAGGATACATAACTTTATGAAAATCTATTAATTCACAAATGCAAAATCCCCATAATTAATTGTTTTCCTCAAATTTTTTTCTTACACATCATAAAACATTAAGACTTAGCTAACACCTGAAGTCTCCCTACTTATGAACACCTTCTATAGTGTTCTGGGCTGAGGGGAAAGGGTATGTGCCTATATAAAATAATTAACTTTCAATTTACAGATGGTCCTTATGTTTGACTTCAATATCTAAAAAGTTTAAAAATGCTTGAATTCATAAGCACCTTGGAAGTAAGGAGGGAAAGTCAAAAGAGAGGATGAGCATGTATTATATTTCCACACTTAATACTGCCTTGAGAGTTTGCTCTTGAGTGTCCTTTGGTTAGCAAGGAGATCACACCAGTCAATCCTAAAGAAAACCAACCCTGAATATTCACTGGAAGGACTGTTGCTGAAGCTGAAGCTCTAATACTTTGGCCCCCTGATGTGAAGCGCCGACTCGCTGGAAAAGACCTTGGTGCTGGGAAACACTGAGGGCAGGAGAATGGGGCAGCAGAGGATGAGATGGTTGGACAGTATCACTGACACAGTGGACATGAATCTGAGCAAACTCTGGGAGGTAACAGGTAAGTCTGATATGCTGCAGTTCATGGGGTCACAAAGAGTTAAAGTTTGCTCTTTGTAGTTAATATTCACTCACTCAACAACCTACTTTTAAGGCCCCAGCCAGTCTGGATGAGGCACAAGCTGGAATCAAGCTTGCAGGGAGAAATATCAATAACCTCAGATACACAGATGACACCACCCTTATGGGAGAAAGCGAAGAAGAACTAAAGAGCCTCTTGATGAAAATGAAAGAGGAGAGTGAAAAACTCAACATTCAGAAAACTAAGATCATGGCATCTGGTCCCATCACTTCATGGCAAACAGATGGGAAACAATGGAAACACTGAGAAACTTTATTTTTCAGGGCTCCAAAATCACTGCAGATAGTGACCGAAGCCATGAAATTAAAAGATGCTTGCTCCTTCGAAGAGAAGTTATGACCAACCTAGACAGCATTATTAAAAAGCAGAGACAGTACTTTGCCAACAAAGGTCTGTCTAGTCAAGGCTATGGTTTTTCCAGTGGTCATGTATGGATGTGAGAGTTGGACTGTGAAGAGGGCTGATGGCTGAAGAATTGATGCTTCTGAACTGTGGTGTTGGAGAAGATTCTACTCTTGAGAGTCCCTTGGACTGCAAGGAGATCAAACCAGTCCATTCTGGAGGAAATCAGTCCTGAATATTCATTGGAAGGACTGATGCTAAAGATGAAATTCCAATACTTTGGCCACCTGATGCTAAGAAATGACTCATTTGAAAAGACCCTGATGTTGGGAAAGGAGGGGAGGAGGAGAAGGGAATGAGAGAGGGGAGGAGGAGAAGGGAATGAGAGAGGATGAGGGGAGGAGGAGAAGGGAATGAGAGAGGATGAGATGGTTGGATGGCATCACCGACTCAATGGACATGAGTTTGAGCAAGCTCCAGGAAAGGGTCTCTTCCTGAGGCCTCAAAATGTAATATTCAACATACAGTCTGTCTCTTATACACATCTAGATGTGTATAAGAGACAGGCTGCATCATGGCCCCCGAGCGCCGCTGCAGCATGTTGGACAGAGCCTGCTTGGTGTTGGTGGGGACAAAGGAGCCAGCAGGGTCCAACCGGGAGCCACCTACAAAAGCAATCAGAAGGAAGGGTTTTCTGCACATTCGGATGCAACTCTTCCTGATTTTATCAAAACACAGAAATCTCACCTTCTGAGCCTTCTTTTAGGAGCACACTGGGAAGCAGAGCACTGCTACACCCTCTACAAATTTGAAAGATCAGTTATGAATTGCATAAATTCCAGACAATGGGGAGGGCGATGTCCAGTGAATGATACTATTTGAATGACATCAGAGGGCCCATTTTGCTTGGTAAAGTGAAACACCTGAGATGCAGAATCCTTGGTACAATTTCAGAATCATGCAGGTTTTAAATTATGTGAGGCCCCCAGGAACATGTTGTATTGTGCTGTGCTAAGTCACTTCAGTCATGGCTGACTCTGTGATCCTATGGACTATAGCCCACCAGGCTCCTCTGTCCATGGGATCCTCCAGGCAAGAATACTGGAGTGAGCTGCCATACCCTCCTCCAGGGGATCTTCCCGACCCAGGGATTGAACCCACGTCTCTTACATCTACTGCACTGGCAGGCAGGTCCTTTACCACTAGCACCACCTGGGAAGCCCAGGAACATGTTACTTTCACAAGATGTGTTGCCTTTTGTGGTGTATTTTGTCAAGTGTGCTAAGCCAGGCAGACAGACCCTTTTGATATTCATGGTATTTAAGTTTTAACACAGCAAAATAAAAATGCCTGTTTTGTGGTAGAGAGGCATGACAATACTTCAAAAGCCTGAAATGCTTGGAAATTTCAAATACCACCATTCCAAAGACAAAACACATCTTTTCTGAAGTGTGTAACTAAAATAAATAAGAAACGTAGATTATAGTGAGGCTAAAAAAAGCAAATGAAAACCTTAACACATTTGCATACATTATCTGTCAAATGCCTTTAAGAGGGAAAAAAATGACGAGATTTGCTGGTTTCAAATAGCTGCCAATACTCAACTCATCATACAGTCTGTATTCTTTACTGTATGTAAGAAAACTTCTATATAAAGCACGTGGTATGACAAAAACAAACATTTTAACACTCATCACTGGAAAAGCCTACATTTTTTAAAGACTCAGTATCAAAATGAACAATATGGCTTATGAAGTCATTCAACAGCATCTGAAGAACATTTGGAAAAAAGGTTAGAGGTCAATTTGAGTTACGTGGCAAGGTAACTTTTGTTGAAGCAAGAATTGAATGTACACTAATACATATAAAGTTGAATGACTCATTTTATGCAGGACATACTTTTTTAAGATTAGACTATGGTCTACTCTCTTTTAATTTTCCTAACTTTCATATAATCTTATACCTCTGAATCACCTAAAGAAATAAGAACAAATATACTGAACTCTGCTCTATTTTCGTACATAACGTTCTCAACTCTCACCAAATGGTGTTTACTATTCATATATGTTTCCTTATAAACTTTACCATCCTGGTGTGTATACAGGAAAGAGAAAGAGATTGCTAAAGATTTGTGTGTTTGTGTGTGTGTTGTGAACAGCACTCTTTTGCATTTTTAAGAATGTGCGGATGGACTTCCCTGGTGGTCCAGTGTAAGGAACCCACCTGCCAGTGCCCAGGACAAGGGTTCAATCTCTGGTCGGGGAAGATTCCACATGCCAAGGACAACTAGGCCCATGCACCACAACCACTGAGTCCATGTGCCACAGCTACTGAAGTCTGCATGCCCTCGAACCCATGCTCCACAACACGAGCGTACCTCCACTCACCAAAACTAGAGAAAGCCCCCACGCAGCAACAAAGGCCCAGTGCAATCAAAAATAAAAACTTAAAAATGTATGAATGGAAGGAGACTGTATAAACTCTTCAACTCCATAGGATACATAACTTTATGAAAATCTATTAATTCACAAATGCAAAATCCCCATAATTAATTGTTTTCCTCAAATTTTTTTCTTACACATCATAAAACATTAAGACTTAGCTAACACCTGAAGTCTCCCTACTTATGAACACCTTCTATAGTGTTCTGGGCTGAGGGGAAAGGGTATGTGCCTATATAAAATAATTAACTTTCAATTTACAGATGGTCCTTATGTTTGACTTCAATATCTAAAAAGTTTAAAAATGCTTGAATTCATAAGCACCTTGGAAGTAAGGAGGGAAAGTCAAAAGAGAGGATGAGCATGTATTATATTTCCACACTTAATACTGCCTTGAGAGTTTGCTCTTGAGTGTCCTTTGGTTAGCAAGGAGATCACACCAGTCAATCCTAAAGAAAACCAACCCTGAATATTCACTGGAAGGACTGTTGCTGAAGCTGAAGCTCTAATACTTTGGCCCCCTGATGTGAAGCGCCGACTCGCTGGAAAAGACCTTGGTGCTGGGAAACACTGAGGGCAGGAGAATGGGGCAGCAGAGGATGAGATGGTTGGACAGTATCACTGACACAGTGGACATGAATCTGAGCAAACTCTGGGAGGTAACAGGTAAGTCTGATATGCTGCAGTTCATGGGGTCACAAAGAGTTAAAGTTTGCTCTTTGTAGTTAATATTCACTCACTCAACAACCTACTTTTAAGGCCCCAGCCAGTCTGGATGAGGCACAAGCTGGAATCAAGCTTGCAGGGAGAAATATCAATAACCTCAGATACACAGATGACACCACCCTTATGGGAGAAAGCGAAGAAGAACTAAAGAGCCTCTTGATGAAAATGAAAGAGGAGAGTGAAAAACTCAACATTCAGAAAACTAAGATCATGGCATCTGGTCCCATCACTTCATGGCAAACAGATGGGAAACAATGGAAACACTGAGAAACTTTATTTTTCAGGGCTCCAAAATCACTGCAGATAGTGACCGAAGCCATGAAATTAAAAGATGCTTGCTCCTTCGAAGAGAAGTTATGACCAACCTAGACAGCATTATTAAAAAGCAGAGACAGTACTTTGCCAACAAAGGTCTGTCTAGTCAAGGCTATGGTTTTTCCAGTGGTCATGTATGGATGTGAGAGTTGGACTGTGAAGAGGGCTGATGGCTGAAGAATTGATGCTTCTGAACTGTGGTGTTGGAGAAGATTCTACTCTTGAGAGTCCCTTGGACTGCAAGGAGATCAAACCAGTCCATTCTGGAGGAAATCAGTCCTGAATATTCATTGGAAGGACTGATGCTAAAGATGAAATTCCAATACTTTGGCCACCTGATGCTAAGAAATGACTCATTTGAAAAGACCCTGATGTTGGGAAAGGAGGGGAGGAGGAGAAGGGAATGAGAGAGGGGAGGAGGAGAAGGGAATGAGAGAGGATGAGGGGAGGAGGAGAAGGGAATGAGAGAGGATGAGATGGTTGGATGGCATCACCGACTCAATGGACATGAGTTTGAGCAAGCTCCAGGAAAGGGTCTCTTCCTGAGGCCTCAAAATGTAATATTCAACATACAGTCTGTCTCTTATACACATCTAGATGTGTATAAGAGACAGGCTGCATCATGGCCCCCGAGCGCCGCTGCAGCATGTTGGACAGAGCCTGCTTGGTGTTGGTGGGGACAAAGGAGCCAGCAGGGTCCAACCGGGAGCCACCTACAAAAGCAATCAGAAGGAAGGGTTTTCTGCACATTCGGATGCAACTCTTCCTGATTTTATCAAAACACAGAAATCTCACCTTCTGAGCCTTCTTTTAGGAGCACACTGGGAAGCAGAGCACTGCTACACCCTCTACAAATTTGAAAGATCAGTTATGAATTGCATAAATTCCAGACAATGGGGAGGGCGATGTCCAGTGAATGATACTATTTGAATGACATCAGAGGGCCCATTTTGCTTGGTAAAGTGAAACACCTGAGATGCAGAATCCTTGGTACAATTTCAGAATCATGCAGGTTTTAAATTATGTGAGGCCCCCAGGAACATGTTGTATTGTGCTGTGCTAAGTCACTTCAGTCATGGCTGACTCTGTGATCCTATGGACTATAGCCCACCAGGCTCCTCTGTCCATGGGATCCTCCAGGCAAGAATACTGGAGTGAGCTGCCATACCCTCCTCCAGGGGATCTTCCCGACCCAGGGATTGAACCCACGTCTCTTACATCTACTGCACTGGCAGGCAGGTCCTTTACCACTAGCACCACCTGGGAAGCCCAGGAACATGTTACTTTCACAAGATGTGTTGCCTTTTGTGGTGTATTTTGTCAAGTGTGCTAAGCCAGGCAGACAGACCCTTTTGATATTCATGGTATTTAAGTTTTAACACAGCAAAATAAAAATGCCTGTTTTGTGGTAGAGAGGCATGACAATACTTCAAAAGCCTGAAATGCTTGGAAATTTCAAATACCACCATTCCAAAGACAAAACACATCTTTTCTGAAGTGTGTAACTAAAATAAATAAGAAACGTAGATTATAGTGAGGCTAAAAAAAGCAAATGAAAACCTTAACACATTTGCATACATTATCTGTCAAATGCCTTTAAGAGGGAAAAAAATGACGAGATTTGCTGGTTTCAAATAGCTGCCAATACTCAACTCATCATACAGTCTGTATTCTTTACTGTATGTAAGAAAACTTCTATATAAAGCACGTGGTATGACAAAAACAAACATTTTAACACTCATCACTGGAAAAGCCTACATTTTTTAAAGACTCAGTATCAAAATGAACAATATGGCTTATGAAGTCATTCAACAGCATCTGAAGAACATTTGGAAAAAAGGTTAGAGGTCAATTTGAGTTACGTGGCAAGGTAACTTTTGTTGAAGCAAGAATTGAATGTACACTAATACATATAAAGTTGAATGACTCATTTTATGCAGGACATACTTTTTTAAGATTAGACTATGGTCTACTCTCTTTTAATTTTCCTAACTTTCATATAATCTTATACCTCTGAATCACCTAAAGAAATAAGAACAAATATACTGAACTCTGCTCTATTTTCGTACATAACGTTCTCAACTCTCACCAAATGGTGTTTACTATTCATATATGTTTCCTTATAAACTTTACCATCCTGGTGTGTATACAGGAAAGAGAAAGAGATTGCTAAAGATTTGTGTGTTTGTGTGTGTGTTGTGAACAGCACTCTTTTGCATTTTTAAGAATGTGCGGATGGACTTCCCTGGTGGTCCAGTGTAAGGAACCCACCTGCCAGTGCCCAGGACAAGGGTTCAATCTCTGGTCGGGGAAGATTCCACATGCCAAGGACAACTAGGCCCATGCACCACAACCACTGAGTCCATGTGCCACAGCTACTGAAGTCTGCATGCCCTCGAACCCATGCTCCACAACACGAGCGTACCTCCACTCACCAAAACTAGAGAAAGCCCCCACGCAGCAACAAAGGCCCAGTGCAATCAAAAATAAAAACTTAAAAATGTATGAATGGAAGGAGACTGTATAAACTCTTCAACTCCATAGGATACATAACTTTATGAAAATCTATTAATTCACAAATGCAAAATCCCCATAATTAATTGTTTTCCTCAAATTTTTTTCTTACACATCATAAAACATTAAGACTTAGCTAACACCTGAAGTCTCCCTACTTATGAACACCTTCTATAGTGTTCTGGGCTGAGGGGAAAGGGTATGTGCCTATATAAAATAATTAACTTTCAATTTACAGATGGTCCTTATGTTTGACTTCAATATCTAAAAAGTTTAAAAATGCTTGAATTCATAAGCACCTTGGAAGTAAGGAGGGAAAGTCAAAAGAGAGGATGAGCATGTATTATATTTCCACACTTAATACTGCCTTGAGAGTTTGCTCTTGAGTGTCCTTTGGTTAGCAAGGAGATCACACCAGTCAATCCTAAAGAAAACCAACCCTGAATATTCACTGGAAGGACTGTTGCTGAAGCTGAAGCTCTAATACTTTGGCCCCCTGATGTGAAGCGCCGACTCGCTGGAAAAGACCTTGGTGCTGGGAAACACTGAGGGCAGGAGAATGGGGCAGCAGAGGATGAGATGGTTGGACAGTATCACTGACACAGTGGACATGAATCTGAGCAAACTCTGGGAGGTAACAGGTAAGTCTGATATGCTGCAGTTCATGGGGTCACAAAGAGTTAAAGTTTGCTCTTTGTAGTTAATATTCACTCACTCAACAACCTACTTTTAAGGCCCCAGCCAGTCTGGATGAGGCACAAGCTGGAATCAAGCTTGCAGGGAGAAATATCAATAACCTCAGATACACAGATGACACCACCCTTATGGGAGAAAGCGAAGAAGAACTAAAGAGCCTCTTGATGAAAATGAAAGAGGAGAGTGAAAAACTCAACATTCAGAAAACTAAGATCATGGCATCTGGTCCCATCACTTCATGGCAAACAGATGGGAAACAATGGAAACACTGAGAAACTTTATTTTTCAGGGCTCCAAAATCACTGCAGATAGTGACCGAAGCCATGAAATTAAAAGATGCTTGCTCCTTCGAAGAGAAGTTATGACCAACCTAGACAGCATTATTAAAAAGCAGAGACAGTACTTTGCCAACAAAGGTCTGTCTAGTCAAGGCTATGGTTTTTCCAGTGGTCATGTATGGATGTGAGAGTTGGACTGTGAAGAGGGCTGATGGCTGAAGAATTGATGCTTCTGAACTGTGGTGTTGGAGAAGATTCTACTCTTGAGAGTCCCTTGGACTGCAAGGAGATCAAACCAGTCCATTCTGGAGGAAATCAGTCCTGAATATTCATTGGAAGGACTGATGCTAAAGATGAAATTCCAATACTTTGGCCACCTGATGCTAAGAAATGACTCATTTGAAAAGACCCTGATGTTGGGAAAGGAGGGGAGGAGGAGAAGGGAATGAGAGAGGGGAGGAGGAGAAGGGAATGAGAGAGGATGAGGGGAGGAGGAGAAGGGAATGAGAGAGGATGAGATGGTTGGATGGCATCACCGACTCAATGGACATGAGTTTGAGCAAGCTCCAGGAAAGGGTCTCTTCCTGAGGCCTCAAAATGTAATATTCAACATACAGTCTGTCTCTTATACACATCTAGATGTGTATAAGAGACAGGCTGCATCATGGCCCCCGAGCGCCGCTGCAGCATGTTGGACAGAGCCTGCTTGGTGTTGGTGGGGACAAAGGAGCCAGCAGGGTCCAACCGGGAGCCACCTACAAAAGCAATCAGAAGGAAGGGTTTTCTGCACATTCGGATGCAACTCTTCCTGATTTTATCAAAACACAGAAATCTCACCTTCTGAGCCTTCTTTTAGGAGCACACTGGGAAGCAGAGCACTGCTACACCCTCTACAAATTTGAAAGATCAGTTATGAATTGCATAAATTCCAGACAATGGGGAGGGCGATGTCCAGTGAATGATACTATTTGAATGACATCAGAGGGCCCATTTTGCTTGGTAAAGTGAAACACCTGAGATGCAGAATCCTTGGTACAATTTCAGAATCATGCAGGTTTTAAATTATGTGAGGCCCCCAGGAACATGTTGTATTGTGCTGTGCTAAGTCACTTCAGTCATGGCTGACTCTGTGATCCTATGGACTATAGCCCACCAGGCTCCTCTGTCCATGGGATCCTCCAGGCAAGAATACTGGAGTGAGCTGCCATACCCTCCTCCAGGGGATCTTCCCGACCCAGGGATTGAACCCACGTCTCTTACATCTACTGCACTGGCAGGCAGGTCCTTTACCACTAGCACCACCTGGGAAGCCCAGGAACATGTTACTTTCACAAGATGTGTTGCCTTTTGTGGTGTATTTTGTCAAGTGTGCTAAGCCAGGCAGACAGACCCTTTTGATATTCATGGTATTTAAGTTTTAACACAGCAAAATAAAAATGCCTGTTTTGTGGTAGAGAGGCATGACAATACTTCAAAAGCCTGAAATGCTTGGAAATTTCAAATACCACCATTCCAAAGACAAAACACATCTTTTCTGAAGTGTGTAACTAAAATAAATAAGAAACGTAGATTATAGTGAGGCTAAAAAAAGCAAATGAAAACCTTAACACATTTGCATACATTATCTGTCAAATGCCTTTAAGAGGGAAAAAAATGACGAGATTTGCTGGTTTCAAATAGCTGCCAATACTCAACTCATCATACAGTCTGTATTCTTTACTGTATGTAAGAAAACTTCTATATAAAGCACGTGGTATGACAAAAACAAACATTTTAACACTCATCACTGGAAAAGCCTACATTTTTTAAAGACTCAGTATCAAAATGAACAATATGGCTTATGAAGTCATTCAACAGCATCTGAAGAACATTTGGAAAAAAGGTTAGAGGTCAATTTGAGTTACGTGGCAAGGTAACTTTTGTTGAAGCAAGAATTGAATGTACACTAATACATATAAAGTTGAATGACTCATTTTATGCAGGACATACTTTTTTAAGATTAGACTATGGTCTACTCTCTTTTAATTTTCCTAACTTTCATATAATCTTATACCTCTGAATCACCTAAAGAAATAAGAACAAATATACTGAACTCTGCTCTATTTTCGTACATAACGTTCTCAACTCTCACCAAATGGTGTTTACTATTCATATATGTTTCCTTATAAACTTTACCAGAGGAGAAGGGAATGAGAGAGGATGAGATGGTTGGATGGCATCACCGACTCAATGGACATGAGTTTGAGCAAGCTCCAGGAAAGGGTCTCTTCCTGAGGCCTCAAAATGTAATATTCAACATACAGTTTTAAAAAATCACAATATAACACAGAATGAGGAAAAATATTATATGTTAAGAGTGGCACATCCTAACAAAATGCAGACTGAAATTTCAAAAGAAATTGTTTTGCAAAAACAGGAAAACTTTCATTTAGAGAAAAACTTCATTTCTAAGAGATTTTTTTTTTAATTTAGAAAATCTGTATTCTAGACATAAAGATTATTTGGGCTTAAATCAAAGCAATACTAACATTTACTGTGATTTAGGAAGGTTTTATTACTGATATCTAAATCTATCTGCTGCACCAAATTTCTAAGATCCTACATGGTATAAACAATTTAAAATTCATAACATGAGGAAACAATAAAAGACACTGAAATGCTGTCTAATCTTTTAACATGTTGATAAGAATTATATCTGATAAAAGTGAATTAAATTTTCACAGCATAAAAGTTTTATCAGGTTTATATGTTACACCTGAGATATTGATCAGTGATTCATTTCCTTCTAACACTGGATAAAAATTGCAAAAGTGGCACATAAACTAGTTACTGAAACCTTATTTCAGAAGAAGGAAGAAACTGGGTGGAGAGCATTACAGAAATGTCCCCTGAGGACTCACTGACTCCCTGAAATATGCAAATTCTGTAAGAGGGAAGGGAACCCCAAGCTATTACTTCCCATCTTGGAGTCGGCCGACTTCGCTCTGTCCTCACTTACCTGGAGTGACAGACTGGTTCTGAAGGAAGAAGCCGGGCTGCTGGGGCTGACCCACGAGGCTGTAGCCCCACAGGGTGGACTGCGGGTGGTGCATCACCTGGGAGGAGATGGGTGAGCAGTTGGGAGGCACTCGGTACACGCTGCTCTGCGGATACTCCTTCAACACAGAGTTAAAGACAAACGTTACTTACTCCACACACCGCACAGATGACTAATGCAAACTCCTCATTTGAGAGAGCTCCTATCCCAGCAGACAAGGTTATTTTGATAGAGTGGAAGACAGAGGGTAAGAGTCTCAATATATTCTCTGCAAAAAATTTCCTTTAAGTTAAAACTCTTGCTTGACTTAAAATGGACTTGGCTACAGTGGGGGAGATGAAACCAGTCAATCCTGAAGGAAATCCACCCTGAATATTCATTGGAAGGACTGATGCCGAAGCTCCAATACTTTGTCCGCCTGATGCGAAGAGCCAATTCACTGAAAAAAACCCTGATGCTGGGAAAGATTGAGGGCAAGAGCAGAAGGGGACAACAGAGGATGAAATGGTTGGATGGCATCACCAACTCAGTGGACATGAGTTTGAACAAACTCCAGGAGATAGTGAAGGACAGGGAAGCCTGGCATGCTGCAGTCCATGGGGTCGCAAAGAGTCAGACACAACTGAACAACAACAGTGGGGGAAGATGGAAAAGGATCTTTTTCAAAATCTGTTTTTAAAATACTAAAAGTACATTTAGAACACCAGTGCTGACCATCACCTAGAGTAGAAAACGCATCTTCAGCTGCTGTGTCTCCCGATGATTTCATCTTAGAAAGCTTCCCTGATGGCTTGGACCTGGATGAGAATTAGCCAGAAACGCGCACAGGACTTTGAAACTAGTCTCCAGCCTAAACAGTGTCTTAGTTCCAGCTTTCAAGAAAGCACTGTAAAGAAGCAGACTCCCCCTACTCCACTCCCCCATCTTGTCCCCGCTGCCCTTCACCACACCTCCTGCCCAGGGCTTCCCTTCCTCAGAGGAGGTGCAGAGACTCTAAGGATCACACCTGAATATTTTCCCCAGTGCTCCTCCTTCTCTAGCCATGAAGGAAAAATAAAAGCTCGGTTCCCTGCAATATATACGACTGAAAGGAAGGAACTTCAGGAGAAGTGTGGGAGAAAAGGTCATGACCAGGACTCACTTGGGGAATGAGATGGGCTGGATGCCTTTTAAAGCATCTGAAAAGAACAGAAATCTATCCATGTGGATAAAAAGGTAAGAGATTCAGACTGGCAGAAGTGGCAGTCTGGATCTTATTAAGCATGTTTTTCAAAATAGAGACACATTGGTAGAAAGGCTCCATGAGAAGAGGGCACTGACATTCAAATGGGGATCCAAAAGGGAGGGTGGTCATTTCTAGAATAATACTAATACCAGCTATCAGCTAAGAAAACATGTCTTGGTTTTGACTTAGGTGGACAGTAAGAGTAAGTAGTCATGATGACAGGTCAACAAACTGTTTCTTCCACTGCACAATGAAAGTGAAGTCGCTCAGTCGTGTCTGACTCTTTGCGACCCCATGGACTGTAGCCAGCCAGGCTCCTCTGTCCATGGAATTCTCCAGGCAAGAATACTGAAGTGGGTTGCCATTTCCTTCTCCCCACTGCACAATAAGAACTCTTAAATTTTATAGAAANCTTTGCGACCCCATGGACTGTAGCCAGCCAGGCTCCTCTGTCCATGGAATTCTCCAGGCAAGAATACTGAAGTGGGTTGCCATTTCCTTCTCCCCACTGCACAATAAGAACTCTTAAATTTTATAGAAAAACATCACAAATTCCCTCTAGAGTATTTTTCAGGTAAATTTAAATGATAAGACATTTTACACATTGATTCTATAAAATTATTTCTAAATTACCATCTCATAGATTTCTGAGGTTTTCAAGAAAAGGTTATTCTAGATAGGGAAGGCTATCAGGGAAACAAGAAGTAAAACTGCTTTAAATTATGTTCACTTTCTCTTACGAAATCTAAAAATACAGTAAAGAAGTAGAAATATATAGGAGAGTAAGATGAAATAGCAAATGATGAAACCTCAGAACCATCTTATTAGATATGTTAGATAGGATCCTATCTAAGGAAACAGTTATTATGTTAATTTACTACAGATATCAACTGCTCAAAATACAAAAAATAGTTTAGACATGGCTCATAATAAAAATACATACAAGGATGAGATTTTATTCGGTCAAACAATTCAAGTTCTAAATTTCAGAAACTGTGAGGCAGTGAAATAGTAAATAAATATTATTCACAGGCAAAGGATAAAAGTAAACATAGTTATGACAAGTAGAAGAGGCAAAATCAGAAACTAAGATCCTGTGATTTGTGAAAGGTTTGTGTGCTGCTCTATTAACTGTTTCTGAGCCTTTCTGGTAACTTACACACAGGCTCACACTGCACTTCAGAACGTCTCTTAGGGACATAACTCAGGGACTAGGAAACCTCCTGTGGGACGCTGACGCACCCATGCGCTCTACTCCCATACTCACATCAGCCCTTGAGCTGGACTTTGTCTTGCGCTTCCTCCCCTTTGTCTTCTTCTCTTCATCTGTTGCGGTTTTCCCCTGATCTGACAGCTCAGCTGATTTCCTCTCAGGTTCCTGAGAGACGGGAGACGTGGGCTCCTCCTCCTCCTCTTCGGGAGGCAGGGGCAGTGGCTCGAGGTAGTAACTCCGGGGCTTGGGCGTGGGGTGCGTGTGATACAGGAGGAGGTGATGTTGCTCCTCATACTTGATCACCTTCCGGTCCACTCGGACAGTCCCGAACCAGGCCCAGGACAGAGGAGCCGGGTTCTTCTGACCCTCAAACAAATCCCACGGGGACACCTTCTGCTTCGTGGAGACCTGGAGACCCTGTGGTAAAATAAGGAGCTATGAGCACACGTGCTCGGATCTTTTGCTAATATGGAGGCCAGGCTTGCGTAGGACACGGACTCAGAGAACATTCAGGCTCGGGGGGGCCTTAACTCTAGCACACAGCAGTCAGGGTAACTAATGAGTCCAGGCTGATACCAGATCACTGAGGGCACCGGCGACACTCCAGGCCTCTAAGTCCAGATCTACAGTCTGTTACAACACACGACACTGTTGAGGCTGGGACACAAGACAGCCCAGTAATTTTTACTGTAAATGCCATTTTCTCCATTTAGGTTCTCCATCCCCCACTACCAAAAAAAAAAAAACACCCAAACACTGAAAATTTGATATTACTGTACTAAAAACCTTTGGAATCTATTTTTTCAGATAAAACAAAACTTAAGAGTCAAATTACATTCAGCCTCTAATTGGGCTCAAATTAACTCCAATCCAAACATGTATGGACTCGGTTCAATACAATCATCTTTCATGTACTTAATTAGGCAGTCTCTTAAGTAGTTAAGTAATATTATTACAGAATTAACGTGTGCCAACAGGTACAAATAAAGTCCTTCAATTCAAGCTTATCTCCACTGAGATGAGGAGAGGAAATGTTATTCTCCTTCTGAAACTACAAGTTTCTTATTTTTTACACAAATTGGTGCTATCCCTTGGTCCTTTCCCTGCCATACCAATGGGAAAATATTTTTCTCCAAAGTGATTCTGAAGATAACTGCTCAAGTCATCTTTAATAACTTGTGAATGCTCCCAATTACACATACTCTTCTATGGGTGGCTTCATCCAAAACCACAGCTCAGTTACTACCTGTATTTTGATTGTTTCCCAATATCTGTCTTGACATTAGAGCTCTTTCCTGGGTGCCAAGACCATGTATCCAAAAGGGTTCCAGGTGTGTCACCACTGGAAAGGACAGTGGGGCAAAGTCAACCTGCGCCTGACTCTAGTCTTCTCTCTCCACAACGGTGTGGGCATCAGTACTCAAGGCTCTCTGCTTTACTGATGAGTTGCATTTTGCTGTGAGCTACAGTCTCTCAGGCCTTTGACTACAGTAACACGTCCCTTTGCCTGTACCACACTTTGCCTACCTCCTGCTAACTCTTGTTCATCCAAAATGATGTGTCAGTTTTCCTGAGGGTCCTGCTCTGACTGCCTATCCCTCATCTGAACATGATGGCTCTTTCTCAGGATCCTCTAACATTCTGTACCAAGACACACAAATCTCACGACATGTGTGTGTTAGCCGTTTAGTCGTGTCCAGCTCTTTGCAACCCCATGGACCGGACTGTAGCGCATGAGGCTCCTCTGTCCTTGGAATTCTTCAGGCAAGAACACCAGGGTGGGTTTCCATTTCCTTTTCCAGGAGATCTTTCCAACCCAGGGATCGAACCCGCATCTTTTGCGTCTCCTGCACTGGGAGACAGGTTCTCTCACCACTGTGTCATGTGGGCAGCACGACACAGTACTTGTCTATCTACTTTCCCTTAAGGGTAGGAGCTCTGTCTTTCATCTCTGTTATCTTGGAACCCCACAGTTGTTCAATGTTCCTTGAAAGAATACCTGACACTGTTTCTCATGTTTTGGGCTTCCCAGGTGATGCAGTGGTAAAGAATCCGCAGGCCAGTGCAGAAGATGTAGGAGACTTGGGTTCAACCCCTGGGTTGGGAAGATCTCCTGGAGTAGGAAATGGCTACCCAATCCAGTGATCTTGCCTGCAATACTCCAGTACTGTTCCACAGAAATCCCATGGACAAAGGAGCCTTGGGCTACAATCCATTGGGTTGCAAAGAGTCAGACATGACTGAGTAACTGAGCTGAGCTTTAGACTGACTCAAGTTTTAGAGAACCATATTTAATATCTTATATAAATCAAGTGTTCATTAAATGTTGCTCAGTTGATAAGAAAATAAAGTGCTATCACTTTTAAAATTTTTAAACAGCTTTAAATTTTAAGGCCATTTAAATTTTAATTTTAAACTATATGGAGACTTTTATTAATACAAATTTTTTCATCTACTAAACATATTCCTTTTTTTTTTAAACTACTTTGTTTTCCCTTGATGGGCTTCAAAAATTCATTTAAATTCAGGAAAACATTTAAATTAAGATCTTCAACATCATTATCTGTATGATAATGCCAAAGACCACTGCATTTAAATGACAAGGATATGTTTTAAAAAATCAAGAAACAATAATATTAAGATGTTTCATATAACCTCTAGGAAGACAAGAAAGTTTAAGAGCATGTATTTATATACATAAGCAACAAACATTTACTCTTGCCTGTTTTTTATCTATAGAATCGAATCCAGCAATTTTGTTTCCCTTTGTGTCAATCAAGGAGCCCATAGGTTCACAGGTAATGATGTCACATGTCTGTTTCGGCAAAGGTAACAGCTGTCGAACTTTGTCAATACTTTCTGACCGCTTGTCCCCCAGCTCTTTCTAAAAAAGAGAGACAGTGAGAGAGACAGAAGTGAGACAGAAATTATACCAAAGGCAAATGTTTACAAGGAGGAAGTTGCCCTATGAAACATTTCCTTTTTATAGCTGAAATGTTCTTTGACCTTCAACAGGGTCTAGGAGGCAGCTCTCATTTACAGTGATGCATATGTTTCATTTCTTCTATTTAAGTAGAAAATAGAACGCATATGAAGGCACCCTCGTTACACAACAAACATCACAGTGCTGAAATGACAAAAACCCAGAGTAGTATTTGCAACCCGAAGACAGGAGCTGCGGCACGGAACACGTTCTCCAATCCACAGTCAGGCCACAAGGTAACCATCGGTTGTTTTATTATAAGGTCATCAGACATATTAATTTTTTCCTGCATTGTTTGCTTATAATTTATTTCAGAAACTGTATTAGTGGCTAGGCAAATGAATTGAATTTAGAAATAGCAATGCAAATGTTTAATATTCAACTACATGTTGCCAGTGGAAGATGACATTTACCCTAAATCTAATGTTGGCATTTTGGTTATATATTTGATGATGGACTTCTACAGCCCCTTAAAAAATTAAATATGCTTTATGAGTATAGTTATTTTAAGAAAAATCTTCAAGCTATATATACTTCTAACTTTGGGGTAGTGAGAAGCTGAGGTAAAACAAACAGCAGGATAATCACCTGATATAAAGTTAAACGCAAAAAATAACGTCTGATTTAAGGAGCAAAAAAATAACGTGCGCTAAATAACAAATCCAGAAACCACATGAACTCCTAAGCAGGGCACAACCTTACTTTCAGTTTCTTGACTAAATTCATGTATGCGCGTTTGTTCTCTTCGGATCCCCCTGGGGATGCATTCGACAGGTCAGAGGCCAATGTTCCATTGATTAAAACACCCAGCATGTCAAGAACTGTTGTGAATAATTCACTAGAAGGAGAAAGAAAAGATTTGCACCTTAAAGCAAAACCAAGATACTGTTAACTAACTGAGCATTTTTATTTAAGGCATTGAACTGTTCATGGTAACCTAAGAGTATATGATGTGGGAGAATCTGTGGCCAGAATATGAAAGCCTCCACTATACCTATATGAAGCAAAGCCAACGTGAAATGATAAGAACCTACTTGTTGGTGTGCATGTCAACAGTTCCAGAAGTAATGATCTGGAGGAGGAGAAGCGCCCAGTCTGTTGTCCACTGGGTGCTCCTCTGCACTGTGTCAAACATGCCTCCCACCTAGCACATAAAAACGCAATGAAAGAAGTCAGCATAGTGTTACAAAGACTACTGCCACCACTTTACACAACCACATTTCCAGTGGCTTAAAAGTTGCTCTAAGCTTCCTGTCTTCTCTGTCAACTACCTATATATTTGCCAGTCTTTTTGGTTCCATTAGCACAGGAACTGGTCATTCAGAAAAAAAAAGAAAAAGAAAAGAAAAAAGGAGGAGGTATGGAGTGTAGACACGTCATCAACATGAATTACACACTAGCAAAATTAGCTCTCTGTTTTTTGTAAATTTCATGATACTCAGTTTCATTATGTAACCTTCATCCAATTAAATCTGAATAGATGTAAACTAAGTGACTCAGTATCTACAAATTTTGTGTTGTCAGTTAACCATTTCATCTAAGTCTGGTGTCATAATAACACCTGGGAAGAGCCAGTAACTCAGAAGTAATGATGAGTGGAAGGCCTGGCCCTTAGGACTGCTCATTCGCGAGTGGGAATTTATATCAAGCATCAGGCAAGCCATCTTTCAGAGTAGCTTTTATCTGGTCTTGTGCATTGAGAAAAGGAAGAGTCAAAAGAATCTGCTGGAGAAGAAAATGTTAAATTTCTAGAAAACCTGCCTATGGGATTTCTCTTTATGATTAATTTGATGGAAAGTTTGGTAACATTTTGACTTAAAGAACATTTTAATAGAGTTTTTAAGCAAGTAGACTAAAAGCTAATGCTCACCTCAAGTTAGTACTTCCCTATGACCTACACTTGGCACAAACGGAAAAGAGGAGGAGAGACACTGGGGGGTGGGATGCAGAAAGCAAGACGATACCAAAAATATCTACTGTTGTCTAGAAGCCAGACCAGACAGGAAGGACAGTGGCAAGGAAAACAGAAGATCTGAGAGTCCAGGAAGTAGTAAAGAGAGCAAACAGTGGGCTTCGCCTTGTAATGGAGACTGTGACCACAGCAGGAGTGGAAAGCTGGAGTTATTTTCACATGGAGATAAACTTAATGGAGGAAAGACGCTAGAAGGGTCTCTTACCAAATTGAGGCGGAGTTGCAACGCCTCATGCATCATCTGCCGTGCTTTGATGTCATCCTGGTATCGTTCTTCTCGCCAGTTACTTAAAATCTAAACCGCAAAATAAATGGACACAGACCCCAATACTTGTTTTCCCTGTTAAATTTGATTTTTCTCACATTTAAAGTTAAACTGAGTTTTTAAGTGATGAAGACAACTTCTTAGTTTAATAAATTAAAAGAAGTGGGGGGGGGAGGGGGATAAAATCTCACTTTCCTCCCCTTCCTCCACACAGACAGGGATACAGCTGTTTGTTTGTTATCTAATTACATACCCTGTTAAGAAGAATCTTGTGTAATTACATACACTGTTGAGAAGTCTTAGCAAATGCTTTAGAGGATCATGAGGTTAAGCGTTAACAAAAATAAAGAATATTTTAAGAATACATCATTACACTGGTCTTAGAAAGATAAGTGTAAAGATAAAGGGGCTTCCCAGGTGGCTCAGCAGTAAAGAATCTGCCTGCCAATGAAGGAGATGTGGGTTCAATCCCTGGGTCATGAAGATACACTGGAGAAGGAAAAGGCAACCTACTATTTCCAATATTTTTGCCTGGAAAATCCCATAGTCAGAAGAGTCTGGCGGGCTACAGTCCATGGGGTCGCAAGAGTCAGACATAACTTAGTGACTCCACCACCACCACCACCATAAAGATAAAGAGAAACAGAATTACATTTTATATCAGTCTCCTCTTATATTTCTAGGGAGAGGCTGTGAATCGTAGCAAATGCATTATTCTGATGTTTCATTGAAGGGGAGGCTTATCTTCCTTGATAAAGGTAATGTAACCAACTTTGAAAAATGTGACATCTTGGACATCAGCCGAGTTGCATACCAATTTATTAAATAAACACTTCCTCACTTATTCAGACAAATGTTGGGGAAGGGACAGGTTGCTTGGGGAAGGGACAGGTTGCTTAGGGAAGGCAAACCACCAGTGGGAAATTCTGAATCAGATGTATAAGCAAAAAAAAAAAAA
>SJYX01022783.1:114179-168833 GCA_006410675.1 Oreotragus oreotragus
CCCAGGTGGTGCTCGTGGTATAGAAGCTGCCCTCCAACGCCTGAGATTCACGAGATGCAGGTTCAGTCTCTGGATTGGGAAGGCCCCTGGAGGAGGACAAGGCAATCCACTACAGTATTCTTGCCTGGAGAATCCCATGGACAGGGGAGCCTGATGGGTTACAGTCCACAAGGTTGCAAAGAGTCGGACACAACTAAAGCGATGTAGCATGTGCAAGCACGCACACATCTTGTGCCCTAGACCAGCATCACTATGGTTCTGGCAGTAAAACTGGGTTTTGAACCTACAGAGCTCAAGCTGAGACTTTCCCTGCCATGTGGAAGCCCAGTAGAAGACCTGGAGAGAGGGCAGCCCCTCTTTGTTACTGACATGTGCCCTGCAGCACAGACTGCTCCAGGACCTCTCCTAAGAGACAAAGTCAGGAGAGGAGCAGATATGACAAAGTTATGTGCAATCTGCAAAATGTAACTTTCATAGACATCTGTCCAATGCCTAATTCATATTATACTATTGCTAATCTCATGGTGACCAGAATGCCAGGTAGGAGAACAGGACAAGGGGGGTGCTTTCCTGCATCTAATCAAAACATGCTTTGCCCTTATTAGTTTAAGCTCAGTATTTGAAAGGAAAACAAATGAATGCCATTAGGAAAATACTTGCCTAGCTCAATATTCTACTGTACTTTACCTGGTTAACTTGATTCTGCAGAGATGTTAGAAGGCCTTCTCGTTGTTCATCTTGTCCCTTAAGGCAGGTAAGGACCAGTGAGAGGAATGGTTGTTGACTCAAAAGAGACATACTATAAAGGAAGTAATAACAGCAGATCTAGTTAGAAAGAACAGATTACTTCCTGTGCAACACTGATTTCCTGCCCTCGGGTTACTGGCTCTTATTTATTTTACTATTAGAAAAGGGAGGGAAGTAGTAAATAGCCAAGACTACTTGAAAAGTTAAATCATATCTCTAACTAATAAGATTTAAAACCACTGTAATGCTTCTAAATAATTTAATATGTTCTCTTGCCCTTGAAGGCATCTGCAAACAAGCCTAAATTCATACTACATCTGAGTGGGGGGTGAGGGAGGAAGAAGAAAATGTATGGTTTGTATCAGTAAACTGAACTGAAAGATACATAGCAGGAAGAATATCACTGTACACACAGACTAAAAAGAAAAACTTTTAAACTTCTCTCACATAGTATTTGTATTTTGTTGTTGTTTAGTTACTAAAGTCACGTCTGATTCTTTGCAATCCCANGGCGTGATGGGGGGGGGACTAAGGGATGGGAGGGGACTAAGGAGGTGAGAGCTGAGCAGAGATCTGCTGAACTGTGGGAGCTGGCCATGTCGATAACTTCCAGGGAAGGGGAGAAAGGCTCTGAAACAAGAAGAGGCTTGGCAACATCAAGGAACAGCAACATGGTCCCTGCGTACAGAATGGAGGGAGCAAGGCCATGTCAGGAAAGAAACAAGATAGAGGTGGGAGCCAGTGACAAGTCATGGAGGGGCACATAAGGCTGTACGGGGAAGTTTTATTCCAGGCAGAGTAAGAAACAGGGGTTTCCCCGGCGGCGCTACTGGTAAAGAATGTGCCTGCCAATGCGGGGGACGAGAGAGACATGGGTTTGATCCCTGGGTTGGGAAGATCCCCTGGCGGACGACACGGCTATCCACTCCAGTATTCACGCCTGGAGAATCCCATGGACAGAGGAGTCTGGCAGGATGCAGTCCCTGAGGTCGCAAAGAGTCATACACAATCGAGCACACGCACACACAAACACAAACACACAATAAGAAACACTGCAACATTTGGGGCACCAGAAAAACATGTGGTTTACACTTTAAAAGCATCACTCTGGCTGTTGTGCAGAGATAAATCTCACATATCCAAAAGGTAGCAGATGATTAGAGAACCGAATAAGTGTCTTGTTCAGGTTCATCCAGTACCATTAAAGAAGACACAGTGTCTAGAACTAACAGCCGTGTGGGAGGCCTCCATTAGGCACTGCTATAGGATAAAACATGCCACAGAAGCATCTACTCTCTCTTCTCCATTCTATACTTTCAAATTCCAGTTTGATCACTCAGATTCCTCATGGCACACAGAACATAAGTGTTTCAAATAGTGACCATGAGAATTACAGCTGGTGGAAAGGCAAAGTCCAAAATCTTTGTAAATGAACTAAAAATGCCTTCTGATTCAGCAATGAGTATCTTGTGCCCTGGGACTTCCCAGGTGGTGCTCGTGGTATAGAAGCTGCCCTCCAACGCCTGAGATTCACGAGATGCAGGTTCAGTCTCTGGATTGGGAAGGCCCCTGGAGGAGGACAAGGCAATCCACTACAGTATTCTTGCCTGGAGAATCCCATGGACAGGGGAGCCTGATGGGTTACAGTCCACAAGGTTGCAAAGAGTTGGACACAACTAAAGCGATGTAGCATGTGCAAGCACGCACACATCTTGTGCCCTAGACCAGCATCACTATGGTTCTGGCAGTAAAACTGGGTTTTGAACCTACAGAGCTCAAGCTGAGACTTTCCCTGCCATGTGGAAGCCCAGTAGAAGACCTGGAGAGAGGGCAGCCCCTCTTTGTTACTGACATGTGCCCTGCAGCACAGACTGCTCCAGGACCTCTCCTAAGAGACAAAGTCAGGAGAGGAGCAGATATGACAAAGTTATGTGCAATCTGCAAAATGTAACTTTCATAGACATCTGTCCAATGCCTAATTCATATTATACTATTGCTAATCTCATGGTGACCAGAATGCCAGGTAGGAGAACAGGACAAGGGGGGTGCTTTCCTGCATCTAATCAAAACATGCTTTGCCCTTATTAGTTTAAGCTCAGTATTTGAAAGGAAAACAAATGAATGCCATTAGGAAAATACTTGCCTAGCTCAATATTCTACTGTACTTTACCTGGTTAACTTGATTCTGCAGAGATGTTAGAAGGCCTTCTCGTTGTTCATCTTGTCCCTTAAGGCAGGTAAGGACCAGTGAGAGGAATGGTTGTTGACTCAAAAGAGACATACTATAAAGGAAGTAATAACAGCAGATCTAGTTAGAAAGAACAGATTACTTCCTGTGCAACACTGATTTCCTGCCCTCGGGTTACTGGCTCTTATTTATTTTACTATTAGAAAAGGGAGGGAAGTAGTAAATAGCCAAGACTACTTGAAAAGTTAAATCATATCTCTAACTAATAAGATTTAAAACCACTGTAATGCTTCTAAATAATTTAATATGTTCTCTTGCCCTTGAAGGCATCTGCAAACAAGCCTAAATTCATACTACATCTGAGTGCGGGGTGAGGGAGGAAGAAGAAAATGTATGGTTTGTATCAGTAAACTGAACTGAAAGATACATAGCAGGAAGAATATCACTGTACACACAGACTAAAAAGAAAAACTTTTAAACTTCTCTCACATAGTATTTGTATTTTGTTGTTGTTTAGTTACTAAAGTCACGTCTGATTCTTTGCAATCCCACATACTTTAGCCCACTAGGAATGGGTTGCCATTTCCTTTTTCGGGGAATCTTCTCAACCCAGGGAGCGAACCTGTCTCCTGTACTGCCTCAGATTCTTTACCACTGAGCCACCATTCGTATTTACAGTCCAGGAAACAGGCCTATTAGGATTGTTGAGCTTGTGTTGTTTTTCAGCACATTTCTCAAGACCAATTAGATAGGCATGCGTAGAACTGAGATGAGCACCGAGGTCTGAGGCCTCCAAAACCATTCTGCCAGCCAGTGACCTAGTGCACAGCTCCACTACACCCCACAGGCTTGACTTGTAAAAGAGTTTTAAGATATTTGATTTTTAAAATTTATTTTAAATTGGCATTTGAGTCTTATTTCTTATATGATCAGAAATAGCTGACATATTGATAAACTAACTTTTCCGCCCTGCAAAGAAAGATTTCTTAAAATGAGATTGAGGTCAAAATATTTCAATCTGCTTCATTTTACACTAGCAGAGCTCAGAGAGACTGACTTAGGAAAAGCCATCTTCAATCTCTGCAATAGCATCTAGGATTCCTGTGGGAAGTGAGGCAATGTACATGCCATCGTTAGCCCATCAACTCTGAGAATTAAAATTGAGTTATCTGGTTGGTTAATAAATACTGGCAAAGGGGATGAAGCAACCAGATGCCAAGCAACATATGTGCAAAGCTAGGCCAAAACCAAAATGTACTTCAGTTAAGAGCACAGACTCAGAGGCCAGACCACCTGACAGGGAGCGAACCTGTCTCCTGTACTGCCTCAGATTCTTTACCACTGAGCCACCATTCGTATTTACAGTCCAGGAAACAGGCCTATTAGGATTGTTGAGCTTGTGTTGTTTTTCAGCACATTTCTCAAGACCAATTAGATAGGCATGCGTAGAACTGAGATGAGCACCGAGGTCTGAGGCCTCCAAAACCATTCTGCCAGCCAGTGACCTAGTGCACAGCTCCACTACACCCCACAGGCTTGACTTGTAAAAGAGTTTTAAGATATTTGATTTTTAAAATTTATTTTAAATTGGCATTTGAGTCTTATTTCTTATATGATCAGAAATAGCTGACATATTGATAAACTAACTTTTCCGCCCTGCAAAGAAAGATTTCTTAAAATGAGATTGAGGTCAAAATATTTCAATCTGCTTCATTTTACACTAGCAGAGCTCAGAGAGACTGACTTAGGAAAAGCCATCTTCAATCTCTGCAATAGCATCTAGGATTCCTGTGGGAAGTGAGGCAATGTACATGCCATCGTTAGCCCATCAACTTTGAGAATTAAAATTGAGTTATCTGGTTGGTTAATAAATACTGGCAAAGGGGATGAAGCAACCAGATGCCAAGCAACATATGTGCAAAGCTAGGCCAAAACCAAAATGTACTTCAGTTAAGAGCACAGACTCAGAGGCCAGACCACCTGGGTTTCAGCTTCACACCTCCTTAGCTATGTGTCTTTATGAAATTACTTAACTTTCTAGTGCCTCAGTTTCTTCTTCTATAAAAAGGACATAATGAAAGCATCTCAGTATGACTGCTGGGAGATTTTAAAAGTTCACAAATGTATGTAATGAATCCTATATTGACGCTGACATTTCATAAGGCCTTAGTAAATGGCAGCTACCAATTAGGTCATTAGAAATCATTATTGATTAGGGCATAAGAAACCCAAAATATTCAAAATGCTCAGAATTTTTATTTTTCAATGTTAGGAAATTCCTTTTACCTCTGAGGTACTAAATTCATCATGGTTTTACATCAGAATGTGTTTATTTTTTTTTCAGTAACATAATCATTTTTCTAATATAATTACTTAAACCTTTTCCAGGCCACAAAACTTAAAAAACATTCAACATGGAAGACTCAACTTGGAGGATCCTATATATTAGCATCTAGCCTAATATATAGGCTAGAACAAGAGCCCTAAATGTTAAAAATGTCAGTAACTTATTTCAGGGTGCAGCATAATAGAAGTATAAATTATTCCATGAAATTTAAGCCTAAGTACCTAAATAACAAGAAAAAAACCCAAACAATTGTTGAATGCAGGGACTGTGGATATACAGACCTGATTCAGTAGGTCTGAAGCAGAGCTGAAAAGTCAGTATCTGTAATAGTGCAGCAGTGATTAGGGTACACAGGCAGAACTGAATGCTGCTGCTGCTGCTGCTAAGTCACTTCAGTCGTGTCTGACTCTGTGTGGCCCCACAGACGGCAGCCCACCAGGCTCCCCCGTCCCTGGGGTTCTCCAGACAAGAACACTGGAGTAGGTTGCCATTTCCTTCTCCAATGCAGGAAAGTGAAAAGTGAAAGTGAAGTCGCTCAGTCGTGTCCGACCCTAAGCAACCCCATGGACTGCAGCCTTCCAGGCTCCTCCGTTCATGGGATTTCCCAGGCAAGAGTACTGGAGTGGGGTGCCATTGCCTTCTCCGGAACTGAATGCTAGTGCATTACATATTATAATCTGGAAACTTTATGTAACAGAACTTGGCCTATCAGATTATTTTCAATTCCATACAAAGACGAAATTTCAGTGGACTCTGAATACAATGACTATAACAAACCTAGACAGCGTATGAAAAAGCAGAGACATCACTTTGCAGACAAAGGTCTGTATAGTCAAAGCTATGTTCTTTCCAGTAGTCATGTACGGATGTGAGAGTTGGACCATGAGAAGGCTGAGGGCAGAAGAAGTGATGCCTTCGAATTGTGTTGCTGGAGAAGACTCCTGCGAGTCCCCTGGACTGCAAGGAGATCAAACCAGTCAATCCTAAAGGAAATCAGCTCTGAACATTCACTGGAAGGACTGATGCGGAAGCTCCGATACTTCAGCCACCTGATGCAAAGAGTCAACTCATTGGAAAAGACCCTGATGCTGGGAAAGATCGAGGGCAAGACAAGTAGGGGGTGGCGGAGGATGAGATGGTTAGATAGCATCACAGACTCAATGGACATGAATTTGCACAAACTCCAGGAGATAGTGGAGGACAGAGAAGCCTGGCATGCTGTAGTCCATGGGTCACAAAGAGTCAGACATGACTTAGCAACTATTAATAATCACCAACAGCAGAGTACAGTGAGCATGTGCATCTGTAGGACATTGAATTTTCTCAACCATTCTTCAACCGCTCACATAGAAACAAAACTTCCAGCCATACCTTTTCTGCTTTTGTCTGTCTCTTTCCTTTTTGGAAGAAGAACCCAAGTGCTGTCCTTTCTCCAGCTCCTCCCCCGCTGCTTTCAACACTCTTCCCTGCACAGAAGTCGGCAGCCTGGCAATTAGGGGGGCCACGAGCCACACACCCCTGCGTTCAGAGGAACTAAAATTGGAAGCAGATGTTATACTCAAGGATATACCCAAGGCATCCTTTTACTCTGCTCTCACAGTTCTGATCGAAACTCCAAAGCAAAACGTACACTCACAGGACACATTGGTTACTCTAACATTTTCCTTTTACTTCTATACTCTGCTTCCTCTCACCAAATACCAGACATTTGCACACACTCTCCGTGCTTATGGAAAACACTAAAAGGTGGGATTCTGCAAGGATACAATAGCTCAACTCCTTTTTTTAAGTCTGGAAAAGTGTTTTCCTATGATTCTGGCTTTCTGAACACTAACAAGCAATTTGTTTGTCTAACAAGCAATATACCTTTCTTTCATGGTTAAAATATGAAATGTTCTGATTACATTTAAATAATCAATTTCTAAAGTTTCAAAATTCACCAGTTATACTTAACACGAAAATGATGAAATACAAGTCTATCTGCCTTTTGTAATTATCATTTGAGCAAAACTGCCAACTAAAAAAAGATGGCAGAAAGAGTGTTTCCTCTATTAGGAATACCACAGACTAGGGCAGCCTCAGGGCACATGAAAGAAATTCACCCCTATGGAACGCAAACTGTGGTTCCAAGGAGTCTGGGCCTGTTTAACTGCATATGTGGAATGCTCAGCTACCATGCAGTGCAGCAGCATGGCCCTTTAACATATTAAATAATGATAATGGACACTTACAAGCAATTATTTTCCCCACATTCCTGCAGCTTTATGAAAAAAAGTCAGCATTACCCAAGTAAAATGCGCAGTTACGTGTGAAAAATGAATGACAGCTTTGTAAAACCACAAGGAAAAAAAATACCTTAGAAATGTCTTTATTCCGTTCTGCCTCGCGCTACCTGTATCAGTACTTCCAATTCCGTTTGGGTTGAAGAGGCCCATGCCAGCATTGGAAGAGTTATTGTTTAGGTCAGCTGACTGCTGGAATACCTCTATTGTTGCCTTGGCAATATTGTCCAGCAGGTTGTTCATTTCAGCCACCGAACCAGAGCCCTGGAGTCAGACATGAGAAAACAAACACCCTTGTGTTTTACTTTATCCACAAGCATCAATGTTGTGTTGCTTTTCATAAAACGTCACACACGTTCATGCTTTCATTAATATACTCACCGGGTCCTTCAAGCACTGTTTGATCATTAACTGAAGCTCCAGCCAGGACTGCCTCAGCGTCCACTGCTCAAGATTCTGGGGAAAATGGAGTTAGCACGTTAAGAATACCAAACATGTCTTAAAATGTAAGAATCCCCTGCAGTATTCTCTTTCTCAAAAAAACAGAAGAATGATCACACACAATAAAGGGATTCATATGACACAAAAGGCTTCCAAGTCTATTACATACGCTCATTATAGAGACAAAGGAAAAAATAGTACCATTAAAATAATGTGCCTTACTCAGCTAGGTGCTGGAAATGAATAAGACAATCATTTATTCTCCCAGAGTATATCTAAACAACTCCATTACAAAATGATTTTGATATTTTATGAATAACATAATGAAGACAGTCCTTCTACAAAGTTTATTTCTCATGTAAACACAATAAATACTGACATGAATTAACACACTCGCACTTATAGATACATAATGGTTGTATCCGATTTGCAGTGTGCGTATTTACCCAGCAATAAAGTGTGGCTGTTACACAAGATGGAAAATTGGGGGAATAAAAATCAGGATTAATTAAAGTTAAGAATTAACCAGCAATGACAACGAGAGAGAGGCAGTAACTCCTGTTATAAACACAAAGAACGTGTCAAAATGACAGGAACACAGTCTTTAGACTATTTTCACTCACCTGAAGAATGCGTTTAATGTGCTGTCTTTGGAGGTTGTCCCCCTCCGTACATTCCTTAATGCCATGAGGATAACAGATCAGCTGCAATAATTTCTGTGCTTGCATATTTGAGAGCACAGGGTCCAGAATAAGTTCTTTGTCCGTGCATAATCTCTCAGGTTCTTTTAAACAATGTTCTCCTACCCATTCCTAAAAATAAGATGGCAATTAGACTATACTAAACTCATGGCTCACAACAGAAAGCAGACAGGAAATTTTCCATTTAAAAAATAATAGATGGAAAAAGTAGGAGGGAAAAGGCTTAGAAATTTTCCAGTATTTTGACTTCTTAAAAGTATAAAGTAGAATCTTGGTTACAAAAAAATTTTTTTAAAGGAATGCAAAAAAAAAAATATGCAAAAAGATAAAAAAGGAGATGGGGGAGAAAGCTCAGTAAAGAAAACACTAGTATGTGTTTTCAGTTGGAGAATGAAACTTTGCTCTAAATACTCTTTTGTAATCATTTTTTTTTAACTTGCTATGTAACTGTAGTGATTCTGTATCATAATATGTATTCCTCACTTTTACGGAATGCACTGTAATATATCCCACTGAATAGATAGGATATAGTATAACACTGAGAAAACTGTCTTCCTTTTTGATATCATTATGAATGTTACCTTTATAAATACTTGTGCACATCTGTTCTGTGTACAATTATGCTCTTAGGATAATTTCTTACAAGTACAATTGCTGAGTCAAGGATGATCAGTCTCCATATCACAGCAATTAATCAATCTCAGTAATGCTATCCAGACATCAGTAATTTCTTAAGCATCAAAATGTTTTTAAACTCCAATGTGTACCCACAATTAGAAACCAATGCACAACTCAGCACACTCTAGACATATATATGACTAATAGTTAGCTTTTACCATGATTATAGTACACTTTAAGAAAAACATGACTCAACATTATATTATACCAATAGCAAAGTGAAAAAGGCATATATGGTATGCCTTTTTTTCTAACAGGAAAGGAGAATTTAATAAAAATTGGAAAGATAAATCAGAAAATAATGAAACTGATTACTTAGGGCAGGAAGGAACACAGTGTAGAAAAGATGAGGGAAAGAGATATATACACCTCTGAGCATACCTTCTCGCTAGTAGACTGACCTTTGCTGTTGTTTAGTGTTGCTATTGCTATTTAGTCACTAAGCTGTGTCCCACTCTTTGTGACCCCATGGACTATAGCCCACGAAGCTCCACTGCCCATGGGATTTCCCAGGCAAGAATACTGGAGTGGGTTGCCATTTCCTTCTCCAGGGGATCTTCCCTACCCAGGAATCAAACCCACATCTCCTGCATTGGAAGGCAGATTCTTTATCGCTGAGCCCACCAGGAAACCCCAGCTGACCTTTGGGAGTNCCACTGCCCATGGGATTTCCCAGGCAAGAATACTGGAGTGGGTTGCCATTTCCTTCTCCAGGGGATCTTCCCTACCCAGGAATCAAACCCACATCTCCTGCATTGGAAGGCAGATTCTTTATCGCTGAGCCCACCAGGAAACCCCAGCTGACCTTTGGGAGTATGTTATTCTAAAGATAGATATGGTAGGAAAAGAAATCTAAACTGAACACAAACAAAACCAAGTGAAATCAATTCTATTTTAAGTGAGTAATATATCCATACTGAAAAAGAAAGGTCAAATAACTTTTTAACACAATACTGTAAAACCTTAGGGAAAAAAGAATTATAAGCAAATTCTCAACTCCTTTTAGAAGACTCATTTCTTCATAGTGGTATAGATGTAATAACTCTAAAACTACTTCAGGTGTATCGTAGAATTCAACAAATCAGTAAACGATTGATGTTATTGGTATCCAGGACTCTTACTACGGAAGAGAGCACTTTCCACACAGATTGAAGGGATGTTACCAAAAACTTAAGCTGTTTGATCAGAACTGGACGGATCAGTATAAACTCATGATTATACACACACACATTTATGTAGATGGATGCTTTCTTCCCCCAGCTCTGTCTTCTAAAAGGGCCTAAAAGCAATAAATGCCCATTGCCCACAGCAATAAGCACACACAGAACTCAGATCTTGGTTTCTAAACACCGTCTTCTTCTAAATAGAACCAAGGTTCCATGAAAAATATAAGATAGGAAAGGCAGGAAAAATATAGGATAAGCCAGAAAGGATGAAAATATTTGTTATTAAAAAAGAAAGAGCGAGAGAGATGTGAAAATAACACAAGAGTCAGCATGAAATGATTCCCACTTCTGAACAAATCTGGAACAATTTGAACATGAAAATAACTGAGGACAATATACTGCAACTTTTGTGGATAATAAATAAGTGGAAGAAAGGAAGGGAAGGCAGAAAAGGTTTGGCTTTTCCTTAGAGTAGAATGAAAACTGATAAATGTGAAAAAAGCGGAGGAGTCGGGAAAAGCCATCTTGCAACCGTCATAGTAAAGCCTGGTTTAGACAAGAATCCAAATGGATGCGCTATGGGAGGCGAGGGAGTGTGATGAGAAGCAGAAAACTTGCACTGCCTCAGAGAGTGTCCCCCAAACTGTTTACTAATTCCAAGGGGAAAAATGATAACTATACAAAACAAAAATTTAAAAAAAAACATACAGTGGAGACAGCCCAATCAAATCTAACATCACCAATGAGGTACAAATGGGCCTCAGGCGCCTTTGGAATGTGATTACCTGGGAAGAATATAACATACTTCTACAGTATCACGGCGAGGAATGCATAATCTGACACTAACCACCAGGAAACTACAGACAAAGCCAAGATTACTAGGAAAACTAACCAAACTGGAATGTGGCCTATAGATGAGAAAAACTTCAGATACCAATGCTAAATTTCCTTCCTTTTAAAAATTGTATTTTAGTTATGTTAATAAATGCTGAAATATTAAAAAGCAAAAAAGGACAATGTATTCTATCTCCTCTCCAATGCTTAAATAAAAATATAAGAAGTAAAAAGTATATGAGATCATACTCACACACACACACATAGAATTATAAAGCAAACATGGTAAAATATAAAAAATTAGTGAATCTGTGTACAGGGTATACTAGACTTCTTTATAAATCATTACAGCTTTTCAGAAAATTTGAAGTTATTTCAAAATAAAGTGAGATGGCAAAAGGGGACTATCTATGCACAAGTTTCCTACAATATTGGGCCTTTCTCTCCAAAAGAACAATAATACACTCAAAGTTAAAGACAAATTAAATCTGAAAAATACCTGTTGACAGATGGTCCTCAGTACATATCTAGCATATTCTCTTAAATTGGCCGTTTCTATGGAAATGCTTTTCCCACAGGATTTTGAATTTTGTGAGGCAGTCCAGATATCCTCAGCATTCCCATCACGTCGAAAACCCCTCATGGTGAAGTCATCATTTTTTAAAGAGCTGACACTGTTATTGCCAATTTTGGCATCTCCTACATAACAGAATCACAAAAGCAAAATCATAGAAATTCAAAATATTGCCAAATATTTGGAAAATAAATGAGGCAAGCATTCAGAGATTTAAAATACATGAAAGGGATCATTATTGCAAAGTAAGTTGTTCAGCAACAAAGAGAAAGGATCAAGACAGGAACGCTGAGAAGTTCCATCAGACATGGGGGAAAAAAACAAGTTCAAGGCTCATTTTTTATTTCATTTATAGAATTAAGTATACTTTCACCAAACGTGGAAAGGCTATTATGAATCACACTTAATAATCACAGAACATTGATTTCCCAATATTTCAAGCACAAATGTATGCAAATTCATTTGACTTATATAGACAAGGAAAAAATGGGTTACTCACCCTTCTAGATGTCCCTTTTTCATTTCTTCTCTTACAATGAATGACTTATTTTCTATCCATAGGTCAAGAGAAAAGTTTTGCCTTAGCCCACCTTACTATCAACTTCTTGACAAGAGAGATTTATTTCCCTGGGAATGGAAAAGGGCAATGCATACTAAGGAAGCCCTGGAAAATAGGGCATTCATTGAATAACCCATGTCTTTCACTTTCCTCTTTGTAAACATCCAAATTAGAAAACCTCACCTGATCAGCCTCTCATATACTTAGTAAAATGAAGCTCTGGAAAGTGTTTTCCTCACCAAACTTCTGGGGGGGAAACTGAGCAGAATTATTGAATAGCTGGAAATAAGAAATATTCTCTAGCCATGAAAGACAAAAATTTGTCATATTTTATAAGTGACAAATTAATGTAATTTGGTAAAAAAAAAAAAAAAAAGAAAAGAAAAAAGACTGCCAGATGGAAACAGAGCCTCCAAACTCTTGTCTATTTACCCACAAAGATCACAAGCACTGAACAGGAAAAATTCCTGTAACCAACAAATGAGTTTAGATAAAGCCCTCACTACTTCACTGTAAGGGAAACCAACCCCAGGTCAGCACAAAAAGCCTTTTAAAACCCTTAAGTCAGCCAAGAAAAACTTCTGACTTTGCTGAATTTTAAAAATCAGAATCGCTTAGTAAATGTTTACTTTAAAAATCTTAAGGGGAGGGAGGAACACATAATACATTTCAACTCAATATCTTATCACATATTATCATACATTTCTCATTCAAGTATTTATGCAAAAAAAGCACCAAGTTCACTTCACTCATAGACATTTATTGAATTCAACAAAGCTCTTCAAAAGCTGGAACAAAGACTGAATTCACATGTACCAACATTTAGCATGCTATTTGCAAACTTAGAAGATATAAACAACTATTGTCGCTATTGTTATTTAGTCACTAAGTTGTGTCCAACTCTGAGACCCCATGGACTATAGCCCACCGGGCTCCACTCTCCATAGGATTTCCCTAGCAAGAATACTGGAGTGGGTTGCCATTTACTTCCCCAGGGGATCTTCACGACTCAGGGACTGAACCCGAGTCTCCTGCATTGTCAGGCAGATTCTTTACCACTGAGCCACCAGGGAAGCCCATAAATAGCATGTGCATGCATGCTCTCTCATGTCTGACTCTTTGCAACCCCACAGACTGTAGCCTGCCAGGCTCCTCCATCCATGGGATTCTCCAGGCAAGAATATTAGAGTGGGTTGTCATTTCCTATTCCAGGACTCTTTCTGACCCAGGGATAGAATCCACATCTCCTGAGATGGCAGGAGTGTTCTTTACCACTGAGCCACCAGGGAAGCCCTATAAACAACTATTTCCACACCTTAAACTACTAGAGAAATTAGAAACTGAATCCTATAAAACAGTCCTATCTCCCTAACTCAAAGTAACTCCTAGTGGACAGGACTTGAGAGAACACTGTGATAAGAACACAGTGAGGTAAATGAAACTGCAAAAACAAGGAAACACCCCTGCCAACCCCAGTCTAGGAGATCCTTATTCAATTTAGATGTTGGGATGACTGAGAAGGTCAGGAAGGCTGCGCTAGAAGCTTCTGCAATGGCAAAGACAATAGAACAGACACAGTGTTCAGTGCCTGCCTGGTCCAAGGGTCTGCTGACATTCAACAAACCTCATCCTGACTTCTCAGACCTGAAGAACCCTCTATCACTTAGGAAGATGTAGAATCCACCAAGAACTGGGGCCAACTAAAACGGTCAAGGAAAGGCCATGAGATAAAAATAAACTGGTGATTAGGCACTGATATTAAAATATGTATACTTAAAGAGGTTGGCAAATTATACTTGGGATTAAACCAGTCCCACAGATCAAGGGGATAATGTTTCTATGGTACACATTTTGGTTTCTGCTATCAACATGTCTATCACATATGCATTCACACTTTCAACATCAGCTTTCCCTGATGGGCATTAGAAATACCAGTAAAAAGAAAAGTCAGTCCCTGATTGCTTAGTCCCTATATTTATTTATTAAATAGAACTGACTGGCCAGCTTTCCTTTCAAACATATTAAAAGTAGAGAAATCTTACTGAAATGAGCATTTAATGTTGGCAGTAGGGTACTAAGAGCTCAGAGGAGGGCTGCGGCCCTCTGTATGGCTCTACCTTTCCATTTCAAATACAAAATCCCTGGGCATTTCAATAGGAGAGAGAGAGAGTGTGTGTGTGTTAAGGTGAACTTAAATAGCTTGTTTGATGGAAACTCGTTACCTGCCCTCGTCACCACCAAATAACACTTAAGTGGTGTTTGCTCAGTCGTGTCTGACTCTTTGCAGCCCCATGGACTGTGGCCCACCAGTCTTCTCCATCCATGGGACTCTCCAGGCGAGAATACTGGAGTGGGTTGCCGTTTCCTTCTCCAGGGGATCGTCCCGACCCAGGGATCGAACCCGGGTCTCCTGCATTGCAGGCAGACGCTTTAACCTCTGAGCCACCAGGGAAGCCCCAATACTTCTTAAAGAGAGGTATGAAAGGGTCAGGATACCTTCTAAAACAAGTTTAAGACTCATCTAAAACAATTCATCTAAACTCAGCAAATTCAGTTCTAGCCAAAAGGAGTTCCTTTGGAACATAAGAGGTAATTTTTGTTTAGTCAAGACCAAAAGAGGGTGCCTTAAGTTGAAATTAGGCAGTATGAATTCAAGAATCCTTCCCAATCCTTCAAATCCTGAATGATTTACAGAATAAAAATGTTTTAACTACTGCACTGTAAATGAACAGAATACATATCAATAAAGATGTAGGGATGTCTTAAACATTATAAATTAAATGAAAAAGTGTGATATCTAATACTGATTTATCAACAGTATCAATATCATTGTAATTATCACCTGCTGCATGAAAAAAACTAAGGCAGATGGACAGAAACTTTTTCAGGATCACAATGAAAAACTAAGATTAAAACCTTTACACAGATTACCAGTTCAAAAGAGTTCATCACAAAGTGTGACTTCTGCCAACAAATGAAATCCTAACAACCCTACAGGCAGCTAAAATGCCACATGAAAAAAATGTATTTAAATAAATTCCCCCAGAATTGTAAGTAAGGGACAGACTTCTTGCAGTCCAACTGAACATAAACTTGGGAAAAAACAACTAATTTTTCCAAGAGAATAAACAAACAAAAATGTGTTTCTAATAATTTTAACGAGAGTTAAACCTGAACAGAAATTATTTTGCCTCTGTTTCTAGTGATTAACCAAGCTCAGTGCCAGGATAATCTTACCAAGCATCATAATCGCTTTTAAGACAGCAAACACAGCTCCCACTTCAATGCTGTTGTGAGCAGCAGCTAAGAGGTGTCGATCACAAGATGATCTTATTCCGGGGAAAGGTTTGCCTATAAGAAAAACAACAAAGCTTTAACAGATTCATCATCATCATTAACCACTGTTTGTATCCATTTACAGTCAGCAGGGCCTTTCATTGTTAAGTTGTGGGCGCTTAATTGCTCTTAGCTAACTTTAATTGGCGTTTCATGGATTCACTAAGAGACAGCGCCAGTATCCAGTACTGGTTTGTTTTGTTTTTTTAATTATTAAGACAATGGCTTTGCTATTCAGAGAGATATATCGAAAAAAAATCAGTAGCACTTTTATCCATTTCTGCTGATGTCACACACACATTTACATAGAAATGATCTTTAGGAACAGACTGCACTAAATTCTAATCCCTAGAATTCTTTACCTATTCCCTTCACCTTAGTAAAAGAATAAATGAAATGCCATTGCCCTAAGCTGCTCAAGTATGGTTCTTGGCCAATAAGAGTATGTTGGAGGGTCACACTGCCCACCACCATGACTTGCCCAAGGAGTAGAGGTATTCTACTGTTTATTAGCTCCTGATGTGAGTTTCTCAATCCACCCTGATATTACGTAAAAGAAAGGCGCTGACAGCCTTTCTCAACAGCTGACAACCCCTTTCTTTCATCACCTTGAAACAAGCCCAAGATCAGGAAGAAGATTCCAGAATGGACAGCCTACTTGGTCAAGTTAAACCTAAAGCTCCAAATGAAAACGTCATCAGATAGATTTCAACTGTCATCTCACCGGTTGCTTGAGGTAACAGGCAGGCCTGGGGAGCTCGAAAGAGATGGAGCAGGAGGCGGCATGTCATTCTCGCCCCAGGCTCCGCATCCGCATCTCCGCAAGCTAGGAAAGAGGATTTTAAAAAGCAAGTTTTGTAACATACTGAAGAACATATATCTTCCACATTTCTCGCAAGCTGACGTTTCTGGAATAATTTAAATAAATGCTCCTTACAGTAAAAAGTAAAGCACTGGCTATTTCTTTTCTGAGAAACCTGAGAGCTCTCTTAAAAACAAGTACTAAAATAGCCGCTTCCAACCTTCTCCATTGAAATCAGCGTGACTTTGTTTGGAACAATTATTAGAATTCTACCGCCTCTACCTTGATGACGTATTACTGCACAATGCATGGCTGCTCAGATTCTACTCTGTCACTCCTTCAGAGAGAGCACAGCACCGAGACACCAGTCAAATAACCAGGGCAGCATGGGGATGCAGCCTTACCTGCGGCCAGGAGAGAGGGGAGTGCGACGTGTTGCACGACGTCCTCCAGGGAGAAACACTGTCGTGCTATCAGAATAGCAATGAAAGTAGCTAATGAATCATGGAATGAAAGGTCACTCACCTTCAAGAAAAACATTGACATGTTTTAATACCTAACACCCTTTTGAGTAACATCTTAAGATTCATATCTAAGAGAATGTAGGCAACACCAATAAGATCTCAAATCCCAAAAGGAACCAGTAGAGGGAAATCACTTATGAGTATTACCCTCTGGGCTTTTTTCTATTTTTTAAGACAAAGAAAGAGGTTCACCCATATCCCAATGCTTTAAGACAATTCTAAGCTGTACCTTGAGTACATATAACTGAGAAACCAAACAATAAAACAGCAAAATGAAGATATTTCTAAGTGATATAACATAAGTAGGTCTTTTTGGCAGAATGCAGTATAGTCTGATATTGAAGGGTAAGATCATTAGAAGCAATGGAAAACAAGGAGGTTCTCCTAACTGAAAAACAAGGCTTGTGAGTGTTTTGGTGTTTCTTTCAGGAATAACTAATCCTAATTTTGTAAGATAATTAAATTAGTTTTAAAAACAACTGTGAAAATTCTCACCGACGCCTAAATTTAAAGAAGAGTGAAGATGAGTGAGGGAGAAAATGAAAGAAAGAGGAGAATCAGAGGAGAAAAAATCATTCATTCAGAGTGAAATTTCTACCCTTTACAGAACTCACAAGACTTTGGCAGAAAATAATAAGAAAAACAGCTGTAATGGCAGCCTCCACATTAAGTTGTCCTGTAAGTCAAAAACTATGGTTAGAGATTTACAGAGAAAGAGCACAGCACCTAGAGGTTATACTATTAATTCCAACTTTACAGATGAGGGAACAAGCAGAGGGAAAGTGCAGCAAAAACAACTGAAAGATTAAGGACCTATGTTAAAGACAGAAATCTGGGTGTTTGCTGTCTGCAAGAGTAGGTCACAGATATGAGTTTTACATCTTAGGTGCCCACAGCATAGAGTAGGATTGCCCATGTGGCCTTGAGACACCAGAGCTAGGAAATAAAACTTTAACTGAGAGGCAGTGTTTATAATGTATACAGTTCTTCTATATATGAGACACACTAATATGCAACATGATTTACTGCAAGAAGTGATGGAAGTGACAGGCAGAAATAAAGAATCAAGATGGGTTTTTAAGAAATTCACACACTGATGCAATGCAATGTGATAGTTGAGGAAATCTGTGATACTTTATAATGGACATCTCTTCAAAAACTTTCAGACACAGTCACTAAGAAAGACTGGACACCCCTACAAATCTGAGCCTGGACACCCTAATCCCACACAACAGAAACAAACTGGCTGACTTCAGAATGCAAACTGCTTTAGTTAAGTTATGCCCTGCACCATGAAGGACTCAAGACACTTAGTGAACTATCAACAGACTACTCTGCAGAGACCACAGACAAGAAGTCTCAGCTAACAAAGAAGGAGACTCCTGGCATCTCCATTCTAAATTAAGCTATTTTAGTTATTTTGGTTGGTTTTTTTTTTTGTTTTTTTTTCATTTACTTATCCCTGGCAATCATATTCTGGTTTATCACTTCTACAGAGAGAGAAGAAAACAATTTATATTATTTCAGTTAAGAGTTGAGTCAACTAAAAAAAATTACTGAGTATTTAGTTGCACAGCTGAGTTTTTAAATGAAACAGAAAACTTACATCTACAGTGCAAAGAACATCATTAAACCCCCACACGTGATTTGAAGAACAACAAAGAGCCTTCAGGACCCCCAGCCATTCTGAACTGAGAACAGTGCAGCAGGCCGTCAGCTCGGAGGAGAAATTGGCTATGTCATTAATCCTGCAAAGAAGAAAAAGAACATAGGAGAAAGTGACAGAAGACAAATACTCATACAGGATAAACTCAACAAACAGATAATTTCAGTATCCTCGAACATGGGATTCATTTCTTAGATTCAAGGATATTATAAAAATCCACTTGACGAACTACCTACTAGAATACGGGACAGAAGAGAAAGGAACTGTCTTCACATGTTTTCTAATATTTAATGCTGTCTAGCAACAAACAATAACCAGTACAGATATCAATTAACATGTTTTTAGTTCTGTAAACAAATCTGACCTATAAATTCATGCTTTTAAAAAACATTTAAAAAAGTAAAAAGAAGACCTAAATCCAACATTTTCAAATTTATGTGTATTTTTCATTGGTATTTTTGTCATATATGTTTTTGAAAACGGATCAGACAACTGATAGACTATATCTAGAGCATCTTACGTCAGATCAATAAGCCAGGTTAAGAAAAGCAGCCAGAATAGAGTTGAAGTAAACTCAGTAACAAAATAAGATTTAAGATTTAAAAAAACAAAGCCAAATGTTTCAAATTAAAGATCTGAATTTCAAAGCAGCAATCATGCAACAACTGTGTGTTTAATCAAAAAGCCCAGCTCACCTTCCAGCATCCTGATGACCCATACATACATTCATGAGAGTGTTACAGACGAAGCTGTAGCGGTTGGCTGCGTTGTCACTGAGGATCTTGCCCAGCACTGAGTAGTTGATGCTACGGGCCGAGGGATTCTCAATAAAATCCATCATGAAGTCTGGATCCCATCGCAAGTTAGAATTTGCAGGAATCACATTATTATATATGGTTTGCTTTACTTTTGAACAGGCACTACTGAGGTTACAAGAAGAAGAGTTAAAAGATAAAACAAAACTACAGTAACTAGTAAGTGACTTCATTTAAGGACAGATTAAATGGCAGCTGTGAAGTATTCCTAGAGAAAGCTCACATGATGCACTCTTGATTCCAACTCACAATTGGACACAATGCCTAGAGTGTTCTAGTTCAATAATAGTTACTAACTAGGTAGAGGAACAAAACAAAAATAAGACATTTGGGTACTAAACTTTTAGGTCGTTTCTACATTTTATGTGCTTTAAAAATAAAATAATCTACTAACACGTCCAACAACTTCTCTGAACAGTGAGTATTGTGATTACACACCAGCAATAACTTGGTACTTTTATCCTAATCATCCATCCTGCAAAACTATTCTTCTACATTTGGAATATCCAGGGAGGTTCATGTGCCATGCCTAACTGGGAAAGAGGGGTTCACTCCCTGCCTTCAAGGAGTTTAAATTCTAGTAGGCAGATATGGATAATATACAAATAAAATTCTATTAGAGAAACCATTATACTGTTCCTAAAAATGTATCATGTTGTGCTTCTCTGCGGTAGTATCTAGGGTGTTTTAAGAACTTGGTTTACAATATTCAGAATTATACAGAATAATATATAGAATATATTGTCTAAGTGTATAAAAGAATATTAGAAAGCATCCTCTCAAAGCTTGCTCTGCAGCTACGGTTGAAGGATGACCTGATTTCGGAGCTCAGACCCCATGTGCACGTTGCTATCCTTGCCCACTTGCTGTGGATAACAAGTCCAACATTTCACTTTCTCTATAAAACAGCTCTTTTATGCAACAGAAAATCTTTTCTTTTTAAATTTCAGTAAATTTATTTGTGATCAAGGTGACATGCTCTAGTTTTATGCACCTATAAAAATACTAGCCGGGAATGATTTCCTCACAAATGAAAAGATCTATAGACTCTTTCGGGGAAGGCACTGGCAACCCACTCCAGTACTCTTGTCTGGAAAATCCCATGAATGGAGGAGCCTGGTGGGCTGCAGGCAATGGGGTCACAAAGAGTCAGACACGACTGAGCAACTTCACTTTCATGCTTTGGAGAAGGAAATGGCAACCCACTCCAGTGTTCATGCCTGGAGAATCCCAGGGACGGGGGAGCCTGGTGGTCTGCCGTCTATGGGGTCCCACAGTCAGAGACAACTGAGCGACTTAGCATCAGTAGCAGCAGCATAGACTCTTAACCCTAAACTGTTATCACTGACAACTGCTTCCAGAAGACAGAGATTGCTCGGTTCAGTGTTTACCAAAATGTGACTTCAGATTTTCTCCTTCACAATCACCTCTGGGAATTTGTAAAAATTAAAAGACTTCTGGACCTCACTGTTAGGTGAATGGAATCTGTATGCTTAAAAAAAAAAAAAAACTGTCCCAGGTAAAATTAAGTCCAAGATATGCTTCGAAAGTACTTGACCAAGAGAGAGGACTAAAGCCACCCACTAAATGGCAGCAAATACAACTTTCTACATGCCTTTTCTTTGCAGACAACTTAAATAAATGTTTGTCAGTGGTTGCTGAAGGATATGTTTGCAACCTGAATTCATGACCTGTTCAAAATGACAAATATTAAATAGTTCCCAGTGCTTTTATTCATTTTAACTTTAAAATTGTATTTACTTATGTCTGTGCTGGGTCTTCACTGCTGCATGAAGGGTTGTGCTAATTGTGGCAAGCAGGGCTACTCTCCAGTTGTGGTGTTCAGGCTTCTCACTGTGGCAGCTTTTCTTGCTGCAGAGCACAAGCTCTGGGTGTGGGCTTCAGTAGTTGCGGCTTGCATGGGCTTAGTTGCCTTAGGTCATGTGGAATCTTACCTGACCAGGGACCAAATCCATGTCCACAGGATTGGAAGGCGGGTTCTTAACCAATGGACCACTAGACAAGTCCTCCAAGCACTTTTAAAATCTCTCTTTTCCCTGTCTTAACCCTTCCCATGCTTTCCACTCAACTTTTCATACATTTTCACTTAGCGATAGTTCTAAATTTGTTTTACCTGCCCACTAAAGAGGAAATAAAAATCAATTTTTCTCTCTGCTGGTCCCCTTCCTAGTATCAGCCCCTGGTTTCCTCCACCTCCCAGTATTCTGAGTGTTAAGGAAACAGAGTTCTGCAAATAGCAAAGCAGTATCTTTTTTCAACTTCCCACTTAATTCTAACAATCTACCCAAGTCTGTCTTTAGAAAGCAAAAGAACTCCTGTTTGCTTTCTGCATTTTTTAATGAGTCAGCCGCACTATTCTAGGGACTTCTTTCAAGTTGATGCCATCCTGCTTCCACTTATAATTTTCCTGAACTTTGTGGTTCATGTTGAGTCTCCTGACCCTTTATTTTGAGGCTTCCTATTTCACTTATTACACTCTTTACAGATGAGCTCTACGTTTTAATGAAACATTAGCTGCCATCAAGGTCACTGTCAAATCCTTAGCGCTCTGTTTCAGGAGTATACGAAGTTAACAAACCAATAAAAACTCTCATTTCCTTCTGAAGCTGTATGCATCATAAACCCTGATAGAATAATGAAAGCAACACATAGCTCAAGGCCAAAATGACTTATATTCAAATGTGGGCTTCATCGTTTATTAACTTATGATGAAGAACAATCATTTATTGATAGGAAAAATTATTTCTACTTCCTGGGGTTGTTAGGAGGATTAAGGATCTTGATGAAAACAACCCAGCAAAGCCCCTGGCACACAGCAGCAGCTCAGTCCGTGTCTGACTCTCTTTGACCTCTCAGACTGTAGCCCACCAGGCTCCTCTGTTTATGGGATTCTGCAGGCAAGAAACTGGAGTGGATTATCTTCCCAATGCAGGGATCAAACCAATGTCTCCTGCACTGGCAGGCAGATTCTTCTACTCGTCTGAGCCACCAGGAAAGCCTGCTCAGTCATAAGCAGATGTGATTAGTGATTTATTTCCTTCAAATATTACACTTATACACATTATAGATGATGTTTAAGATCCAATCATTAAAACTGGTTTAGTATTAATAGACATCTCTCTGCATATCTAGGTTTTCTTCAACCATTTTCTTAATCCTAGACTATAAATAACACTTGACTTGAAGGTTTTCCAAGAGAATTGCCGGTTTCTTCCATGTCTTTAATTGCTAATGCTAAGTAGCCCCTCAGTTCACTGTTGGTCTCCTAAGTTTCTGCACAGCCAGAGTGCAATACTTGAATTAACTCTCTTAACATGCTTTACTACCCTGCAGGAGCATTAGCGGTCAAACACTGTGGCTTTCTTGAGAAACTTACAGGGCTGATGCAAGAACCCAGTCATGTATGAGAAAACTCTCTGAAAACTATAAACTGAAAGCTCTCTGCAAAGTAATAGAAGAACATGGGGCATTGTTTTTACATTATTTCTGGGGGAAAATATTAATATTTCATAAGGGATTATTTTTAAACCTAATTCATTACATAAAGACATACTTTCACATTTTTTCCCTATCAGTACCATTAAAAATATCACAGATTTTGTTTTTGGTATAGATCATTCTTTAAACAGATTTTTTTTTTTTTGCAGTGCCTACTATGAGCCAGATACTCTCCAAAGTACTGGGATAGAGCAATGAAGAAAATATAAAGCTTCTGCTCTCAAGAAGCTTATATTCTAGAAAGGAGCCAGGCCATAAATAAGTGTATAATGTATGGAGTGGGGAGGGGGAATCATGCTAAGCTCAGTGAATGACAGAGTGGGGGCAGGGGCCGTCCTACTTCAAAGGGGCTGATCAGGGCGGCAGAGCCCTGAATGAACTGTGGGAGTAAGCAAGTAACTGTGGGAAAATTTTACAAGAGCGGTAACAGCCAGGTGCAAAAACTCCAAGATGGGAGTGTGTTTAGGATGTTTGGAGACCAACAGGGAGTTCCACGTGGTTCATCTAAACAGAGAGAAAGAGAAGACAGGGCTGCACCCAGTAGATCCTGAAGGATTTGAATTCTGTTCTGAGTAGATAAGAAGCCACTGGTATATGTCAAGTTATTCTCGTTTCAAAAGGGTGACTTTTGAAGACATGTTGAGAATACTCCTAAGAGAATCAAGGATGCAAGCCAAGAAAGCAGTTAGAAGGAAAATATGATGGTCCAACCAAGAGATGAGCATGGTGGGAGTGGCAAAGCAATAAAGAGTGGTCAGATTCTACATGTACCTGGAAGACAGAGCTTCTCAGATTTACAAGCAAACTGGATGCAAGGTACAAGAGAGTAAAAAAAATCATAACTGACTATTCTTTCCTTGCCTGATTCTAGATTCCAAATTTATTTTGTCAGCTATTACCATTTCCTTCCCTCCACCAACTTACAATTAATCATCTAAACTCCCTCAAACATTAAGTAAGTAAGTAAGGAGTTTCCAGCACCTGTCCACCTGTTGAGGGTACAAGTGCTAAACTGCCAGAAATGCTATTTCAAGTAGGAAGGTAAAGGAGTCCAAGAAACAAATGCAGGGAGAAAGGAAGTATGCAAACGATGGGAAACAATTTTCTAAGTGAGGTAATAGCAACTGCACAATACAGAATGTTTTCTATTCTACCAAAATTGCAATCAGAGTTAAACATGCATAGTAATTTGGAATAGGAAGTTACAGGTACAATGAAACATAATTCAACAGGAATTCTGGCAGATATAATTAGGATTACTTCTCATTATTAAAAAGGATGACAATATTGGTTGGCCCACAATAAAAAAGAGGGGCAGGGGGCATAAACCTATTCTTATGTTTTTGACTTTCTTCTACCCACCTGAAGAGGTCTCCGAATTTACTTCTGAGGTGGCTACATGACACGTAGAGATCGTAGAGGTAGGCTAAGATGCATCTTTCAGGGGAAGAACATTCTGAGGGGTTCACAACATGCTTTACCACACCACACAATCTAAGGAGAAAAATACACGAGGACATGAGACACATACTTTGTCAATATATATGTTATTGCTTGAATCTTTTAGAGTGAGAATATGTTCCTGATTACTTTGAGTAAGAAAAAAAAATATCAGACTGTTAACACTAATCATTATAGCAAGTAAATAACTGAATATCATTTTCTATTATGGTATTGAAACACTAAGTATTTTTAAAACTTCAGAAATGCCATTAATAATAAGAAATGAAAGAAATTCCTCCATACAGAAGATGTATAGGGACGAATCCATCAATAAAATTTCTGTACTAGGATATAAAAGTTTTAGCAGAGAATCTCTCGAGTAAAAAGATTGATAAATACAGGAAATGTGCAAAGGACCCCATGTCCACTTTATAAAGGAGCAATTTCTTCATATCAGTAAGTTAGATAAGTTCGATTTTAAGACCATAAGCTGGTTCAGGCATGAAACTGACAAATTCATGGTTTGAGGTCACATTCTCCTTGCTTATCCAAACTAGAAACAAATTTATTTTAGTTAACCTTAATTAAGAATTCCAAACTCCTTTTTGATGATACGACACTTGCAATGCAGAAGAACGTTTACTACTCCAGTTTCCCAGATCAGAAAGATGGCCTCTCGGGCCACAACTCATACAGCACACAATTTCACATGACACACATACCTAGTGGTCCATCCACCTATCAGAGTCAGATTCCACCGCCATGCTGCAGTTGATTACAGGGTTCAATACGACTACAACAGTGACTCAAGATTATTAAAGCTGCAACATGTTTCAGAAATCATCTGATTCACCTTCTTTATCTTACAAAGAGGGCTCTGAGGCTCAGAAAGGTAATGGAATTTGCCCACAAGGCAAAGAGCTAGTTCATAGCACATCCAGAAAGAGAATTCAGGTCTGCAGAGGCCCAGTCTAGAGCCTTCTCTGCTGTTGAGAAGGTGGGAGGAGGCCTGGGATGACAAGGCCGAGAAGGGCACCGGAATCACAGGCGATACTTCCGGGCACTCTTCCCAAGCAAGACCTGTGACTTGAAGGCCCACACAGACTTGGACTTGTTATTCCTGCTCTGGGCGCAGCAGAACCCTGATAGCTCTGTTGTTCAGCTGGCAATAGCAGAGGAAGAGCAGTGTTCCCCGAAATGGGCCTGCCAGGCTGGGGGCTTTTTCTTTGTGGGTGTAAACGAGAAATGACTTTCAAAATAAGACAGAGAAGCGCCAACATCCAGAAAGAAATTCAGCCCAACATCAGAGGTGGGACTAGCAAACCATGCAAAGAAATAAGCACGTAGCATCCCAAGCTTGGGAACTGACAGCAGCAGACGCAGACTACTTGAAACAGCTGTCAGTTATATCAAAAGTGCCCCAAAGTTAAGAAGAGTAGGTGCTTCCATCAGTTGTTACCTACATAAACCAGAATAGCTCCAGGTATACCTTGACAAAGCAAAGAATTATTTTGTGATTGAAGAAAACAAACATGTATTGAGAGATTGCCAGGCATTTACTCTATCAAAGTCAGTGTTCCCTCCACTTCCTAGAAGTAACAAAACATTTCACATCGAGATCCAGTATGTTTATATAAGTACAAAAAAAAAAAAAAAAAAAAACCCAGAATAAGAGTTTGGGGATAAGTACTTATCTTTACTATATATAATAAAAAACAAACACAAAGTGAATATCAAACATGATTTTATAAACATTTAACACAAATTTAAAATATCAAAATGAATGATAATGACATAATTTCAAAATAAAGGGAAAAAAAAGTACTTGTGAAAAAGAATTATTTTCATTTCATGACCAATTAGGGCATTTCCATTCACAGTTTAAAAAGTATGGTATAAACCAAACAGTATGAATGAGAAAAAAAAAAAAAAAAACAAACCCCAGAATAAGAGTTTGGGGATAAGTACTTATCTTTACTATATATAATAAAAAACAAACACAAAGTGAATATCAAACATGATTTTATAAACATTTAACACAAATTTAAAATATCAAAATGAATGATAATGACATAATTTCAAAATAAAGGGAAAAAAAAGTACTTGTGAAAAAGAATTATTTTCATTTCATGACCAATTAGGGCATTTCCATTCACAGTTTAAAAAGTATGGTATAAACCAAACAGTATGAATGAGCTACATGAATGATTGTTATCTGTTTCAACAATTTGGTAGATTTATTAGCAATGAGATGTTGGGTAGAACACTTCACCAGCCACTCCAATTAGCAGGCCTGAGTGTCAGTTTCTTGACTTGTTAAAAGGTTCTAATTATTCAACTCCACAGAGTAGTTGAGGGGTGTAAAATAGTTCTGTATTTTCTGGATTCTAAGGTAGCTATTTTCTTACATTTAAGAATATCAGGGATGTTTCAGATGCCACTTAGTAATAATCTAAGTGTTTATTATCTGTGGCTTTTCTCTCATAAGAAGATAAAACTTATAGTTCATCAAGGCTAAAATATTTAACTGGCTCAACAGAGAAAAAAAAATTCTGCTGACTCTGGTCACAGAGAAAAAATTGAAGAAAGAGGCCAGAACAGGAAAGACAAACTTGAAGGAAAGATTAAGAAGATATTAAATGAGGTGTCTTCAAGTGATAAGATAGTATTTGTTAGGTGAGGATGGCTACAAATAGAGAAGAGGCACAGAAATACTTATATCAAGTTCAATGTCAGCAAAAGTCTAAAAGCAAAAATTCTACTTAAGCCTAAAATCTAGTCCAAAATGTACTTTAACTTTAAAGTAAAAATGTTTCATCTTGGGAAATACAGTTAAAGAAAAGCAGGTGTAGTTAAGAGACAGCCTCTTATATGAACTGAATGTAACAATAATTGGATTTATTTGTTCTGTTTTTTTTTAATTTATATGTTATTACAGAAACATCTTTAAGACTTCAAAGAATAGTTACAAATTTTAAAACCTATGTGTAGAATTAATGTGGTAGCATTTCCTCTTCCCTCCAAACGCTGCTGTTAAATAGATGCCACTCTAGAATAGATAGATTACATGTGCTGGATTAAAAAAAAAAAAAAAAAAAAAAGCACTCTGAAACCAAAGAACTCCATGTTTGTCTTTTGAGCCCATTAGGAAAAATGGAAGAAAAAGAGGTAGCCTTTCTTTCAAGAACGTGTACATAAAGCCCGGAGAAGAAGTCTGCAGTGGACGAAACAGAGCTCAGAATAAGTGTTTTGACAGCTCATTATACTTCTCGGGTCCCAGTAATTTCAGCCTCTAATGCTAGTGATGTAATGACTTAGCCCAACTTCTCTAATTGTAGTAGAGAAAACCTTAGCCTACAATTCATCCAAACCGAAAAAGACTAAAAATCAAAAAGTCATTTATTCTAGATTAACTCATCAAAAATTTTCCCTTAATTTATAAAAGAAATGAAATTGAAAAGTTAAACCTGTAAGATGCTATGTATTCAAAGCTTACTTGGAGTTGGATTCTCCAAATAGAAACTGAAATTACGTGAACTAGCAACCACATATTCACCAATCATAATCATTCAGGATTCTGGTCAGCAGAGATAATAGTAACTAGGGAGAGAGAAGTAGGCAGGCAGGCTTTCTACGCTTTTATCACCGTTCGGATAACCACTTCCTGGCACAAGCATTCTTTAACTATGCATCTTTTTATGAAACAAACAGTACTATTTTTCGTTTAAAGACACTATAAAGCTTTATCACAAATACACATTCTGTTGTTAAATCTGTGAACAGGGTATATGGAAATTGTATTGATTCATTTCCATCTTTATGCTGAAATTAGTTAAATGTTATTAGAATTATATTAGCATTAAGGAAATGTTAGGAATAGCAGAGAAAAATCAATTCCTATTCTTATTAGATAATTCTCTATACTGCATCATTCATTACTTTCTTGGCTTCGATTCAGTTTTTATTTCTGTGGAATAGAAATAAGAGAATTTGAGTTAAGGGGAAACTGCAAATCATCTCAAGTCTTTCATAGTCTTATAGGAAGGCCTCTGCTCTTCTTTCAAACTTTATATTACTATTTCAAAATAATGCTTCTTTAAAAAAGCCACACTACACATTTTAGGATATACCAACCCTTCAAACACCTGAGCTGTCTGATCGGGATTCAGGATCAGACAACTGTGGTAACGCCTGAGAACAGCCACAATGCAGACACACAGTCCTGTCGTGTAACTTCCTGCCAGGCTGGAGGATTTCAGGAGCAGTTCCGCTTCCACAACACTCAGTTCGTTCAGGAGCTGCAAAAGGCAAAAAGATCAAATAAACATGTAGCTGCCAGAACAAATAGGAAAAAATGTTAATTTTTACACACTCTGGATATACTGAGTCATCCCAAAACTGCTTGATCTCCTTTCTTGTTCTGCCGCAGGAACAATAAAATAAATAAAACCACCATCGCAGTATCTCAGGCAATTAAATGGCTTTTACTTTTAATCCTTTATCAAAATTATAGTTATCCTTCTGTCTGGGCATCACGGTCCATGCCAACAAGGGGGATTCAATACTGAAATAGCTGCCAAAATTTTATGGTGGTCCAAAGTGCTGGACTGGATAACTTCAGGAAAAAACACCCCTAGCCTCTTGATTTTCTCCCATTTACACCTCATTTTCAATAAATGGAAGTTATTCATCAGTATTTTCTTATTATTAACAAAGCTAACGACTCCAACAGAATAAGTAAAAGATATGTTTTATTTCTACTAACAACATATACTAACAAAAAAACTCAACTATGTATACAAGAAAAATAGTGGAACAAATCAATAATGTTTCATATTTTTTGCTCTTACATAAAATATATTCTATTATAAACAGCAAACAAATTTTCACCTTTCCCTAAGCAAAACAACAAAAGACAAATAAGAAATACAGTCAAAACTCTCAATTTTTTTTTTACTATTTTAACACCAATTATATTTATTTGAAAATTATGGACACAGACGCTAGTTGAAAATGCTAGTTAGATACTGTTGACACAGAACGTCTCAACTATAAAAAATTGCACGGGGTAGCTCACTGTAAACTGTACAATGCCTAGTAGGTTTGCTTTGCTAAAAGGCAGATGCCTTTGATACCTGTATTGCAAAGTCAATGAGTCCATTGATATTTAGTGCTGGCTCCATGAGATCAAAGATGAGCTGAATGTGGTGAGCCAATGGGAGATGGTATGATGTTCCTGATGCAAAGCTTGTGATTTGTTCTAGCACATTGTTAGAAATCTATGTGGAAAAAGTGAAAGTAATTAGAGGACCAATATTCCAAATACCTTTTATGTATTATTTTAATTTTGGAAGGTAAGAAATGTGAATTTATACATGATTCTACTTAGAAGTTGAAACATATTTCTACAGAAAAGAAAATCACATACAAATCAAATAATATCCTTAAAACAAATATAATTTGAAGAAATAAGACAAGTTGTCATTAAGATCTTGACCTAACTCTCCTAATGGTAGAACTATAAATGCTTAATTAATTTCCAGATATTCCTTTGACTACCTATGGATTTGGTTTCTTCCCAATTACAAAGTACTTTGTTTCAGTGACCAACAGACTTCTCCCTTATCAATCATCAATGCAGGACACAAAATGTAATAATGTAAGTATTACATCAGAGATTACTTTATGTAGTGCTGATTGTTATCACAAAGTAAAAGTATTTCTGGATAAAAATTAATCGTCTGAGAAAAGTAAACTGACAGTTGAAACTGAACTATTCAACAGTTTTAAGACACTTCCAAATGAAAATGCATTTATAAAAGCAAGGAAGGCTGAAAACACATATTGCATGAAAGACATTTAAGGAAATATCCCAGCTCCATAATAAGTCAGCTTTAACGGCTACCTGAGATGTCACTTGATGCTGATCAAAATATGAAAGGAGTTGAAGTTTTGTGAACACAGTCTCCAGGGTTGGAAATGCTTCCTGTTTGTTCTTCCTGGCTTTCTGTCCTTCATCTCCAACTAAATAAACACATAGTAGTTACATTATTTTTCATTTAATTGAAGCTCTTGACCTTTTTCAGGGATACTTTTCTACTGAACTATAACACACATAGGGAAAAGTGTACAGACTCAGTGAATTTCTACAAAAGAAATTAATTAATGAAACTCAAATAACAAAATCACATACCAAAACCCTCTCAGGTTCCCTGTAGTCACTTCCCCGCCCCAGAGAACCAAGAGCCTGCCCTCTAACGGCTCAGATTAGTGTTGCTCACTTTATACAAATAGAATCATGATATATATTTTTATATCTTTCATCTTTCACTCAGTAGAGTTCTTCTGAGATTGATCCATATTGATGAGGTAATTCTAATTATTTTCTAAACATTAACCATTTTCATTTATGTAATATACTTAAATTTTGGCTATTAATGAGAAATGATAGTTGCTCAGCCATGTCTGACTCTTTGCAACCAAAGCCCTAGCCCCACCAACCTTCTCTCTCCATGTAATTCTCCAAGTAAGAATACTTACTGGATGGGTTGCCATTCCCTTCTCCAGGATTAATGAGAAATCCCTTCTTAAATATTTCTTACTCACTGACTTTTAAAATATGATATCAACATTGAATAGAGAAAAAAAAAATCACCCAGGCTCAAATGAATATAACAGAAAACTCCATTGGCATCTTGTTAGGAGACTAACAACTTAGTATGTAAAAAGGGAAATCTACACAATTCCTAACTTTTTAGGGGACAGGAAAGAATTAAATCTGTCCACATTACTGGAAAAGTGCTGACTTTATCAATTTAACATTGAGAAGTTTGGAAAAAATAAAAATAAGAAATACTACTAAAAATGAATATAACAGAAAACTCCATTGGCATCTTGTTAGGAGACTAACAACTTAGTATGTAAAAAGGGAAATCTACACAATTCCTAACTTTTTACGGGACAGGAAAGAATTAAATCTGTCCACATTACTGGAAAAGTGCTGACTTTATCAATTTAACATTGAGAAGTTTGGAAAAAATAAAAGTAAGAAATACTACTAGTCTAGTCAAGGCTATTGTTTTTCCTGTGGTCATGTATGGATGTGAAAGTTGGACTGTGAAGAAAGCTGAGTGCCAAAGAATTGGTGCTTTTGAACTGTGGTGTTGGAGAAGACTCTAGAGAGTCCCTTGGTCTGCAAGGAGATCCAACCAGTCCATCCTAAAGGAGATCAGTCCTGGGTGTTCATTAGAAGGACTGATGTTGAACCTGAAACTCCAACACTTTGGCCACCTCATGTGAAGAACTGACTCATTTGAAAAGACTCTGTTGCTGGGAAAGATTGAGGGCAGGAGGAGAAGGGGACGACAGAGGATGAGATGTTTGGATGACATCACTGACTCAACAGACATGGGTTCGGGTGGACTCCGGGAGTTGGTGATGGACAGGGAGGCCTGGCGTGCTGCAGTTCCGTTCATGGGGTCACAAAGAGTCGGACACGACTGAGCGACTGAAATGAACTGAAACGGCTTGCTAATGGCAAATGTTTTACAAAACAACATTACGAAGAAAGGAGATTTCTCTTTCAACAACAAGCAAGTATGGTTTAGGGGCAAAAGACAAGTAAAAAACCCAGGCTGTTTTATTTCCTAAAACAAACAAACAGAGAATCAAAATGTGCTGAGTAAAATAAGGTACAAGATTATGTGTAACTTTTGCCAAATAACACCAAATATAATGCAAAGAATACGAATAAAGAAGTTCATGAAACCTACTTGTTTTTCAATATCTATTCTCAAAGGTACAAATTAAGTGTGATATTTTGCCTTCAATATAGCTGTTCACAGGTGATAAGTGTGTTTAAAATATTCAAGTTTTGAATTTTTCACTTACTAACATCACTGATCCAAGACTGAAAGCTTACACCAATAGTCTTGGATACCATGAGCTTTGGAAGTGGAGTTAATATATTTATTCAGTCTTTCTTGGGACCAAAACCAAGTGTGTCATCAAGAAAAGTAACAGAATTGAGGATGAAGACCCAGTATGAGAACTCAACAGAGCCTCTTTATTGGTTTGTCTATATTAATAGGCTCTATTTACTTACACATAGCTAAGTGAAAGAAAAAATTAAGAAATTACTGTTGGTTCTCAAAGGAATATTTTAATGACATTTACATAAGCAATAATATAACAGTTCATAGATTTTCATCTGTTTTATTTTCATTTGCTTTCAAAATATACATTATTGCTCTTCTGTGGCTTAATTTTGATTTTCCATTTTTTAAAACAACTCTAATCCTGGTGCTCACTTCAGCAGCACATATACTGAATCTCTAATCTTAGAAGTTTGGGCTTTTGTTGTTATGATAAACTTCATTAGTGGTTTGAAAATTCATACCCAGAGATGACCTGTCAATGTCAGTGTAGAATGAGACTTGCCTATTTCGACTTGAAATGTCATTTCAACATTAGATTATGAATCCACCCCACCCTCCCAGGCAAAGTCGGGTTGATCTGAAAGCATACCTAATGAGTTCCTCAAAGTCATGTTTTTATTTGTAACCATAAATCAAACACATGCTAACACAACATGTTTTCTGGCCTCACCAGCATATCAATGCTAGTGTTTACATAGTGACTTAAACTTAAGACTCCTTAGCAGAAGGCAGCTCGCTATCCCAAATTAGCAAACATATTTCTGATTGATGAGGAGTTTTATTTAGAATGTGGGAAAGACAAAAATCCCCAATGAAGATGCCCCTCTCCTCAGCGGTGCCTCTAGTACCAAATATCTCAGAAATTAGCATGGAAGAACAATGATCTCCTGGTGAGTTCACAAGCAAGAACTATTTAAGAGACTAATACAAAGATAGGACAGACGATAGCTGAACATTTAAAAAAAAAAAAACTCTTTGTAAAGGAAGGAAGTGGACTCAGCAGAAAAGGACACCACAGTGCTTCCTTCCTTGTCTTACCCCCCAGCCTTCCAAAACCAAACATTCCACAGGATCTGGAAAGACTCGCTAAAATTAATTTAGGAAAAGCATGTATTACTGAACCTCCTAAAGAGAAAGTGTCCATCCCATTCCCAAATATACAAAAAAGTAGTTTTGGATACATTTTGCTAGCCAGCTGCTGAGCTTCGAAATTCAGCCTATTTCCTCTTTTCTTTAACACAGAAAACAGAAAAATAGCAGATGGACAGTTTTTTTAGAGCAGTTCTTCCCCCTCCTCACAATCTAGATAATAGCAACAGGTTTCATTTCCCTTCCACGACCTCTTGGAGCTCCTATAGCACTAGCTCCTTATGTGGCCACAGAAGAGAGTTGGGGAATCTGATGTAAATAACATGAAGGTAGCTGCCCCATTGAGTTCTAATACATCAGATGCCCAAAACACACTTTAAGACTGAAAAACATGCCACCCTCCTTCCTTGTTTCTGCATCTGCACCCTTAATGATGGCAAGGAAAGAGAGTTATTTGCATTGGTTATATCTAAATTTTCTGTAGGAAAGATCTACTGTGGACAAGCTTCAGTAATTTGTTCAGTTAAAGTCCTAAGACTGGATCCTCTGGGAAAAGGTTCATAAAACAGTATTTATTTTGTAGTGAACAACAAAGTGGAATTCCTAGAGGTGGTTTATGCCATGTGTAGGAAGTGTGCTATTTTCATAGGGAAAGTCCAAACTTTTTTCCCATTGTATTATCTAAGTAAAAGAGAAATAAACACCACTGGTGGTAGTGGAGTATACAAAATGATATCACGTTTTAAATTATATGACTATCTAATAAAATAAACTTTGGAAAGGGTAATTAGGCCAATGTAAACCGGATAATTACAAAATTCCAATTGTGCAATAAGGTGACATAATACAAATGCATAACTTCACTGTAAAAACTATGTAAAAAGACTGAGGAAAGAGCATTCCAAGTAAAGTCATTATGGAGCAAAGACCCAATTTTATGCTTAACAGAAATTGTTTGTAGATGCAAGTAGCCTCCACTATCTATTGCACCTATTCTTCTGAATAACGTAAGAAAAGATCAGTCAACACACTGTCACGAATTTAAATTATCATGTAAATATGATGAGGCTTCCCTGGTGGCTCAGTGGTACGAATACGCCTGCCAATGCAGGAGATGTGGGTTCTATCCCTGGGTCAGGAAGACCCCCTTGGAGGAGGACATGTCAACCTATTCCAGTATTCTTGCCTGGAAAATCCCACGGACAAAGAACCATCGTGGGCTAAAGTCCATGGGGCTGCCTAGAGTCTGACACGACTGAGCAACTAAACAAGAAAAACATGATGAGCCGACTGCAAGCTTGAGAAAAGGATGGAATTAGCGGAACAGACCGCTTCCAGACTGAGGGTTTTCCATTTTCTAATACTTTATGACATATGCTTAGTTCCTCAGTCATGCCCACCAGGCTCCTCTGTCCAGGGGATTTTTTTCAGGCAAAAATACTGGGGTGGTTGCCATTTCCTTCTCCAGGGGATCTGTCCAACACAGAGACTGAACCCATATATCCTGTGTCTCCTGCACTGCAGGCAGATTCTTCACCTTCAGAGACATCAGGGAAGTTCTTTTAATACTTTATGTATGACTATTGCAGAAAATTTGGGAAATATGAAAAAAAGAGTAGCAAGTGATAATTACTTCTATCCATCCACAGAAGGCACCACTTTAAATGGTGCCTATAAATAAACGGAATATATAACTATAAATGGAATCAAGGCCTTACAATTTCAATGTGCTTATTCATATTTCAACGTAACAGTCATTTGGGGGAGGAAACGCTGCTGAGGATGCCACGTATGACTTTGATAAAGACTGCTAAGGCAGAAGACAAAGAGAGCAAATGAGGGCTGTTTACCCCCTGTCTCTGTGTTGCTCTTCTTATTTAGGATTTTCAAAATATCTTTGGTAATCTTCTTCAGCTGATGTCTGGCTTCGTCACGCTCTTTTCCCACTCCGTAAAGAAGGATTGTGCGTTGGTTACATTCATGACTTGAAGATTCATCCTGAAAAAGAGAAAACGCGTTTTGAAAGCCCTGTTTCAAGGGCGGGGTTCATGGACATGAAATGCGCTAACCACAGCATCTCCATGCTGGCTCGTGCGGTGGTGGCATCTGGCCCGCCTTTCAATTCACCTCAACCTCCACTGGCAACACCCTTGTTTTTCCAGTTTGGAACTTGCTAAAGTTTAAAAAAAAAAAAAATCAAAACAAAACACAGTGTCAACTGACCTGAAGTCTTAATAGAAGCAGTTGATGTGGGCGTACCTTACAGAGTAAGTTCTGACTCTTGATTGTTTAAAATTTAACCTGGTGTTAATGTCACATCCTAATTACATACTAGCTATATTCTTTTCCTTATGGAAAATGTTATTTCTTAGTAAGCTCGGTCTATATTCACTAAACATTTTTAAACAGTTTATATTTTTGCTAGGATCCTCAAGTACTTTTATTAAAAAAAAAAAAAAGACAGTTCCATTAACTTCCAACATGACTGTGTAAGACACAAGAATGTATATTTCTTTCCAAATGTAAACAAAAGACAGCATGGTCTTATTAGGTGTGAGAGAAATAGTGGAAATGCAAACACATTCTGACACCACCTTCCTCTCCTGGACCACCTCCCTCCCCCACCCCAACCCCATCCCAAACACAGTGAATTCAATAACTGTTTTTCCTACACAGGAGAGGAAATTACTAAGGCAGAGCATCACAAAAACACATTCCTAATAATCCAAGACATTTCCTCTCTTATGCCTGGTTTTGACTTTTTCTATGTAACCTTTTCTCTTTGATCCTATATTCCTAAATTTTCTTGGTAAAATTCCTAGTTCTATCATTTAGCCCATCTCCTTTTCTTACCATTTGCCCGTATTAACTCGTGCGAGGTACTTACTATCACTAATAGTATCTATTCCTAAGAAGCTCACATGAGGGAAAGATTTGTCCCAGGAAAAACAAACTGCACTCTGTGCATATAAATTAGCAGTGGCTGCAAAAAAGAGCAGAGTCCTTGTGACCTGAAGCACACCAATGCTCAATATGGAGTATCCTCCATGTGTGTGCTCTGCACAAGCAGCATTTCGCCCCTGCGGCCTTTCGCCCCTGCAGCCTTGAAGGAAGTGAGACCCTGCTGCCTCCCAGTTTCAGTCACTGTTTTGTCAGTCTCTTTTTGTCCTTCTTTCTCTCACCTACCTGCATTCAAGGCACCATTTTCTGCATCACTTCCTTCTTTATAACATTTTATCAGAAACATACATTTGCATAATCTGCCAATCTATCTTGCTACCATGGCCCCAAATGTTGTTTTAAGTGCTCAAATTTGCCTTCTTTAAAGAAAAAAAAAAAAAAAGGTGGCAGTGTTTTCTAGAAGCTGAAGCTGTTATTTAATACCCTGAGTTGCATAATCTCTTCCAAAGTCTGAACAGACAGACCTAACCCCAGCATGAAGTCAACACAGACAGTGACTCCTATAGCTCTATGACCTGAGCTACTGCACTAATCTCTGATTTTATTGTTCCTCCACAGCATTACTGATATACTTCCTTTTTGTCTGGTGGGATGTATAAATATAAGCCCTACAAAGGGAACAGAAAGGCGATGAGGAAACTGCACAAAATTCAGATGCCAGTCATGTGCCCTGGTGATTGTTTTCACTTAAGTTACCTGTCAAGTGGTTCTGATGCAAACTCGAGTGTGAGGGGTGATGGAAAGATGTTAGCAACAGCTATTTAGAGAGTACCTACCTACAGCAAGACAAGGTAGTACGAACCCTGAAAAAACGCATGGATGCATGTCCCCTGATTAGAGAGTACAGATTCAGTGTCATCCCAGCAGCATCTGCAGAGCCTGAGGCCCAAACAGGGAAGAGGAAGGAAGGTATCCCAGAAAGATCCATGTGTTCTATGGACATGGAGTACTATGGATCCACACTGATCAAGTAACAGCCCAAGATCAGGGTAAGAGAGGGCTTTGACTGCACCCAAGGTATGCCCTTGCCAACGCCGTGGTCCAGAATAACGAGCCTTTTTGAGTCTCAGATCCTTCCCATAAAAACTGATAACACCTCCTTTATTACAAGGTTTGGGTGAGAACTGAGATATGTCTGTAAAAATGCTTAGTGGTATATCAGACACAGCACCCCCTGCTGCCCATTCATATTATTGCACCTCCCCCGGTAAGCACCCTACAACCACATTGCTACTGAGTTATTTCCCAAAGGCCCTGAGCACTTCCTTCCTTTGCTGGTCTCCTCCCGCCACCTGAAATACTCTCACCACCCTCAACTGCACTTGTAGAAATGCTGTGTGCAATGACAGCATTTCCGTCACCTGAGTTTAGTGAGATCCCTCACTACAGGGGAGGGACTTTGGAGCATTTATCACGGTGTACAGCACTTATTTTCTCAGTATCTGTTAAATCTCTGTCTTCTCCACTAGACTGTCAGCTTTGTGAGGAAGAACCCAGGTCTATTTTATTCACATTTACATTCTCCTTAATGGCACTTAATATTTCTTAAATACGTGAAACAAAGAATAAATAAGTAGATCAACCAAAAAACTAAAAGAATGGGGCAGGGGTGAAGATAAGAACAAAACATGGTTTTATAGAAAAGCTGGCTTGATAACTGTTGAAAAACTGAAGATGAGAAATGAGAGGCAGAGAGAAAGACCAAAAAAGTTTGTAGGGTATAAATTAGATCTTAATGGTAGAAATAAGAAGCAAAATCAACGAGGTACCTTAAAGAAGTTAGGAAAGGACTGGGAAGTTTCAAGACGGACTCTATAGATAAAATCTGTTGGTGGGTAAAGAGCAGGTTATACGGGTAGGGAGCTCATGAATTCACCAGTAGGCGAGAGAAATTCAAGGGGTGGGTGGAAACATATTACAAATGTCTAGTAGGTGGTTTGACAGCAGGTATAGTGCAGAAGTGTCAGCTTAGGGAAAAAAGCAATATATCACTAGAAGGGATTCAAACCCCCCATGTTCTCTTCGCAAAGGGTATGGGAGGGAAGAATGCTGAGACAGTGAAGGGGATAAATAAGTCATCAAATGATGGATATACAGTCTCCATAATTAACAAGTAACCAAAGAAGTCAAGGTCACAAAAGTGAGGGAAGCAGCCGTTGATAACAGGGGCCATCAGCAGTGTTGAAAACAGTTAAGAAATCACAGTGGATGCTGGCTTCCCTGACTTGTTTCTTAAAAAAAAAAAAAAAAACAAAACCGTGTGAACCTCAAAAGAGAAGTTTCCCTAGAGTGGTGGGGGCCGAGAGGAGGAAACAGGAGGTTGGAGTAAGAGTGATGGTGCAATGGCGACTGCGAGGGAAGTAGCCCACACTTACTAGCAGCTGAGTGTCAAGAAAAACAGCTTGAGAGGAAAGCGGTCACTTTATTAGGATGGCCAATGACATGCTCTCATTTCAAAGCTGTTTCAAGTGACTCTCCAGGAAGGAAATCCGGATTGGAAGGCAGGTCATACTGACAAAAAGGAGACAGGCAACAGTGACCTCTTGTCTGGATTAACTTCAGAAGAAAGACGAGGACATCTTCCTACTTAACCAGAGACAGACATGAAAACTGGTGAAAATACAGGGAAATCTGGAGGTGAAGAAGTGAGACGCTTGTATCAGTTCACTGGCCCTATTATGCTCAGAGAATGGGCCAGAGGCAAAGGCATGAGGTAAGAATCAGGGGATGGAATTTGAAAAAGAAAAAGAAGCCTGCAGCTAGCAGGGGGAGAAAAAGCCCAAAGCACTGGTCACTCTCTACATGGGGCATGAAGACAGCTTTTCTGACATTTAACATTTTCTAGGGAAATCATGATAGCTGTTGCTAGCTTTCAAAGAAGAAAGGCAACATTTTTAAAACCAAACCATCTTTTAATAGCCTACAAGATTGGTTTACATCTATTTTTTGTACATGTAGAAAATGTACAAGTCTTCAAATAGCAACATACACATGAGAATTAAGGTCAATCTCAGAAAATGGACCACATATTACCAAAAGTATCAGTTAAGTTCTGCTCTTTCAATTAAGTATTAAAACACTCTGAAGTTGCATGGCTGTAAAAGCTCAAAGAAAGTGTTAGTCGCTCAGTCATATCCAACTCTTTGAGACTGCATGAACTGGAGCCCTCCAGGCTCCTCTGTCCATGGAATTCTCCAGGCAAGAATACTGGAGTGGGTAGCCATTCCCTTCTCCAGGGGATTTTTCCAGCCCTAGGGATCAAACGCATGTCTCCTGCATTGCAGGCAGATTCTTTACTGTCTGAGCTACCAGGGAAGCCCAGAAGATCAGTATCAAAGGATTATTCTCTTGTGGACACCCTGAAGGACACATCTGTTGGGCAGGAGAAAGAATCCATAGGACAGTCTATCAAAGTCTAGCCATCCCCTTTCACGCTCACCCACTGCTGTCCTTGAGTTAAGAAGGTCACCGCCCTATAAAGCGAGTTCTGAAAATCTCCTCCTCCTGATCAATCAGTTTTCTTTCTTCAGATATTATCTCAAACTCACAAAGACTTATTGATTTTAAGAGCAATTAGGAGGATACACATCCAAAAACTCTGGAAGGCTTGTTGCATTGATACTACAGCAATTGAAAAATGTTCCTTAAGCCAAATGTTCTGAGAACGTAAAACCGGAATTAACTGGTCTGATGTTAGTCATCTTCATTTCTTTAAAGTAAGTGACTAGAAATGTTGCCAAAACTTGTGTGTGAGTTCATAAGGATGTGACCACAGTGGTGAGATTAGAGCTGTGAACTCTCCTTTCACTTCCAGTCATTATTTCTTTCAGCTGAAGCATTCAATGGACCATACTATTCTGTATAGAACAGAATAAATTCAAACCAATGTTACAGCAGGAATAAGCCTTGGGCTGGTAGAGGAGAATGGGTGTGCACACTGCAGGGAGGCTTTGCTAAAGAAGAAGGAAATTAGCAGCAGATTCTCAGTAGTATGACACCTGACCTGGAGTAATTTTTTCTAAATCAAGAGAATCAGGGACTCCTATAATTAGATATTTAAAGGAAAGCTTTGTACAATAAAAGCTTATAGTCAACAGTACGGCCAAAATGAGGCCTTTATCCAACAAACTCAGAGCATCCTAGGAGCATCATGGCTGTCAAGCAGATTAATTATAGATACCACTCCTCTGCTTTCAAGCAAAACACGCAAGACAAGGATGACAAATAACTAGATCACCAGAGATAGTATGCTTTTTTTTTTTTTTGCTATACATCGCAATGCCCAATACTCCTTACTTTTTGAATTTGTCTTATAATATCTAACCTAAATTTCTACATTCTAACAGGTAAAGCCAAACCAGATGACATGAAAACTGCTTTAAAACGCATGTGCTCCATCAGACGTTCACTAATGTCAACGAAACTGCATTTCAAAACCATAAGACAGGAGAGGTAAAATAGCATTAAGAGCTAATCCAAGGGCATCATTACCTCTTCACCTCCTTCCCAACCCAGTTTCACAAGGACCCCAGGTTCCTACCATTTCAGGGCATGGCCCTCTCCATTCCCTGTAATCCTACTTGAAGCAAATATGTATTTTCGAATAAACAGACTACCTTTAGCAGACTCGATTAAAAAAAAACAAACAAACAATTAAACCCTGTGTATATAAAAATTCTAGGGTATACAGAACTAGTTCACTTTTCCAGTCATCTTCCAGTGACAAAACACTATCAGAGAAGGTTCACAGACAGATGTGGTTGTGAGTTAAAGTCAGAGGAGAGATAAAGCTAATTTAGATCAAGAACTGGAGCCTTTCATTTACCCCTCAGCTCCCTAGTCACAGCACTATAGAAATCTGGAACCATAAATGAGTTAAGTATATTGAAATAGCGCTCCTTTTGTGCGGCATATTAATTTCTTGAAAATAGTCAGATTTCCCCCCCACCGCCCCCCACAAGCCTTGTTTCATCCAAAGGTCTTGGAAACACTTCACAAACATTCCTTAAAGCTGACAGTCAATCTGGTGTAAAGGCAAGGATGACTCCTGTTTTCCTAAAAGGAGAATAACCATCCCATTCATGGCATTCACCTCACACTGGTGGGCCTCAGTGCGGGGGAAGGGTTGTGGAGACAGTAAGATGGGGAAGACTTTTGCACACAGTGGTCACAGGTGCAGGCTCTAGAACTAGAGAGCATGAGTTGGAATTGGGTCTCTAATTTTGCTGCTCTGCTCCTCTGTTTTCATCATCCAGAGAACAGAAATAAGATGATTATCTGCTTCACAGAATAGTTAACTCATGACAATGTAAGAAACCCAAAGTGGGCTATTATTATTCTGAAGTGTATGTGGCATAAAAGCTTTTTCAAAAAGTATGATCTCTCTCTAAACCAACCAATAAGTTAATTTTCCAAGTGTATATCATCAAACTGACATCTAGATGGCTAACAGATGGGGACCATTACGTGACTGACATTTCCAACTGAAATTACCCAAATTCATAGCTTGATTTCAAATCCATAACACCAACAAAATTCTCAGCTAGTCTGAATCAGTGGCCTTCAACCCTTAAGGAATATGAGCATCACTCATACAGGAAACTACAGGTGAGGAAACTACAGATGAGGGCTGCATCCCTGGGTTGCTGAACCACCAGGGCTAGAATTGTGCCCAACAAAGTGCATTTCTCATGACTCCTCAGGTGACACTGAGCTGCTGTTCTATACTTTAAAAACCATCCGTGAAGATCTCATCTACACTGAGACAGACACACTCAAAACACAGAACAAATAAATAACCAAAAGATATATTTACAATAAAGACACTTACCCAAGTGGATCTGGTGGTAACAGAAGGATATTATAGTTCGAAACAGTGTGTGAGTGTGTACACAAGCTAAGTATCCACAATATTTATATAAAGGTGATAGTGAGTCTCTTCACTGAATGATTGTTGTTGTTACTCACTAAGTCATGTCCGACTCCTTTGCAACCCCATGGGCTGTAAGGACTTCCTAGGCAAGAATACTGGAATGGGTAGCTACTTCCTTCTCCAGGGGATCTTCCCAACTCAGGGACTGAACCCACGTCTCCTGCTTGGCAGGCAAATTCTTTACCACTGAGCCACCTGGAAAGCCCTCACTGAATGATTTATTTCCCCAAAAAACAAAGGCAAAGTCAAAAGAAATTTGTTTAAACTCTACTCAAGACAGGCATAAAAGTCCTATATAATAAGCTTAGCAATGGATACAACTGTTTTTTTCTTTCTTAATGTAATTTTAGAATCTTCAGTTTTATAATGGGAGGAAATTGTGTCGCCTACAAAGAGCTGATCAAATACAGATTTAAAATAATGACATTATTAACCAGGAAAAAAAAAAACAAAGAGCAAGAGACCTAACATCCCTAACGAGCACACATTACAAGTTAATGTGATTACTTGTTAAAAGGCAATAGATCTCCAGTGTTGGGCACAATATGTTTTCAGGTAAATAACCATCTGACAAAGCAAGTCTGCAGCCTTCTCCAGGAAGCAGACATCAGCAGGCTTGATCTCTTGGACTTATCATTTGCATGGGAAATAACCCAAAGAGCTCACAGTGCATCAACTCTTATGGCAGGTTTCAGTAAAAAGCCACAGGATTTTAAATTGCTTTTTAAAAGATGACTTCTCACCCACCGTGCCCCGTATTTCCCAAGGAAATAAAAGCAGAAGTCCTAAAAGCGGGCCAGACGGAAATACAGTGTCTGCACAGCCCTGAGTCCACAGCATCTGAAGGTAATTTCGGATTGTGAAGTCCTCTTCCTCTCTCCCCCTATTTCTCTCCAGAACACTCAAGACCTGACTGATGAAACCTCAGCAGATTCTCTATCATAAAGAGTGAGAGCAACTAAACTAAGACATTAAAAGGAAAATAACAGATGCCACTCTACAGCCTGTAATAACTACCACTTACTGGATACATTCAAATCCTTCAGAATCAAGAGTAACCAGGTAATTTTATATCTAGAAGTATTTTGAAGCATATGTATTTGCACTATGATGTGTGTCTATTTTTTATTTCAAGTTTTCTCAAGTTGGATCCTTTCCTAGCAGTATCAATATGAGTACTTAAATGGAATATAAACTAAAATACAAGCTGCATTAATGATGCTGGAGATAACCATTAACTTCTTCATTAAAAAGAAATTATACAGAACATGGAAAACATATTCAAATGGTCTTACTTATTTTATCTTGAGTATAAAATCAGATTTGCTACAGTTAGGGGGAGCTGAAGTTTTTCATCTCAAGAATACTTGATAAACAAGCAACAGTTTATGAAAAATGAGCATTCTCAAAGTATAATTTCCAAAACTATCAGGGCATAAACAAAGAAAAATGGCAGTAGCAAGTAAGGTTAAGTCGGTTATCTTCTATTAAATTCTAGGTTTTATTTAGTCTTTTTTTTTTAAGTTAAACTGGTGAGGAGATGTATGACGTAAACATTAATTTGTTTAACATTCAATAATAAAAGGATGGAAAAAAGAATTCCATTGACATCTGGGGGAACTTAGAAGTTTTTTCTTGGTATTGAGGTATCTGTGATTTAATATTACCATGTCTTATGTTTAGGAAAAATATTTTCTTTACAATCAATTCCATTGGTTTTTTGATAAATTCAAATTTTACAAATTTCATTCTATATTTCAAAACTTAGATGCCAAATAATGTATTGAGGTTAATATATTCAAGTCAAGTGTTAATTTCCTTTATAGCTACCTGTTGTGGTATAAAAACCTGTGGATCCAGGCAAGGACATGATCTTGGTATTTTATCTTAGTTATCATTATACACTCGATAAACCTAGAAAGTAAGCCTGGGGTATTTTGCGGAATGCCATCTAATGACTACATAGAGAAATCATTTCCTCACTTTTTTAACCATTTAAAATTTTTTCCCTGAATGATAGTCAAGAAATACATTCTGATTATAAAGGGAAAATTTTGTTTTCTGCTTTTTATTTAACAATAAATTTTATACAAGTGATTTTATACAAACTTTTCACTTTTTACTTTAAAAGCCTATATGCAATTATCAGTCATTTCTCCTTAGAACCCTTTGATGGTACTAGAGAAAATGAAGTCCAGGAGTAAGGATTGCTATAGGAAAAGTGACAATGAATAAAAACAACAAAGTCAGAAGGTAAGGAAATGAAACTGGAGAAGAATAAAGCATAGCCTAAGTCTTTCTCTTCTAGGTTTTATGTATATGCACTTTTGCCTAAGATCAAAAATGTTCTATAAGAGGCAAACATTCAAAAAATAAGAAATACAAAGCAACCACATCTTCATACATAAAATGTCCTTCAGACTATTTTACTCTGCAAATAGAATATCTGCCACTATGAAATATTTTGATTTGGTTTTTCCATGTTCTTTACTAACTGCCCCAATGAGGATCAGGCCCCTCAATTTTTAGAGAAGTCTCTCCAGAAACGTCACCCACAGAGATGAGGGCAAAATCAGATCGCAGGGACCTGAAAATAATCATTCCCTCCGTCCCCCTCTAGGTAGCAGAGAGAGATACGCGCCATGGACAACCTCACCTCCGTGGCTGCGAACAGCAGCCAGTGCAGCAGAGACGACAAGATTACCCAGGTGCTCTTCCCACTCCTCTACACTGTCCTGTTTTTTGTTGGACTCATCACAAACAGCCTGGCAATGAGGATTTTCTTTCAAATCCGCAGTAAATCCAACTTTATTATTTTCCTTAAGAACACAGTCATTTCCGACCTCCTCATGATTCTGACTTTTCCATTCAAAATCCTCAGCGATACGAAACTGGGAACAGGACCTCTGAGGGCCTTTGTGTGCCAAGTGACCTCCGTCGTGTTCTATTTCACGATGTACATCAGTATCTCATTCCTAGGACTCATAACTATTGATCGCTACCAGAAGACCACCAGGCCCTTTAAGACGGCCAACCCCAACAATCTCTTGGGGGCTAAGATTCTCTCGGTTGTCATCTGGGCATTCATGTTCTTAATCTCCTTGCCTAACATGATTCTGACCAACAGGAGGCCGAGTGACAAGACTGTGAAGAAATGCTCATTCCTGAAGTCAGAGTTTGGCCTGGTCTGGCATGAAATAGTCAATTATGTCTGTCAGGTCATTTTCTGGATTAATTTTCTAATTGTCATCGTATGCTATACGCTCATTACCAAAGAACTGTACAAGTCATATGTGAGAACAAGGGGCGCCGGCAAAGCCCCCAAGAAAAAGGTAAACATCAAGGTTTTCATTATCATTGCTGTATTTTTCATATGTTTTGTTCCATTCCATTTTGCCCGAATTCCCTACACTCTGAGTCAAACCCGGGACGTCTTTGACTGTGCTGCTGAGAACACTCTGTTCTACGTGAAAGAGAGCACGCTCTGGTTAACGTCCTTAAATGCATGCCTGGATCCATTCATCTACTTTTTCCTTTGCAAATCCTTCAAAAATTCCTTGATGAGTATGCTGAGATGTTCCATTTCTGCATCATCTCCATCCCATGACAACAGGAAAAAAGGACAGGACGGCAGTGACCCAAGTGAGGAGACACCAATGTGAATAAACTGAGATAATATTTCAGTCTATTGGTGTACAGAACTCCCCAAAGGCAAGCACTATGTGGAAAATATTAACACTGACTAAGAAGTAGCTGAGTTAGTAACAATAACTCTTGAAACAAGTAACAAATAAAAGACTACAAAAGCAATTTTCATTTATTTGTCCAGTATTGAAAGCAATCTTAAGAAGCAGAGAAGTAACCTAACACGTAGCTGTGTAGCAAAACAAACTGCATCCAGTCGCCATGCCACATGCAAAACTACACACAGGTTATGATATGTAGAGTTTTGACAAAATGGGTAACCATATAATAATGTATACTGTAATTAAAAAAAACACTTTGATCACAACCCTATTATGAATTTATTATAATCACCTAAGAATGATAAATCTGATAAAATCACACCAATTCTTATATACTAACATATGTATACATACTTATACATGCTTTTATATATATATATGTGTATATTACAGTCCCTTAACCAAATGCTGACCTATGTGATATTCTTTATAAAAATTTAAGTAATGGAGACATGCAAAAACAGTAACTACTAACTTCCAATTATGAGGAAAAACTTAAGGGATTTAAACTAATTGAAATGGTAACTGATCAGACTAAAAGGTTTTAAAACTACCTTCTCAAGAAAAACAGCAGAAATAGCAAAGTTATTAAAACAGAGTTATTTTACAACATTCAAATACCAGGAACTTATGAATACTTCTTTAACAGCACAGAAACTGGTTTACTTATATTTTGATAACTTTAGTAAATAGAGTACCATCATTGATACTGATCTCTATTAACTAGCTTCTAAAAACTGCCTGTGTTTTTGGGCTAATGAACATTTCCCCTATGAGAAAAACAAATTAAATATGATTATACACTTGAACAGTATGAACATTAACAGGAAAGTCATGAAAATGTTGGGAATTACCTGTTTGTCATTTGTGTATATAATAAATAATTAACATTAAACTCTAAAACATACTCTGTTGGAATTTCTTTGTTCAAAGTTATAACTCATATTTTCTATACTCCTATATCAAATGAACCTATTTAAGAAAGGATAGTGGCCAATCCTATACTTTTTATTACATGCTGAAACTCCAGTACTTTGGCCACCTCATGCGAAGAGTTGACTCACTAGAGAAGACTGATGCTGGGAGGGATTGGGGGCAGGAGGAGAAGGGGACGACAGAGGATGAGATGGCTGGATGGCATCACTGACTCAATGGACATGAGTCTGAGTGAACTCCAGGAGTTGGTGATGGACAAGGAGGCCTGCCGTGCTGCGATTCATGGGATCAAAAAGACTCGGACACGACTGAGCGACTGAACTGAACTGATTAGGCAAAATCTATTTTGAAGGTGATATCTCATGTCAATTAGTTCATTGTTGTTATTGTTATCTAGTAGCTAAGTCATGTCTGACCCTTTACAATCCCATGGACTAAAGCACACCAGGCTCCTCTGTCCATGGGATTTCTCAGGCAAAAATACTGGAGTAGGTTGCCTTTTCCTTCTCCAGGGGATCTTTCCAACTGAGGGATCAAACCTGCTTCTCCTGCATTGGCAGGCAGGTTCTTTACCACTGAACCACCAGGGAATCCAATTAGTTCATACGTAAATGAAAAATTAGGTCACACTTATAATGCTGTGAGATTCCACACAAGCCATGTTGTTTTTTTTTAATGTAAACAAAACACACATCACACTTGGAAATGGACATGATTTATCAATTATTTATGATCCTCAGAGGTGATTCCCAAATACAAGGCAGAGATACCAATATCTAAATATCATGTGAGAAGAAATAAAAGGGATTAGCTGTAGTAAAAGGAAGTTCACCGAATTCCAATATAATAGATTCTATTCTCCTAAGTTAAATTTCAGTACAAAGCTTAGCTCATTTAACTCTCTAGACAGTATCTATTCTCAAGCAAGCAGCCACATTTCCTTCTCTGGCACTTCTGCAAGCGAGCACTGGATGTCAGTGGAGATGTACAAAGAGATATGAATCAAANTGTTCTATTTCACGATGTACATCAGTATCTCATTCCTAGGACTCATAACTATTGATCGCTACCAGAAGACCACCAGGCCCTTTAAGACGGCCAACCCCAACAATCTCTTGGGGGCTAAGATTCTCTCGGTTGTCATCTGGGCATTCATGTTCTTAATCTCCTTGCCTAACATGATTCTGACCAACAGGAGGCCGAGTGACAAGACTGTGAAGAAATGCTCATTCCTGAAGTCAGAGTTTGGCCTGGTCTGGCATGAAATAGTCAATTATGTCTGTCAGGTCATTTTCTGGATTAATTTTCTAATTGTCATCGTATGCTATACGCTCATTACCAAAGAACTGTACAAGTCATATGTGAGAACAAGGGGCGCCGGCAAAGCCCCCAAGAAAAAGGTAAACATCAAGGTTTTCATTATCATTGCTGTATTTTTCATATGTTTTGTTCCATTCCATTTTGCCCGAATTCCCTACACTCTGAGTCAAACCCGGGACGTCTTTGACTGTGCTGCTGAGAACACTCTGTTCTACGTGAAAGAGAGCACGCTCTGGTTAACGTCCTTAAATGCATGCCTGGATCCATTCATCTACTTTTTCCTTTGCAAATCCTTCAAAAATTCCTTGATGAGTATGCTGAGATGTTCCATTTCTGCATCATCTCCATCCCACGACAACAGGAAAAAAGGACAGGACGGCAGTGACCCAAGTGAGGAGACACCAATGTGAATAAACTGAGATAATATTTCAGTCTATTGGTGTACAGAACTCCCCAAAGGCAAGCACTATGTGGAAAATATTAACACTGACTAAGAAGTAGCTGAGTTAGTAACAATAACTCTTGAAACAAGTAACAAATAAAAGACTACAAAAGCAATTTTCATTTATTTGTCCAGTATTGAAAGCAATCTTAAGAAGCAGAGAAGTAACCTAACACGTAGCTGTGTAGCAAAACAAACTGCATCCAGTCGCCATGCCACATGCAAAACTACACACAGGTTATGATATGTAGAGTTTTGACAAAATGGGTAACCATATAATAATGTATACTGTAATTAAAAAAAACACTTTGATCACAACCCTATTAGGAATTTATTATAATCACCTAAGAATGATAAATCTGATAAAATCACACCAATTCTTATATACTAACATATGTATACATACTTATACATGCTTTTATATATATATATATGTGTATATTACAGTCCCTTAACCAAATGCTGACCTATGTGATATTCTTTATAAAAATTTAAGTAATGGAGACATGCAAAAACAGTAACTACTAACTTCCAATTATGAGGAAAAACTTAAGGGATTTAAACTAATTGAAATGGTAACTGATCAGACTAAAAGGTTTTAAAACTACCTTCTCAAGAAAAACAGCAGAAATAGCAAAGTTATTAAAACAGAGTTATTTTACAACATTCAAATACCAGGAACTTATGAATACTTCTTTAACAGCACAGAAACTGGTTTACTTATATTTTGATAACTTTAGTAAATAGAGTACCATCATTGATACTGATCTCTATTAACTAGCTTCTAAAAACTGCCTGTGTTTTTGGGCTAATGAACATTTCCCCTATGAGAAAAACAAATTAAATATGATTATACACTTGAACAGTATGAACATTAACAGGAAAGTCATGAAAATGTTGGGAATTACCTGTTTGTCATTTGTGTATATAATAAATAATTAACATTAAACTCTAAAACATACTCTGTTGGAATTTCTTTGTTCAAAGTTATAACTCATATTTTCTATACTCCTATATCAAATGAACCTATTTAAGAAAGGATAGTGGCCAATCCTATACTTTTTATTACATGCTGAAACTCCAGTACTTTGGCCACCTCATGCGAAGAGTTGACTCACTAGAGAAGACTGATGCTGGGAGGGATTGGGGGCAGGAGGAGAAGGGGACGACAGAGGATGAGATGGCTGGATGGCATCACTGACTCAATGGACATGAGTCTGAGTGAACTCCAGGAGTTGGTGATGGACAAGGAGGCCTGCCGTGCTGCGATTCATGGGATCAAAAAGACTCGGACACGACTGAGCGACTGAACTGAACTGATTAGGCAAAATCTATTTTGAAGGTGATATCTCATGTCAATTAGTTCATTGTTGTTATTGTTATCTAGTAGCTAAGTCATGTCTGACCCTTTACAATCCCATGGACTAAAGCACACCAGGCTCCTCTGTCCATGGGATTTCTCAGGCAAAAATACTGGAGTAGGTTGCCTTTTCCTTCTCCAGGGGATCTTTCCAACTGAGGGATCAAACCTGCTTCTCCTGCATTGGCAGGCAGGTTCTTTACCACTGAACCACCAGGGAATCCAATTAGTTCATACGTAAATGAAAAATTAGGTCACACTTATAATGCTGTGAGATTCCACACAAGCCATGTTGTTTTTTTTTAATGTAAACAAAACACACATCACACTTGGAAATGGACATGATTTATCAATTATTTATGATCCTCAGAGGTGATTCCCAAATACAAGGCAGAGATACCAATATCTAAATATCATGTGAGAAGAAATAAAAGGGATTAGCTGTAGTAAAAGGAAGTTCACCGAATTCCAATATAATAGATTCTATTCTCCTAAGTTAAATTTCAGTACAAAGCTTAGCTCATTTAACTCTCTAGACAGTATCTATTCTCAAGCAAGCAGCCACATTTCCTTCTCTGGCACTTCTGCAAGCGAGCACTGGATGTCAGTGGAGATGTACAAAGAGATATGAATCAAAAAAGATGCATATTCGACTTACTGCTAGGGCAAAGGCAGTAGCCATTTCTGCCAGAGAGACCAATGCAATTCACTATAATGTCATATGAGCAAACTCGTTCTATAAGAACATCAGGATATTTGAGCTGGAAAAGAAACAAGAATCAACAAATCTGACTACCCTACTTTGAATATGGGAAATATAAAGGGCAGATCTACTCCTCAATCTAGCCAAGTCAAGGGTAGATTGGCCACGGATTAGAGCTGGCCGTGTCAGGCTGCCAGGATCACATTAGGTGTCGGAAGACTGCAAGGCAGGCAGAGATTTCCTGAATAATCTTTCATTTGGGATTAAATGCATTCACAGAGATGATGATTTCAATAAGAGAAATAATCAGAAAAGCTAATGGTGTTACAATACTTTTGTAAAATAAACAAACTTGTTCAATGTTTGGAATTATCTAGGTTATCATATATAATATGAAAAATTTATGTTAAACTCATCATACTAAACCATACTTAGTTGGGAATTTTTATTCAAATACATTAGAAGCATATACTCCTTTATCAAATATCAAACTGAACCCATTCAAGACAGATTAACAGATCATTATTTATGGAGTACTCATTTTACATAGAACATGTCACTATCTCTAGCTTTAGGAATTTTAATATACACAATATATCTCTCATTTCACAATAACTTCAAAAAGAGAGAGACACCAAATTTTGTAGATACAGATTCAGAAGATGAGACAGACAAAACAGTCGTGCCCATTAAAGTGGCTAAGTCCTAATGATGTTGGTTACTGGCATTTTCTCCCAGTGGTTTCTTATATAAATAAAGCAGGTGTCACAAAATTTTAGCCTGTAAGTCAAATCTAGCCCAGCACCTGATTCATACAACCTGTGATTTAAGAAAGGTTTTTACATTTTCAAATATTTGCAGGAGGAAAATCGGAAGAATAAAACTTCACACTGCACAAAGTAGTATGACATTCAAATTTCAGAGTCTGTAAGGTTTTACTAGCACACAGCCACACGCACCCAGGTTTTATCTATGGCTGATTTCCTGCTACAACAACAGGGCTGAGTAGTTGCAACAGACTGAGGGGCCACAAAACCTAAATATTTACTACTTTAGAACTGGCAGCCCTGCACTGGAACCCTAAAACTTCAAAGAAAGCCACTGCACAGAGACAGAGCCCTGTATTCATGCATCTCAGTGTTTCAGCAGCTTTGCACTGAAAACATCTGTAGGTCCCTTTGGCTGATCTAGGTCATAATGGCTGGTTGGTAACATGCAAAGCGGAAAGTGAGATTATATTGATGCTGGTGGGAACAAAATATGCAAATATACTTACAAGCCAATAAGAGAAACAGCCTGACTTAAAAAACATAAATAAATAAAAATGGGAAAGGGCCAAGAAAAATCAATTCCCAAGAGAAATACAAATAGATATTAAAAATATGAAAAGATATACACCCTCATTAATAAACAAGTTTATGTTTACATGACATGGCTTTTTTTACCTGTAAATTTAGAATTGATTTAAAAGATTTTTTAACAATTTTGTGGGATAATCCCACTTGATGAGACAAAAAATGAGTACAATCTTTCCAGAAAACTTTTTAAAATACCATTCAACATTTCAATGCATATCCTTTGATCCAGAAATCCCACTTCTAGGAAACTTTCTATAAGTATATGTTAGAATAAATACATAAAAATACATGGAGTGGTATTTGCACTACAGCATGTTTTTAATAGAGAAAAATTTGAGGGAAAAAAACTTAAATGCCCAAAAGCAACGGCTTATATAAACTATGATAATTTTCTATAGTATAACCCTTTTAAAAAAATTGTTAGTAAATCTTCATATACTAACATGTAATGAAACAAAGATCCAATATGTCAATAAATATAAATTATATATATACACACATATACATATTTGCACACACGTTGGTACATATATTTAAGGAGGATTAACTTTCACCGTGCAGAAGCAAGACGGCAGTGACAGACCACGGAAAGTGCAGCCTTGGAGAGGAGCTATCCCACGTCAAAGGAGTGGTGGCTACGCGGGCGCAAGAGGGCCGAGAGGAGCTACTCTGCGTTCAAGGGCAGGAGGGGCGACCTCGTCCAAGGTAAGGAGCAGTGGCTGAGCTTTGCTGGAGCAGCCGTGAAGAGATACCCCACGTTCAAAGTAAGAGAAACCCAAGTTAAGACGGTAGGTGTTGCAAGAGGTCATCAGAGGGCAGACACACTGAAACCATAATCACAGAAAACTAGTCAATCTAATTACACTAGGACCACAGCCTTGTATAACTCAATGAAACTAAGCCATGCCCTGTGGGGCCACTCAAGATGGTATGCAGTACTTGGATGCACTCTCAAACACGACAGAATGATCTCTGTTCGTTTCCAAGGCAAACCATTCAATATCACGGTAATCCAAGCCTATGCCCCAACCAGTAATGCTGAAGAAGCTGAAGTGGAACAGTTCTATGAATATCTACAAGACCTTTTAGAACTAACACCCAAAAAAGATGTCCTTTTCATTATAGGGGGCTGGAATGAAAAAGTAGGAAGTCTAGGAACACCTGGAGTAACAGGAAAATTTGGCCTTGAGTACAGAATGAAGCAGGGCAAAGACTAATAGAGTTCTGCCAAGAGAACGCACTGGTCATAGCAAACACCCTCTTCCAACAACACAAGAGACGACTCTACACATGGACATCACCAGATAGTCAACACCAAAATTAGATTGATTATATTCTTTGCAGCCAAAGATGGAGAGGCTCTATACATTCAGCAAAAACAAGACCGGGAGCTGACTGTGGCTCAGATCATGAATTCCTTATTGCCAAATTCAGACAAGAAGAAATTGAAGAAAGTGGGGAAAACCACTAGACCATTTAGGTATGACCTAAATCAAACCCCTTATGATTATACAGTGGAAGTGAGAAATAGATTTAAGGGATTAGATCTGATAGAGTGCCTCATGAACTATGGACGGAGGTTCGTGACACTGTACAGGAGACAGGGATCAAGACCATCCCCATGGAAAAGAAATGCAAAAAACCAAAATGTCTGAGGAGGCCTTACAAATAGCTGTGAAAAGCAAAGGAGAAAATGAAAGATATAAGCATCTGAAAGAAGAGTTCTAAAGAATAGCAAGAAGAGATAAGAAAGCCTTCCTCAGTGATCAATGCAAAGAAGTAGAGGAAAACAACAGAATGGGAAAGACTAGAGATCTCTTCAAGAAAATTAGAGATACCAAGGGAACATTTCATGCAAGGATGGGCTCGATAAAGGACAGAAATGGTCTGGACCTAACGGAAGCAGAAGATATTAAGAAGAGGTGGCAAGAATACACAGAAGAACTGTACAAAAAAGATCTTCACAACCCAGATAATCAAAATAGTGTGATCACTCACCTAGAGCCAGACATCCTGGAATGTGAAGTCAAGTGGGCCTTAGGAAGCATCACTACGAACAAAGCTAGTGGAGGTGATGGAATTCCAGTTGACCTATTACAAATACTCAAAGATGATGCTGTGAAAGTGCTGTACTCAATATACCAGCAAATTTGGGAAACTCAGCAGTGGCCACAGGACTGGAAAAGGTCAGTTTTCATTCCAATCCCAAAGAAAGGCAATGCCAAAGAATGCTCACACTACCGCACAA
>SJYX01022783.1:169239-191105 GCA_006410675.1 Oreotragus oreotragus
TGACTATGTGGATCACAATAAACTGTGGAAAATTCTTCAGGAGATGGGAATACCAGAGCACCTGACTTGCCTCTTGAGAAACCTCTATGCAGGTCAGGAAGCAACAGTTAGAACTGAACACAGAACAACAGACTGGTTCCAAATAGGAAAAGGAGTACGTCAAGGCTATATATTGTCACCTTGCTTATTTAACTTATATGCAGAGTACATCATGAGAAACGCTGGGCTGGAGGAAGCACAAGCTGGAATCAAGATTGACAGGAGAAATATCAATAACCTCAAATATGCAGATGACACCACCCTTACGGCAGAAAGTGAAGAAGAACTAAAAAGCCTCTTGATGAAGGTGAAAGAAGAGAGTGAAAAAGTTGGCTTAAAGCTCAACATTCAGAAAATGAAGATCATGGCATCTGGTCCCATTGATTCATGGCACATAGATGGGGAAACAGTGGCTGACTTTATTTTTGGCGCTCCAAAATCACTGCAGATGGTGGCTGCAGCCATGAAATTAAAAAATGCTTACTCCTTGGAAGGAAAGTTATGACCAACCTAGATAGCATATTGAAAAGCAGAGACATTACTTTGCCCACAAAGGTCCATCTAGTCAAGGCTATGGTTTTTCCAGTGGTCACGTATGGATGTGAGAGTTGGACTGTGAAGAAAGCTGAGTGCCAAAGAATTGATGCTTTTGAACTGTGGTGTTGCAGAAGACTCTTGAGAGTCCCTTGGACTGCAAGGAGATCTAACCAGTCCATCCTAAAGGAGACCAGTCCTGGGTGTTGTTCACTGGAAGGACTGTTGAACCTGAAACTCCAATACTTTCGCCACTTCATGCCAAGAGTTGACTCATTGGAAAAGACCCACATGCTGGGAGGGATTGAGGGCAGGAGGAGAAGGGGACGACCGAGGATGAGATGGCTGGATGGCATCACTGACTCGATGGACATAAGTTTGGGTAAACTCCACATGTTGGTGATGGACAGGGAGGCCTGGCGTGCTGTGATTCATGGGATCGCAAAGAGTCGGACACCACTGAGTGACTGAACTGAACTTTCTACTGTACATTAATATGTCAATAACTGAATTCTTCAAACTTTTTTTGTAATAAAATTATGAAACTGGATACTAATATAGATATTTCAGATTATAGTGTAAATTTATTGCCTGTTTCCAGTTATATGTAGAGATTTTATAATACCAAATTCATTTATACACATGGATCACTACAGTAATGTTAAGCTGCACACTGTATTTTAGATTACTACCACCTTGGGTTAGAGCTTCTCTGATAGCTCAGTTGGTAAAGAATCCGCCTGCAATGCAGGAGACCCTGGTTCGATTCCTGGGTCAGGAAGATCTGCTGGATAAGAGATAGGCTACCCACTCCAGTATTCTTGGGCTTCCCTGTGGCTCAGCTGGTAAAGAATCTCCCTGCCATGTGGGAGACCTGGGTCTGATCCCTGGGTTGGGAAGATCCCCTGGAGAAGAGAAAGGCTACCGACTCCAGTATTCGGGCCTGAAGAATTCCATGGAGTCCATGGGGTCGCAAAGAGTCGGACACAACTGAGCAACTTTCACTTTCACTTCACTTTCACCTTGGGTTAATTCAGTGTGAGATTTTAAATACTTTCATGTAATCTGGGAAAGTACCATGGTATCCTTCGATGGGAAGTAAAAGGCTCTTCTATGAGTACAGGAGTTCCAACTTTGACTTTCATTTCAATTGAAAGCAAATACTTCCTCATGTTTTCCATTATTATTTATACGGTACTGGTTACATCGATAGGAACTTTATACTGTGGAGTTTGATCCAAAAGAAAATCCCTAAGGAGATGACAAATTCTTCGTTCATTTCCCTTTGGGAGGCTTTTCGTTACATATTTAACTGTCTCCTGATAATACTGCTGTGAACCAATTTATGTTTTCAACTGAGTACCTCACTTTGAGACAAAGAGTTTCACAAATCCATGAAAGTGGATTATGTGTGTGAAGTCGCTCAGTCGTGTCTAACTCTTTGCGACCCCATGGACTGTAGCTTACCAGGCTCCTCTGTCCATGGGATTTTCCAAGCAATAGTACTGGAGTGGATTGCCATTTCCTTCTCCAGGGGATCTTCCCGACCCAGGGATTGAACCCAGGTCTCCCGCATTGTAGACAGACACTTTACTTTCTAAGCCAAAGTGGATTATACCTCTTAACAATAAGAAACATCCAGCTCAAAAACTCCAGAATTTGATAAGCCCTCCCACATTCATCCTATCTCTGGCAGTCAGAAGAGAGAGGGCCTGGTTCCAAGCGGGAGGCTCTGGAACCAAACTGTGTGGGTTTGCAGAGGGCTTCCGTTCCAGGACTTTGGGCAACCTGCTTAATGCCTGTGATTCCATTTTCTCATCTGTAAAACAGGACAGACCTCTGAGCTTTTTGTAAGAGTTCAGTTCAGTTGCCCAGTCATGTCCAGCTCTTTGTGACCCCACAGCCTACAGCAGCTAGGCTTCTCTTTCCTTCACCGCCTCCCAGAGCTTGCTCAAACTCGTTCAAGTCAGTGATGCCATCCAACCATCTCATCCCCTGTCATCCCCTTCTCCTCCTGCCTTCAGTCTTTCTCAGCATCAGTATCTTTTCCAATGAGTCAGTTCTTCACGTCAAGTGGCCAAAGTACTGGAGCTTCACTTCAGCATCAGTCCTTCCAATGAAGGACTGATTTCTTTAAGAAAGACCACATAATCACTTAGAACAGTGTATCTAGTGCGATTTCATTGGTTTTGACTAAATTCCCTTTGAGCTTGGTAAGATTTTAAATGTTTTGTTTAGGAACCTGCCAAATCATAATAATTTCTAGGACCTTTCATGGTATATCTTCTTTGATTCACTCCTTTAGTCAGCTATTCCCACAGGTATAGAGAGTATTCCATTTTTAATTTCACTTAACAAGAAACTTACTAACATGAACCATTTGACAAACATTATTCAAAGCACTTGGCAAACATTAAAACATTGTTATACCCTTAACAACCCAGTGAAGCAAATGCTATTATTTATTTTCATTATTATGAGGAGACAATGGTTTCATAGAGAGCATAAATAACTTGACCAAGGTCACAAGAAAAGTAAGTTGGAATATAAGGAAATGAACCCAGGCACTCTGGCTCGTGGGCACTGCTCCTGTCCCATCATAGCCTCTCAGGTCCAGCATCAAGGCAGAGGACCCTCCCCCAGTGGGTACCAGCACTACTGTGAACTAAGAGACCACTGGCTAACATGTATGAAGCATACAGACATACAGGAGTCTGTTGGATATTTCCTATGGTCAAACATTTTGAAACCTATATTTAAGAGAAGATACTTCTGTAACTCTAGAAATGCCACCATAAATCAGTTCCCCTTTTGAGGTTTCCCACTCTTTGGCATTTTGAAATTTGACCAAAAAGTGATTTCCAGTTTTCATATTATGAAACTAACTTGTACAGCATTTCCCTTGCTTAAACTGAAACTAACCCAAACCTGAACCTAAATAATGGATTTGGAGCCATCAGGAAATTTATACTTAATTACATAGATCTAATTCCTCTATTTAAATTTTTCTAAGTTTGTTTTCATTCTCTACTGAAGCAAACAAAAGGATATATGTTTTTATTATGTTCCATAACATTAATAAAACTCAAAATCTGTATTTCCAAAAAACAATTTATCTAAGTCAAACATCAATTTTTCTTTTCTTTTTAAATTTATTTAATTGTAGGCTAATTACTTTACAATATTGTAGTGGTTTTTGCCACACATAGACATGAATCAGCCATGGGTGTACATGTGTTCCCCATCCTGAACCCCCCTCCCACCTCCCACTCCATCCCATCCCTCAGGGTCGTCCCAGTGCACCAGCCCTGAGCAACCTATTTCATGCATCAAACCTGGACTAGCGATCTTTTTCACATATGATAATATACATGTTTCAATGCTATTCTCTCAAATCATCCCACCCTTGCCTTCTTCTGCCACAGAGTCCAAAAGTCTGTTGTTTACATCTGTGTCTCTTCTACTGTCTTGCATATAGGGTCATTGTTACCATCTTTCTAAATTGCATATATATGCATTAATATACTGTATTGATGTTTTCCTTTCTGACTTACTTCACTTTGTATAATAGACTCCAGTTTTATCCACCTCATTAGAACTGGTTCAAATGCATTCTTTTTAATAGCTGAGTAATATTCCATCATGTATATATACCACAGCTTTCCTATCCATTCTTCTGCCAGAACACCAATTTTTCAAACTGTGTGGTACTTTCAACCCAAATTATTAGGTATCCTATTCTCTCAGAAAAATGTCCAGTGGGATACTGAATTCTCAGAATTCACTGAAAATGCTCGATCAAGCCAACACCAACAGTCTAGTCCAATCCTGTGGTAAAACTCACAGCAAGAAATATGAAATGAAACTCACCATGGAGAACTCCACATTACCTCACAAGATCTCCTAATTTCTTCATTCACTTTATCTGGTGAGGAAACATTTCCTCATAGACAATAACTTTCTCCTTACAAAAGCAGCAATTACATCCTTTCAGAAATTTTACAGAACTCGGCTCAAGGTTGATGAAATTCCTAAAATCTTTGGCACTTTGCAAAGTCACAAATACAGGAACAGAGTACCAAAAATGACTTTCCCATAAGTAAAATAATGTATTTCCATTTAAATCTGCAGTTCGTTAACCAGAGCAGTGAGTAGCTAACATTTTTTTTTCATGCTTCACATGTAGTCAGCACTATTCTAGGCACTCATCTCAGTCTCTAAACACTGAAGTATGCAGTATTATTAAACCCATTGTACAGATGGGGAAAATGTGGCACAAAGCTACTAAATCATTTGTCTATTATCTACTACCCAGTAATACGTGATTCTGAAATTCTAACCCCCAAAATCTGGGTCTAATAAGCCTTACCTCTTAGAAAATATATCACTTCATCTCTCAAAGTTTGAAAGACCAAACAAAAGATTAAGATAAATGTCTATAGAAATCACCAGGTCATCCGAACGAACACAAATTTCTGAAAAGAACAGTCTACAAGGGTGCATGCAGATGATGATGCTGTCTGCTTTTAGAGTCAACACTTACTCTCCTATAATTTAAGGCTATTTTCTTTACATTTCTCCCTCCTGTTATTATAAGGCATTAAAAATTTCACTGAACATGTAGAGAAGATAAACTGCAGGAAAGTTATTATACAAGAAAAATATAAAAATGACTGCAACTCAACTGATTTATTCAAACCATAGTACATTAACAGTACATAAGTTTAAAATAAAGAGGTTCCTTATTAGAGAACCCCTCAGAGGATTACATACGAAGAGGTTCTAATGGATCTCACTGCACACGTGAAAATGAGGAAGGAAACTTGGTATAAGAAAGCAGAACAGCATTTGCTTCATATGCCCTTCATGGGCTGAACTAATGACTGCCTCGATCGATCGGAAGACACTGAGCTGAGTTTCCTTCCAAACAAAGGTGAATTTCAATTGTTATTATGAGTGGCTTGCTTATAAACGATAGAATATTTTCAAGAGGGAAAAATGCTTTAAGTTTAACATTCTATAAACCATAGATTATAAGCACAGAAAATGACACAATGTACAGCAATGCAACATGGATACTTTTACCTCTTAGCCAGTTTTACTTTACTGCCAGGTTAATTAAAAGTAGAACCTGTGAATTGGGTAGAGTCTGTTATTTGGATTTCATAAGGGTGTCAAAGTAATGGGACTGTTAATTAAGTACCAAAACTGTACTATGCTAGCCAGAAACAACATGTGCTTTCTCAACAGATTAAATGTGATGAATAAATTTAAGGTGTAAACATGCTGCAAACCTAAAGTCTGTTTTTAACAAGGAGCATTCTGAAATCATGAAATGCTTCTTGTTTTCCTTTGTGTATATGTTTTTTAACAGATGACACTGGAAACCATGAATGTGACTGGGATGAAGGGCTTCAACGGGTCTGAGCGGTGCCCCCGAGACCTGAAGACGGCACAGCTGGTGTTCCCGGCCGTCTACACTGTTGTTTTCTTCATGGGCATCCTGCTGAACACTTTGGCCCTGTGGGTGTTCATTCATATTCCCAGCTCCTCCACCTTCGTTGTATACCTCAAAAACACTCTGGTGGCTGACTTGATAATGACGCTCACGCTTCCATTTAAAATCCTCTCCGACGCTCGTCTCGGACCCTGGCAGCTCAGAGCCTTCGTGTGCCGTTTCTCTGCCGTTATCTTTTATGACACCATGTACGTGGGCATTACACTGCTGGGGCTCGTAGCCTTTGACAGGTTCCTCAAGATCATCAGACCTTTCGGAAAATTCTTCGTACAGAAACCTGCTTTTGCAAAAGGGGTCTCAACCCTCATCTGGCTCTTTTTGTTCCTCCTCTCGCTGCCAAACATGATCTTGAGCAACAAGGAAGCAACGCCATCTTCGGTGAAAAAGTGTGCCTCCTTAAAGGGTCCCCTGGGGCTGAAATGGCATGCAGCAGTGAATTACATTTCCCAGCTCATCTTCTGGACAGTTTTTGTCCTAATGCTTCTCTTCTATACGGTTATTGCAAAAAAGGTGTATGATTCTTACAGGAAGTCCAAGAGTAAGGACAGCAGGAACAACAAAAGGCTAGAAGGTAAAGTGTTTGTTGTCGTGGCTGTTTTCTTTGTGTGTTTTGCTCCGTTTCATTTCTCCAGAATCCCATATACTCAGAGTCAAACCAACAGTAAGACTGACTGCCGACTGCAAAATCAACTGTTTCTAGCTAAAGAAGCAACTCTCTTTTTGGCAGCAACTAACATTTGCATGGATCCCTTAATATATATACTCTTATGTAAAAGATTCACAGAGAGGCTACCGTGCATGAAAGGGAGGAAGACTGCAGCATTCACTCAGGAAAATCATACGAGTCAGTCAGACAATATAACCCTAGGCTGATAAATTTATCATGGTTAACTATTTATTGATGAGACTTCAAATGACAATTGACTTGGAAATCAAACCTAGGCAATGAAAAAAAAATGGATTAGAACAAAAGTTGTGTTACTTTTTACTATCCTCGTTTATAGAAAGGATCACGTCAACTTTAATTCCACTGTAATCTATTCATAAGCAGAATAAAGCCTTAGTAAGAGAAAGCACAATAGGAAGCAAATGGTGGCCACTAGAGGTCACCTTTTCAAAAGCATTCACTTGCACTTCGGAAAAGGTGTATTATAGGGAAATGTACGTTTCTAAAAACACGTCTTTTTAAAAAAATATAAAAATATATATTCCTTCACTCTAAAATGCCTCTTCAAGTTCTTTTGCATGTAATTCAAACAACACTACTGCTTTTTTATCCCACTTGCCAATTTAAAAAAACAACAACAACAACAAAAAAAACACCTTGCAAGTCCTTTGGTGAGAACTGAAGCTAGAGGTTGAAATGGATGCTAGATGGTAAGCCTCTGGGCAGTAGGTCAGAAAGCCCTTTGACACCAGATGAAGGTACTTCTCCTTACAATTACAAATGGCCTCTTCCCCAGTATGCCACTACACTAGAGGAGGCACGAGCAGCATTATTAAGTCAAATAAAATACCGGAATACATCCTGCTGCTAAGTTGCTTAAGTCGAATACATCCTAAGTGTGTACAGCTCAAGAGTAAGAATACTGCATTCTTAGTCTTTGAGATCTTCCCTCTGCCCAGCAGATACTCTAACAGTGGTGCAATATTCCACCTATTCAGCAAAGCTCTCCAGCACCTCCACGGTCTTTCTCACATCTCTGGTTGAAAACAACTACTCCCACATCTGGGTAGAATCTCAATGCAGATTTCCTATAGTTAGCAGTATTCTTGAATGCATCTTCTAAGGATGGTCAGGGTTCTTTAAGAAAGGCAACATGTTTTAAAGACAGAAATATGCCATGTTTTCTTGGTATCACCTATGATACTTTCAACAGATAATAAATTACTAATATTTTAAATAGAATATGTCATTATGCCATTTCTTGGTATGTATATAGACAGAAATGCTGACCCACAATCAGTAATATCCATACTGGGAAACTTTTAGAGGATGATGACCTATTTGTACTTCTATATCTCTGCATTTCCCCGAATCCCTTTGTGGTTAAAAAAAAAAAAAAAAAATCCTTTAAGTATGTACATCTGTAATTGTAGGTGCTGATTTGTGCCTTCTAGATAAAATGTACAAAGGAGTACTCACGCTCTGCAGATATGCCAGTAGCTCCAATACAACCATCAGAATGTGAAGCGCACGTCTTCTTCCATGGCCCCAAAGACCCCAGAACTTGCCCGACCTTTCTAGCCTTTTCTCCTAACTGTTCTTCCATCCCTGGAACTCTCTTTTTTAAGTTTATAACTATCAGAAAATGCCATGCCCCTATTTTACCCCTGTGTCAATGAACTTATAAATTTCCCTCTGACTCACCAAGAAAACGTTTACCCATCCATGGAACTCTAAGTTGCCATTACTCAGTCCATGAAATCTCATCTGGCTAACCTCCCAACATCGCCCCAAACCCGATCACTCCCTCATCTGTATGTTGTCATACCTAAAATATTGTAATGATCACACTGTTTTGCAATTACTGATTCACAGATGCATCTACTTTTAATAACCTATGTGCACTTTTGAGGGCAGAGAGTGTAGGCGATTGTGCAATCAATAAATATTTGATAAAATATACCAAACCAAACTAACCTTTATTTTTATATACCAGAAAAGCAAAAGGGAAGCCAATTCTCACTGATGTTTTACTTTTCAAAACATAACATAAATTTCTTAAAAGCTCAAGCTCTTTTTAGTTGGTCTCCTATGCATGTACACAGAAGCCTGGGAAGCGGGGGTGTTCTTAGGTTCACTAGTGAATGACCAGGAAGGAAGGAGGATTACTGAACAGTACACATATAGCTTGGGGGCCAATGTCTATCATCATTTCAATTTTAGAGCCACTGACAAAATGGTTAAGCTATGTACTGTTGTTTTGGTTAAATAAAATTTGTAACTGTAGCATATCACAATCAGCAAAACTCTTAGAACGTACTTCGAGTGCCTGATTTTCATTTGCAAAAAGAATTAAGTCATAATCACTATTAGAGATGCCACTGAATCCATGTTACCTTTACTGAGTACATTCTGTGATCATGAGCAGACTCTAATAATGTATAATAAGTAACTGCATCTAAGACACCCATCAAACTAGGCTTGGTGATATAACCCGTGTATATTTTACATCTAAATAGTTTCAGTATAAACTGATTAGATATAGACAAGAAATATATTTTAGAAATACCTTTCAAGATAAAATTTCAGTAGCAAATCTGTCCTCCAGAGATATTTATTTATATTTCATTATAGTAATATTACAGTCAAAAGCAGACTACCTGAGGTATAGAACGAAATTATCTACCAAGAACTTAGAGAAGAGTCATCATAAAATCGCATTCACAAAATGAAAAGCAACTACCTGAGAAGAACTTCCCAAACCAGCAATCACAAATACTAAAATCTAGAAGACTCACAGAATGGGGCACTATACCCACAGTCATTAATAACACAGAAGACAGGTGGGGGAAAAATAGCAGCTTTGGTAAACTCCATAAACTCATAGCACAATTGAGGGAAATGGCAATCCACTCCAGTACTATTGCCTGGAAAAGCCCATGGACAGAGGAGCCTGGTAGGCTACAGTCTATGGGGCCACAAAGAGTCGGACACGACTGAGCGACTTCACTTTTTGTAAAAATCTAAAATGTAAATATGGATACTGAATAAGGCCTTCCAAATATCCCTGATGCAGGGGAATTTGGAGAGTGTATTGCCCCGACACAGAATTATTGTCGGAAACCAAGAGAAAGCACTGTAAAGGGGCAAGGAAGAGACAGAGAGGGAGCGGGAACTCCCAGCTCACAGGAGCTAGCTGGCTGATAAAGTGATCGCAACACAGAGAGGGAGCGGGAACTCCCAGCTCACAGGAGCTAGCTGGCTGATAAAGTGATCGTGACATTGACATAAAATAATTGCTCAGTTCGGTCGTGTTCGTCTCATCACTTCATACATTCCAGACTCATTTAAAGGCAGCTTGTTCCATAACTTTCTCAGGTCTTCTTTCTAAAATTCTCTCACCATCTCCCTGGGTAAACTGTATTTCTCCAGTAAGTTAACAGATCAAAGTTCACATACACTTAGATGTCACCAGAACAAAGCCTCCAGGCAGAGGAACCCATACCCACTTGTGTGAACAGCTTAGGAAGCACATATTGAAAAGCAGCCCTAGGGAGGAATTTACACACCATTTGAAGTGCCTAAAAACAAAACACAACATTTTAAACTTTACATGGAAACCAAACATAGGTAATATGAATATAGTACATGTGTGAAATCAGTAGTCAGGTACCAGAACCAGCTCTAAGAGTAGGTCATTAGGCCTGCCCCCAGAGTTTCTGATTCACCAGGTCTGGGCTGAAAACTGAGAAGTTTCCAGGAGAGGAGATAAGGATGCTATCAATTTGGGCCACATGTGAAGAACCATAAAACACAGCACTCTTGGACACGAATGTCCAACGGTGGCATCTGTCAACAGGAGACAAGCACAACTGTTATTAAGGGAGCAGGACACATATAAGGTGACCAACAGTGACATGAACTATGGTTACCTGGAAAGTTCGTGTCCCACCCGGGGGCAGGCATCTACTATTCAATGCCGACTGTTGGCACAGGAGGGAATTTGAGCCGAGAGTTGCTAGCTGGTAGCCACAGTGGTAGTAAAATCAGCACCAGCAACAACAAAAACAGCACAGATTATCTACTATTTACTATGCACCAGGGAAGTGTGTCAAGATCTTTAAGGATACTGTTCCAATTAATAGTCCCAGGAAGCCTATCAAGTACCATGTGTGCACGCTCTGCACACACAACTCTGCAATCCCGTGGACTGTAGCCCACCAGGCTCCTCTGTCCATGGGGTTTCCCAGGCAAGAATACTGGAGTGGGCTGCCATTTCCTGCGCCAGGGGATCTTCCCGACCCAGAGATCAAACCTGCATCTCCTGCACTGCAGGTGGATTCTTTACCACTGAGCCACCTGGGAAGACCTATCAAGTGCTATAGTTATTGCCAATTTAGATATAAAGAAGCTGAGAAAAGGAGAAGCTAAGCAACTTGCATGGGCCTAACAGCTTGTAAGTAGCAAGGACAAGACTAATTCAGACTCTGGTTTCTGAGCTTAACCATCTATTCTTAACAACGATCTACCACAGATCTTCTAATATTCTCAAGAGAAACCTTAAATCCAGTCTCTTCTGCCATATTACTTGTTATTTTCCCTGGTGGCTCAGACGGTAAAGCTCTGCCTGCAATGCGGGAGGCCTGGGTTCAATCCCTGGGTCGGGAAGATCCCCTGGAGAAGGAAATGGCAACCCACTCTGGTGCTCTTGCCTGGAAAATTCCATGGACTGGGGAGCCTGGTAGGCTACAGTCCATGGGGTCGCAAAGAGTCAGACACAGACTAAGCGACTTCACATCACCTCACTTCCACAGCCACTCCCACACTCCCTGGCCCCAGAAAAACAATACAACATGTGTGGGCCACAGCAGCCCACACACTGCCGGCTAGTTATCCTTGGCTTCGAAGCTAACAGGCACCTCCCAGGACCTTACATTCCCTTACTGTGTGTGCGGCATATTGCTACGTATGGCCTTCCAAGGACCATCACCTTTCCATTTCTCACTCTGTCCCAGGAGACGGACACTACGGGGCGCTCTGAAGGGGAGAAAACAAAAAAGAAAACGGAGGCACAAAGGGAACAGATCCCTTAGTGCTGGCGCCCATGACCGCAGCCCCAGCAGAGACAGAGCTGGGACAGACACCCAGCAGGTGGCCTCCAGCCCGCACCTGACAGACAAGCCCTGTTCCTCCAGGGTGACCTCAAGCCCCACTGTGACAACGATAAGGGGGGGGCTCCCAAAGAGAGAGGCCTCAACACAAAAGAGCTTCCACAACCGCAGGGGTGTGCACCGTTCCACCACGAGTCCCCAGAGACCTGTGGGGCCCCGCCGGCCCTTAAGAGGAGTAGCGTCACAAAGCGTAGGATGGCGGATTCATTGAGCCCATTAACCCTTCATCGTGGGCTTCATGCAGGGGCCCTGGCCTCTCTGGAGGCTGCACACAGAACACCATGAATAAAAACGTGGTGTGTGGAATGTGCCTCGTCATCCAGTCGTGCCCGATTCTTTGCAACCTTTTGGACAGTAGCCTGCCAGATTTCTTTACCCGTAAGATTTTTCAAGCGAGAATACTGGAGTGGATTGCCACCCAGGGGCTGAGGCCGCGTTTTCTGTGTTTGGGGCGTTGCGGCAGCTTCTTTACCTGTTGAGCCATCGGCTCCCAGAAGAAGAGACAGAATTAGCTCACCAAAGCAGCTCAGAGGAAAAGGCAGCCAACGCCAGATGGAGAAACTGAGGAAGGGCTCGGAGGAGGCTGAAGTGTGAGCTGAGCCCTGATGAAGAACCAGAACCTTTGAAAGGAGACCTGCAGCACTCAGAGTAGTTTGGAGGAAAGTTCAGGGGCTTGGGCACTGAGCTGTGGTCCAGTGAGAGTGGCCACGGGGCCCAGGGAAGGAGGGGCTGTTCAGGCTGATGAAGCATGTGTGGGGGTGGGGGATGAGCCTGAGAAGTGAGCAAGGGGCCCCACAGCACAGCATTTCGGGGTTGTTGGGGTGTTTTGAATTGTGGTGTTGGAGAAGACTCTTGAGAGTCCCTTGGACTGCAAGGAGATCCAACCAGTCCATTGTGAAGGAGATCAACCCTGAGATTTCTTCGGAAGGAATGATGCTAAAGCTGCAACTCCAGTACTTTGGCCACCTCATGCGAAGAGTTGACTCATTGGAAAAGACTCTGATGCTGGGAGGGATTGGGGGCAGGAGGAGAAAGGGGCGACCGAGGATGAGATGGCTGGATGGCATCACGGACTCAATGGACGTGTCTGAGTGAACTCCGGGAGATGGTGATGGACAGGGAGGCCTGGCGTGCTGTGATTCCTGGGGTCGCAAAGAGTCGAACATGACTGAGCGACTGAACTGAACTGATGAGACATTGCAGGTGGCTGAAGTGAAGATTATGTTCTCTATGCTGTGCTTTAGGAAAATCAATTTGTCAGCAAGACGATGATTCTGGATTAATAGGGTCACTGAGGCCAGGAGATCAATTAAAGAAGTCTTTCATCTATACCCTGTTAAGAGCCAAGTGGAAAGAAATCTGATATGGACCTCAGAGACATTTTCAAAGAGAGAGAGGTTTTGAGTCCAACACCACAGGAGAGAAGGGGTTTCTATATAAAACGTATGTGATAACTATGCAAAATGTATTCTCAGTGGGGTCCATAATCCCCCTTGTACCCCCTCCCAATCAAGAATCATTGCTTTGAGGAACATTACCTTCGGTGATGTGCAGTACCATGAAGGTATATTGAACAGGAAGTACCAGTGAGAGAGCTGAGTCAAGGAGTCTACCTAGTGGGGGCAAAATATGGATCCAGGGCTCTCAAGACAGAGCCAGATCAGAAGCCGTGGGAATAATCTTTCCCAAGAAAGGGAGAAAATAAGGAATGAGCTATGCACCTCAGAGGCCACGCTACCCAAGTCTCACGGACGAAACAGGCAGAAAAAGAGAAAAGGCGCCTGGGACTGGATTGATGGATGACAAGGAGCGACAAGACGTTCCCCAGGAACAAGAAACAAGAGACATTCAAGGAGGAAGTGATGGTCCACAGAATCACACACTCTGGGGAGGTCGCATGTGATGAATGGACAACTGTGAGGTCAGTGGTCACTCGGAGGAGGAGGTGGGTGGAGCCCCAGTTTGAAATGGGAAGGGAGGGGCGACAAGCTACTCTGGCCATGAAGGACCAGTCAGTTGACAAGCATTGCAAGGAGGAAATGAGGACAGCTGTTAGATTAGCTCAGCTTTTTCCAAGCGTTCCTAAGGACAGCTGGAGAAGCTTCTCCCCATGCTTCTCATGCAGTGCATAGGAAAGATGATCCGCCTAAAACGGGCAACACAGCAGGGGCACAAATCACATGATGGGTGGAACCATATGACCAAGAAAACCAGCTGTGGCCAGAAAACGGGTGTGCCGACGTGTCAAACCCACGGTCCCGGGGTTTCTGATGCCAGACCACACCCATTCTAGTATAAAGTGCAGGGAGAAAGGGATTGGGGATCACCATTAAGTGATAGGCATGTGAGCAGAGAATATGGGGAAGAGTAATTAAACAGAAAGGAAAAATGAATGAAAAAGGAACTGAATTTGAGACTCATAGCAGGTAACTCGTGTTGACTCACTCAGTCACATCCGACTCTTTTTGACCCTATGAACAGTAGGCCACCAGGCTTCTATGTTCATGGGACTCTCCAGGCACAAACACTGGAGTGGGTTGCCATTTCCCACACCAGGGGATCTTTCTAGCCAAGTATCGAACTTGCATCTCCTGCATTGGCAGGCACATTCTTTACCACTGAGCTACCTGGTAAGACCCATGGTAGGTAAACCAGTGATTTGAACAACTCAGAACTTCACTCAGCATGTGAACATTCACCTCTATTGTAATAAAACTTAATTGACAAATGTAACATTCTAAAGCATCAGTTCAGTTCAGTTGCTCAGTCCTGTCTGACTCCTCGCGACTCCATGGACCACAGCACGCCAGGCCTCCCTGTCCATCACCAACGCCCAGAGCTGACTCAAATTCATGTCCATTGAGTCCATGATGCCATCCAACCATCTCATCCTCCGTCATCCCCTTCTCCTCCTACTCACACTTTACCAGAATCAGGGTCTTTTCCAGTGAGTTAGCTCTTCATATCAGGTGGCCAAAGTACTGGAGTTTCAGCTTCAGCATCAGTCCTCTCAGTGAACTCCCAGGACTGATCTCCTTTAGGATGGACTAGTTGGATCTCCTTGCAGTCCAAGGGAATCTCAAGAGTCTTCTCCAACACCACAGTTCAAAAGCATCAATTCTTCAGCGCTCAGCTTTCATTATAATCCAACTCTCACATCCACACCTGACCACTGGAAAAACCACAACCTTGACTAGATAGAACTTAGTTGACAAAGTAATGTCTCTGCTTTTTAATATACTGTCTAAGTTGGTCACAATTTTCCTTGCAAGGAGTAAGCATCTTTTAAATTCATGGCCGCAATCACCATCTGCAGTGATTTTGGAGCCTCCCAAAAATAAAGTCAGCCACTGTTTCCCCATCTATTTCCCATGAAGTGTGGGACCGAATGCCATGATCTTTGTTTTCTGAATGATGAGCTTTAAGCCAACTTTTTCACCCTCCTCTTTCACTTTCATCAACAGGCTCTTTAGTTCTTCTTCACTTTCTGCCATAAGGGTGGTGTCATCTGCATATCTGAGGCTATTGAAATTTCTCCCGGCAATCTTGATTCCGGCTTGTGCTTTCTCCAGCCCAGCATTTCTCATGATGTACTCTGCATATAAGTTAAATAAGCAGGGTGACAACATACAGCCTTGATGGACTCTTTTTCTTATTTGGAACCAGTCTGTTGTTCCATGTACAGTTTAACTGTTGCTTCCTGACCTGCATAGAGGTTTCTCAAGAGGCAGGTCAGGTGGTCTGGTATTCCCATCTCTTTCAGAATTTTCCACAGTTTATTGTGATCCACACAGTCAAAGGCTTTGGCATAGTCAAGAAAGCAGAAATAGATGTTTTTCTGGAACTCTCTTGCTTTTTCCATGATCCAGTGGATGTTGGCAATTTGATCTCTGGTTCCTCTGCCTTTCCTAAAACCAGCTTGAACATCTGGACGTTCATGGTTCACATATTGCTGAAGCCTGGCTTGGAGAATTTTGAGCATTACTTTACTAGCGTGTGAGATGANCATGATCCAGTGGATGTTGGCAATTTGATCTCTGGTTCCTCTGCCTTTCCTAAAACCAGCTTGAACATCTGGACGTTCATGGTTCACATATTGCTGAAGCCTGGCTTGGAGAATTTTGAGCATTACTTTACTAGCGTGTGAGATGAGTGCAATTGTGCAGTAGTCTGAGCATTCTTTGGCATTGTCTATCTTTGGGATTGGAATGAAAACTGACCTTTTCCAGTCCTGTGGCCACTGCTGAATTTCCCAAATTTGCTGGTATATTGAGTGAAGCACTTTCACAGCGTCATCTTCCAGGATTTGAAATAGCTCAACTGGAATTCCATCACCTCTACTAGCTTTGTTCATAGTGATGCTTCCTAAGGCCCACTTGACTTCACATTCCAGGGTGTACGACTCTAGGTGGGTGATCACACCATCGTGATTATCTGGGTCGTGAAGATCTTTTTTGTACAGTTCTTCTGTGTATTCTCACCATCTCTTCTTAACAGGCAAATTTGGCCTTGGAATACAGAATGAAGCAGGGCAAAGGCTAATAGAGTTTTGCCAAGAGAACGCACTGGTCATAGCAAACACTCAGGTCCAACAACACAAGAGAAGACTATACACATGGACATCCGCAGGTGGCCAACACTGAAGTCAGATTGATTATATTCTTTGCAGCCAAAGATGGAGAAGCTCTATACAGTCAGCAAAAACAAGACCAGGAGCTGACTGTGGCTCAGATCATGAACTCCTTATTACCAAATTCAGACTTAAATTGAAGAAACTGAGGGAAACCATTAGACCATTCAGGTATGACCTAAATCAAATCCCTTAAGATTATACAGTGGAAGTGACAGATAGATTCAAGGAATTAGATCTGATAGACAAGAGTGCCTGATGAGCTATGGACAGAGGCTCATGACATTGTACAGGAGACAGGGATCACGACCATATCCAAGAAAAAGAAACACAAAAAGGCATAATGGCTGTCTGAGGAGGCATTACAAATAGCTGAGAAAAGAAGGGAAGTGAAAAGCAAGGGAGAAAAGGAAAGATATACCCATTTGAATGCAGAGTTCCAAAGAATAGCAAGGAGAGATAAGAAAGCCTTCCTCAGAGATCAATGCAGAGAAATAGAGGGAAACAATAGAATGGGAAAGACCAGAGATCTCGTCAAGAAAGTTAGCGATACGAAGGGAACATTTCAGGCAAAGATGGGCTCAAATAGGTCAGAAATTCTAAGGCACAGCAACAGAATATTCAACTTTATTTTTTAAATTCAGCTTAAACATTATATGCCTGTATGTGATCATACTTAGTGGTATTCATCTTAATGAGTTTTATCTAGAACATATCTGAATAGTTTCATAGTTATAAAAAATACTAGGCTTGTGTGTTAAATTTATATCATATCCATATCATATTACTCTATGCTTTTCATGCTTTTTATTCTACTTAGTTCTATCACTGAAATTCCCCGTAGCGAAGGATGCCTGAACTCATGAGCAAAGCATTAACCTGAATGCCATGACCCTGTGGAGACCACCCCTCTTCTTAACCCACATAGCCTGGCCTCAACTTTTACACCTTCCCACCATTATCACCATCTGGAGTAAGCTAGCCCTGATTTCCTCCGTTTCAGAAGAGAAAGCTATCAAGAAAGAATTTTTCAAGTATCACCACGACATCACTAAAGGAAAACTAAGAGCTTTCTAAGGGTAACCAAAACATTATTAACAACTTTGACTTTCTAGTTGGAATTCATAATCATTCCAACTTTACATTCAGAGAAATTACTGCTATTGATATTCATTTATATACTCTCCCTCTGCCCTCTGATCAAAAACAAAAGCAAGACGAAACAAACAAAAAATGATACTGTTTACTAAGCACCAACCAAGTTTCAAACACTGTAGGAATTATCCTATAGATTATCCCATTAATACTTTACACTCTTACAAGGCAGCCATCTTTCAGAAGAAACTGAAGCTCAGATGTAATAATGACTTGCCCAAAGTAAGAAAGCTCCTAAGTAGACAGGCTGAAGTTCACAATGGAATCTATAGGACCCCCAGTTACAGGGCTGTATGTATCAGTACTGACAGCATCCCTCACAACCAAGACTTCCAAAATGAGGAGCTGGATCAAACACAGAACACAGAAGAGAGTCTCAATATGAGGGCAGGAGTCAGATGCAGGCGTATCTCCAGATTTGTCTCCACACCATCCTTTCCCTTTAATTGACCATTACAGATGAAGTTCTCATACCAGAAAAAGGTAAGCAGCTTTATTTAAAGCAGACCTAACAGATACAAATCATTTCAAAGGACAGATTAAACACAGTAATTCAAACATAGGGACCTAAAGATACCAATCTCAGTGAAGACAACATTAAAGGGTTTGTAATAACTATACTCAGCACAGATCTCAGCTACTGACTAGATGGGAAGCCACAATTACAACAACTTTTGTACACAGAGATGGGACAGGAAGATCTGGTGATTTTACTACGATCCTTGTTGTATGTTCTGACTATATTCAAAAGACATGGGCATTCCAGACATATCATGTGAACTATGTTTCCATTAGACCCCTGCTCATCTTTGTTTTCTAAGAATGGGATCGAGGACTGGGAACGATTTGGAGGCCCTTTATGTGTGTGTTTTCCTTTAAGAAGAAATGGATACATCAAAGATTATAGAGACAGAGAAAATTAGACAACAAGTTCTGTGCCTACCAACACTGGAGACAGGAACATGGTGCCCGGGGCCAGGCCAATGCAGAGAAGTCAAATAAAGGGAGCAGAGAGGAAGCAGACATATGTAAGGGAGAAATGACTAGAAGACCAAGGTAAGCCTCCGCAATCCATTTGCAAATGGCTCAGGTTCAAGCTCTGGGTCAGGAAGATCCCTGGAGAAGGGAATGGCTACCCACTTCAGTACTCTTGCCCGGATTTTCCATGGACAGAGGAGCCTGTTTGACTACAGACCACGGGGTCACAAACAGTCAGATGCTGAGTGACTTTCACTTCACTCATACTAAAAAGTGAAGACACAGAATTAGGGTCAAGAGCTTATTCCAAGATTTAGGGAGATTTATCAACATCACCACCTATTTTCATTGCTCTAAAGGTAACAGAAACAGTCTTTCCTTGAGTCCTTCTGTCTCTTTAAGAATATATTTTAAAAGATTACACAGATCCTTTTCTAAAGTTCACTGACAGAATCCTAGTTTTGCAGAACAATGGAGCCAAGAAAATTTGATTCAACTGTCCAATATTCCAAACCAAAAGTGATTTTGGAGTCATGAACCAGGTCTCTGTCCAAAACAAGAGTATAGATATTCGTATTTTATTTCAAGTTTTAAAATTTCAGATTAGTATGTCCAAAAGGCTTCAGAAAGATTTAAAAGTATTTCCATTTAAGTGTCCCACGGGCTGGACCTAGCAAATACAGAGCAAACCCATTTTTAAAAGCCAAGGAAATTAAGGAAAAAACAAAGCAGAGAGGCTGTTCTAAAATGAAATATGTATACTATCATGTAAGAAACGAATCGCCAGTCTATGTTCGATGCAGGATGCAGGATGCTTGGGGCTGGTGCATGGGGATGATCCAGAGGGATGATGTGGGGTGGGAGGTGGGTTCATGTTTGGGAGTTCGTGTACACCCGTGGCAGATTCATGTCAATGTATGCCAAAACCAATAGAGTACTGTAAAGTAAAATAAAGTAAAATGGAAGCTCTAAAAAAAAAACGAATCGCCAGTCTATGTTCGATGCAGGATGCAGGATGCTTGGGGCTGGTGCATGGGGATGATCCAGAGGGATGATGTGGGGTGGGAGGTGGGTTCATGTTTGGGAGTTCGTGTACACCCGTGGCAGATTCATGTCAATGTATGCCAAAACCAATAGAGTACTGTAAAGTAAAATAAAGTAAAATGGAAGCTCTAAAAAAAAATAATAAATAAAAGAATAAACCAGTTAAAAAAAGTGAATGCAATGTGAAACTCATTATTTTCACATCAAAAGATTATAAAGAATGTTACTGGGAAATAGCAAAATTCAGACTAAACATTAGAATTTATTATTGTTTCAGCAGTAATTGCTTGATTGATAATAGTGCTGTGATTAGTAGGAAAATACCCTGCTTCTTAGGAAATACACACTGAAGCAGTTAGGGCTGCGACACCAGTCATAATGACTTCAACTCCATATAGGTCTCCCTCAAAAATGTGTGTTGAAGGGAAGGGAAAGGGGAGGATGTGAAAACTACCAATATGAAAACATAAAATTTCCCTGAAATATAATTTCAACTTATCTGTAGGCTTAACATATTTAAAAGTACTATTATTATAGAAAAAAATGAAATAAAATTTTAAACAGAAAGAACACTGTAGTGGTAGAGAAACTCAAGCCTATCCTAGGATATCTGTCGTCCTGTATTCAAAATAAATTTGAGGTTTCCAATAGCTGAACAAAATTATTAAAAGAGCTTCTCTGCATTTAATAGGATCTTCCAATGAAGCAGCAAGGTAATTATGGTTATAAATTCTCCTGTGGCTTTTATGAAATGTGAGACTTGCTATAAAAATCAGCAGAAAAAAATTATGCCGGTTAACCTTTCAGTGATTTGAATAATAACAAAGTTATGGGCTATTTCTTAGCTGCTCTTTTCATCAAAGCATTACACTTTTTTTTTCTGACTAAACCTGTACTACTTCCCTTTTTGAATGTTAAGTAAGACCAGCTTGAACAAGTCCCAACTTGAGATACGCATAATGGGCTTTAGGATGAATGCATAAAGGCTACCTCACGTTAACTTATTCACTACTAAACCTGCTTTGCATCACCAGTGAAAGAAGTTTTTAAGTACACACCCCCACTGTTACGTGACTAGCTGTTTAGTCACTAAGCCATGTCTGAATCTTTGCATGTCCCTGGACTGTAGCCCACCAGACCCCTCTGTCCATGGGATTCTCCAGGCAAGAATACTGGAGTGGGGAGCTGGAGATGGTGTCCCCGCAGTAGGTGGCCCTCTTTTTCTCCTGCTGAGGGTGGGCCAAGCATGGCCTAATCTTTTCCAGGCCTTAGCCACATACTTGGGCTTCCCTGGTGGCTCAGTGGTAAAGAATCCACCTGCCAATGCAGGAGGTGCAGGTTTGGTCCCTGAGTTGGGAAGATCCCCTGGAGAAGTAAATAGCAACCTAATACAGAGTTTCACCAGAAACTCTGGTGGCCTATGGTCACAAGAGTTCAGTTCAGTTGCTCAGTCATGTCCAACTCTTTGCGACCCCATGGACTGCAGCACGCCAGGCCTCCCTGTCCATCACCAACTCCCAGAGTCCACCCAAGCCCATGTGCATCAAGTCGATGATGTCATCCAACCAACTCATGCTCTGTTATCCCTTTCTCCTCCTGCCCTCAATCTTTCCCAGCATCAGGGTCTTTACCAATGAGTCAGCTCTTCATATTAGGTGGCCAAAGTATTGGAGCCTCACCTTCACCATCAGTCCTTCCAATGAATATTCAGGACTGATCTCCTTTAGGATGGACTGGTTGGATCCCCTTCCAGTCCAAGGGACTCTCAAGAGTCTTCTCCAACACCACAGTTCAAAAGCATCAATTCTTCAATGCTCAGCTTTCTTTATAGTCCAACTCTCACATCTACACATGACCACTGGAAAAACCATAGCCTTGACTAGATAGATGGACCTTTGTTGGCAAAGTAATGTCTCTCCTTTTCAATATGCTATCTAGGTTGATCATAACTTTCCTTCCAAGGAATAAGTGTCTTTTTAATTTCATGGCTGCAATCACCATCTGCAGTGATTTTGGAGCCCCAAAACATAAAGTCTGACACTGTTTCCCCATCTATTGCCCATGAAGTGATGGGACCAGATGCCATGATCTTAGTTTTCTGAATGATGAGCTTTAAGCCAACTTTTTCAC
>SJYX01022783.1:191952-210042 GCA_006410675.1 Oreotragus oreotragus
TAAGTAAGACCAGCTTGAACAAGTCCCAACTTGAGATACGCATAATGGGCTTTAGGATGAATGCATAAAGGCTACCTCACGTTAACTTATTCACTACTAAACCTGCTTTGCATCACCAGTGAAAGAAGTTTTTAAGTACACACCCCCACTGTTACGTGACTAGCTGTTTAGTCACTAAGCCATGTCTGAATCTTTGCATGTCCCTGGACTGTAGCCCACCAGACCCCTCTGTCCATGGGATTCTCCAGGCAAGAATACTGGAGTGGGGAGCTGGAGATGGTGTCCCCGCAGTAGGTGGCCCTCTTTTTCTCCTGCTGAGGGTGGGCCAAGCATGGCCTAATCTTTTCCAGGCCTTAGCCACATACTTGGGCTTCCCTGGTGGCTCAGTGGTAAAGAATCCACCTGCCAATGCAGGAGGTGCAGGTTTGGTCCCTGAGTTGGGAAGATCCCCTGGAGAAGTAAATAGCAACCTAATACAGAGTTTCACCAGAAACTCTGGTGGCCTATGGTCACAAGAGTTCAGTTCAGTTGCTCAGTCATGTCCAACTCTTTGCGACCCCATGGACTGCAGCACGCCAGGCCTCCCTGTCCATCACCAACTCCCAGAGTCCACCCAAGCCCATGTGCATCAAGTCGATGATGTCATCCAACCAACTCATCCTCTGTTATCCCTTTCTCCTCCTGCCCTCAATCTTTCCCAGCATCAGGGTCTTTACCAATGAGTCAGCTCTTCATATTAGGTGGCCAAAGTATTGGAGCCTCACCTTCACCATCAGTCCTTCCAATGAATATTCAGGACTGATCTCCTTTAGGATGGACTGGTTGGATCCCCTTCCAGTCCAAGGGACTCTCAAGAGTCTTCTCCAACACCACAGTTCAAAAGCATCAATTCTTCAATGCTCAGCTTTCTTTATAGTCCAACTCTCACATCTACACATGACCACTGGAAAAACCATAGCCTTGACTAGATAGATGGACCTTTGTTGGCAAAGTAATGTCTCTCCTTTTCAATATGCTATCTAGGTTGATCATAACTTTCCTTCCAAGGAATAAGTGTCTTTTTAATTTCATGGCTGCAATCACCATCTGCAGTGATTTTGGAGCCCCAAAACATAAAGTCTGACACTGTTTCCCCATCTATTGCCCATGAAGTGATGGGACCAGATGCCATGATCTTAGTTTTCTGAATGATGAGCTTTAAGCCAACTTTTTCACCCTCCTCTTTCACTTTCATCAACAGGCTCTTTAGTTCTTCTTCACTTTCTGCCATAAGGGTGGTGTCATCTGCATATCTGAGACTATTGATATTTCTCCCGGCAATCTTGATTCCAGCTTGTGCTTCTTCCAGCCCAGCGTTTCTCGTGATGTACTCTGCACAGAAGTTAAATAAGCACGGTGACAATATATAGCTTTGACGTACTCCTTTTCCTATTTGGAACCAATCTGTTGTTCCATGTCCAGTTCTAACTGTTGCTCCCTGACCTGAACACAGGTTTCTCAAGAGGCAGGTCAGGTGGTCAAGAGTAAGACATGACTTGGTGACGAAACCACCACCAAACAAAAAGATCCTCACTTATAGCACATGAAACTATATCAATAACCTGTGATAAAGCATCATGGAAGATAATTTGAAAAAAGAATGTATGTATGTGTATAACTGAATCACGTAGCTGTTCAGCAGAGATTGGCACAATATTATAAATCAACTATACTCCAATTAAAAAAAAAAATTGAGGCAGATAATAGAACTGCCTTTATTCCCTCAACAGAAGCTTGTGAAATATTTGTCCATACACGCTCCCTCACATGAATTCCTACCCACCACTGGAACTGAAGGATGATAATCCTCAGCCTTTGCAGAGAAGGTCTTTGCCCAGCATACCTTAAAGGAGACTACACGGGGTATGCTCCTTTGAATGGATGCTTTTAAGACTGGCAGCTGGTTATTCTGGCAGTGAGATTTCCTATTTTGAGTAGTACATCACTTACTATTTAGGGATCGCAGTGACAAACCGTAAGAAGTTCAAGTCAACAAAAACAAAGCCTCTCCAACTCAGGCTTGCACGGCATAACTTTCCCCCTTCAAGACGCAGGGAAATGGCTTCAGTGATAAAGGGAAATCTCTGAAGTACCAAAGTACAGTCAGCAGAGTCCAGCCTGAATGAAGCATGGTTGTTAAGTCTGACTGAACCACTATTAAGTTGGCTAATTTTCGTTCAGGGGCTTTCCCTAAGGCTAGCTACTCATTCACAACATACTTAGTCCACCCTGAACAGAATGGAATGGAAAACCATTAAATTTCAGTTGTCTGCTTTTGTTTGTTAAGAAAAAGGCAATAGAAGAAACAACGACTCAACTCTCAGTATTTACACTGAATACATTTGTTTTTCTGTACCAACACAGGGAGAAAAAAAAAAAGAGTACATATACGTTATCTCCTTAATGCATAAGTAAATTACTACCTAAATAACTATTACTGATTTATTAACTTCAAAAAATGTTCCACCTTCATTATTTTCATTTATCTTTCTCTTCATCCATGAAAATAACAAGTTTTGATTATATTTGATAAATTTTTTATCTTTTTACTTCCTTGTTTGAATGTTGCATTCAAGAAAACACTGGAGTCTTCAGGAAATTTTTTGGAAGTTCTAAAATTAATTACAAATAGGAAAAAGTTATTTGATTATTTATCATTGTGGGAAGATCTTTTAAAAGAGTAAAAGTTGTCTTGTGGAATTCAACAGATTAGGGAAACTGGACATCTACATAATTTTATTTAAAATGTTCTGAACATTTATATTTATGTATAGGTGAAAACAAGTATAAAGATTTCAACAGATTCTCAAAAGCAACACCACAGGTTTCCCAGGTTATCAATCACCAATATCAACATAGTTAACTCTGTTCTTTAATGTGTAGAATATTATCCTGAAAGATCATTTATTAGAGATATGCTGATCCGCTTTAACTCAAACTCTAACTAGCAGGAAGGTTAGTAAACGCATATTTTCCAACTAGCAGTAGGAAGTTTGTCCTCCCACCACCACCACCACCACCAGAAAATCCCTCTAAACACTGGGTCTGACTTAGCAAGGCCCAACCTGAGCCTGGACACCCTGCTCCTTAAACCGTCTCTGGCATTCCGGGTTCCAGCCCTCTGTGCTCCCTTCAGGTGAATCACTGTCTCATTCCTGCAGGTTCAGGAAGCGCTTTCCCCGTCTGCACATCTCACCTCCTCTCAGATGTGAGTCACTTCTCTAGCAAGAGAGCCAGTTGCTCCAGTTGTTCCCGAGCAGGAGGGTTTGAAAGGGCGCCCCAAAGGACAATCTTCAGGCAGGGAGGGGAGACCTACCTTCTCCGGCAGGGGAGGGGGAAAATGACTATTTTTTTACGCTTTAACAAAAAAGCTACTTCCCTGCCAACTTTAGTTTCAAGGCTTATTCTTAATTGGCACTGAGAAACCTGTTTCGACTTGAAGACGCCTGTATTAGGTGAATGGACAGCCAGCCACAGCAATGAAAGGTAAATGAAAAATTTTTTTTTAATTTTATTTTCTTAAAAGCCAAGGTTGGTAGGACATAGCACTGATTAAGACTGTAATTATACCTCTGTTTAGATCTGAAGAGAAAGTAAGAGTTGGAAACCTAAGTGAATTAGATCCACGAGTCTTATTTGGGAGGGAACAATTTCTGAAATGCGGGCCATTGTGCTTCACAGAACTTCACTGTTCCCACCTCAGCCAGGCAGGTTGAGCAAATGCCTTCCAACGTGGAAACGATGTTAAGGAAATCACTTCTGTTAAGTGAATTTTTAAATCACATTTGCTTTACTAGTTGAGCAAACCCCAAAGTCCATTATAATTGTTTCCCTAGACGCCATACTGAAATTTGTTTCATAATCTTTCATTCACTTTTCTTCTAAAAGGAGATCAAAAGAAAAAAAAAAGAGAGAGATGGATTTTCTCTCCCAACTGCCTCATTTTGATAAAAGAATCTCAATCTTTTCATTGTAACACAAAGAACACGGCAATCCTTGCCCTGATTCCTTAGGAGATCATGCTAAAACATGTTTGGAAAGGCACTGAGAAAGCCGCCTAACTAGTGACGAATGGCTTAGGAACAGCTTGGGTCCGGTTCACGTTCAAAGTCACAGGGAAGCTTTCATTTCATTGAGGGAATCAAGTAGGAAATTTGAACTCTTCTAAGTTATAATAAGGATTTTTAAAGATAGGTGAGCATAAGGTTTTTCTTGATTTACTAGGTTAAGATTTACCTGCTACCGTATTTTGTATCACGTTCTCAAAGTGGGTCTGGTTTCACATTAGGCATATTAACATTTTTAACACAGATTTTCTTTCACAATTCTGATTAGAGACTCCAATTTACTAGCAAAATGAACAATAAAAGCTTTGGTTCTATATTACCAAACAGAGCCAGAAACTTTTGATTTTATATTATCATTTTTTTATACTGTATTATTATTTCTGCCAGTTCAAGGCTAAAACTAGGAATCAAGGGGATGTATTCTCTGAGTCCTTTAGCAAAATTCTATCCTAGGACTACTGCTTCTAACACTTAGGACTACTGTTTCTGACACTTATCTGAAAAGTGTTCTGAGTGTATGTGGGTTAAGCAGAAGAGGTTGGAGGAGCAGTCAGATTGTTGAAACCGTATTTAAGGATATAGCCTAGAAAAGAAAAAGTGTAATTAGTCAGAAAATCCTATTCCATGAAAAGACTGAGTCAAAAATTTCCTGGCAAACAGAATACTGAAATGGTTTATTGCACTCCAGGATATAAGTGGGAGATGGAAAACTAAATTAAATTAGAGTTGATGTTTTTATTTAGCTGAGTGTTATCTGGCCCCTTCGGAGCCTGTCTGCTTTCCTTCCTTCTTTGATATCTTGGGGCTTCACCTCCTTTAAAAACAAAAAATATTCCATACTTAATCCTGTCCTCTGAGAAAATGCCACAGAAATTTAAGATAGAGGAGACATGAATGGCCATTCACTCTCTGCACTCCTATAAACTGAGGAGAAGCTAGAAAAATACGCTGAGAGTCCAATAAAAGGGATGACGGTGAAGGCAGGAGAGAAGGGACATGAAACCGAGGTGAAATCAGCTGGGAGCATCCCACAGTCTCCACAGGACTGCTGTGTGCACAAGCGTGGGACAGGATTTTGGTTCAGAGCAGAAAGCCCAGCTGGAGATTGGGTGCTGGTGATGCCAAAAGTTAGTGTGACTTGAGCAAGCCTCTCGGAGTCCACTGCCCTCTCCCACAGTAAAAGGGGATTTGATCAGAAGTCATGAGAGGCCCCCTGTGTAACTAGATTCCCCTGATCCAGGAGATGTACTAAGGCACTCAGGTTGGTTATCAAGAACCCAAGGCTTGAGTCAAATGAAGATGCTAACGATGAGGAGGAAGACTGGTCCTGCCCTTTTCTGTTCCAGGCAGCTGCAGGTTGTTCATCCAATCCCAGCCTCTTCAGGGGCTTCTTCCTCTGCAAGACACAGATGACTACAGTCTCCTCTTGCTTCCTTAGGAGGCAAGTTTTGCCTCAGTAGAAAGGCAAGGGCCAACTGGAATCCCTATAGTTGTTGACTATCTAAAGAGGAGAGGAGAGAGCAGAGGTAACCAGGACACTGTGGTTTAGAACTAGACAAGAAGAACACACGGAAAACATCAAGGTGAACAAGAAACAAGGTGTGAACCTGCCATTTCAGGCCAATGATGGAAGTCAAGCCCTTAAGCAACCTGGCAACAATCCAAACTCTCCAACTTCCTTATATGGCAAATATGGGCAGAAGAGAGCATTTACTCATTTTGTATTGAAGTAGTGCATCTTACCTTTCATTGACATTCTTATTAACCAACATGAAAAACTTAGACTAAAAATCCATCTGAAGAGCACTCATAAGCCATCACATCAAGTCATATCTATCAGTGATTCCACAATTTCTCTTATAAAGCAATTTCTTTTTCTTTTTTAAAGGCAATTTCTAATAACAATTTCACACATTTCAGAACAAGATAACTCTTGAAATGACTTAGAACCTTTACAACACAAACTGTCCTTCTAAACCGTAATATTAAAACAACAATCATTAACGTGCACTGGTAGCTTAACATATGTCTAAGACTACTGCATATTTTAACATAAATTATTTTTTAAAAGAAAAAACTTCACACAACCTTAAGATATACGCTGCCGTTACTTCCATTTTACATCTGAGCAAACTGAGGCTTCAGTGGTGCAGAAGTAGGAAGCAGAGCTCTGAGCTTGACCCATGTCTGCCTGCAGACAACCATGCTCCGAGTCACCACTCTTTGCTGCTGCTAAGTCACTTCAGTCGTGTCCGACTCTGTGCGACCCCATAGACGGCAGCCCACTGGGCTCCCCTGTCCCTGAGATTCTCTAGGCAAGAACACTGGAGTGGGTTGCCATTTCCTTCTCCAATGCATGAAAGTGAAAAGTTAAAGTGAAGTCGCTCAATCATGTCCACTCTTAGCGACCCCATGAACTGCAGCCTAGCAGGCCCCTCCGTCCATGGGATTTTCCAGGCAAGAGTATGGGAGTGGGGTGCCACTGCCTTCTCTCATCACTCTGTAGAGTTCTAAATAAACTCTGTATTTGCTATCTGGGATCTCTTTCTCATTAGTAATTTAATAGGTGGGTTTCCCAGGTGATGCTAGTGGTAGAGAACCAGCCTGCCAATACAGGAGACTTGGATTTGATCCTTGGGTTGGGAAGATCCCCTGGAGGATGGCATGGCAGCCCACTCCAGTACTCTTGCCTGGAGAACCCCATGGACAGAGGAGCCTGGCGGGCTAGAGTCCACAGGATCACAGAGAGTTGGACACAACTCAATTGACTTAGCACGTACACACAATTTAATAGGTAAAATTACACAGATTTCTATTTACCATGCTACTTGACTGCAGTAGATAAGTAGCTTCTCGGGCACATCACATCCTGCAATGAAGCTGGGGCTATTACCTAGTTTTCACAACAGAGACATCGGATTATAACCAACACATGAACCCCCGGGGGTTGTTCACAAGTATAAGCAAAAGAGTAGTTAAGCCCATCACTCAGGCCAACTTGTGTTCACATGCAGGCTCTGCCCTTACCAGGCCTCTAACCTGGGTGAGCAACAGCAGCTGGTGTGTGCTGAAGGAACCTCTGTAAGCCTCAGTTTCTTCAACTGAAAAATGGGCAGACTATTCTTACTAACATTCAGAAAGCATCTATATAATGAGTTCTTCATAGATGCCAAGGTCTAGTTAAAGATTTCAAAGACTTGAAGGACATAATACTATGGTAATACTTCATTCAGTCCTCAAATCAATCCTATAGGAATGTTTTGCAGAAGAGGAAACTGAAGTACAGAGTGGTTAGACGACTTGCCCAAGTAAGTGGCAGGTCTGGAATTTGATTCCAATGTCTTTTTCACAAATTATCTAGAGACTTCCCTGGTGGTCCAGTGGTTAGGACACTGTGCTCCCAATGCAGGAGCTGTGGGTTCAATGCCTGTTCAGGGAACTAAGGTTCCACATGTCACAGCCAATTTTTTTTTAATTAATCTAAATAACTTAGAATACTCTTAGGCACAAAATTATACAGGCAGTGCTTGCTGAACCCACAGTCTGATCATGATTGTTGCTATCGTGAGTAAAAAGATAAAAACAGACCTTTCAGCTTCTAGAGGAGGCACTGCCTGTAGTCTGGACATGCTCTCAGGTTAGAAATATTACTGGCTTTCAAACTCCACTTTTCAAGTCTCAGAGTCTAAAGAAATACTTTGCTAAAAAATATCAAGATTCTGGTTGCTTGCAGAGTGGAAGCCAGTGTAATGGGGGCAGCAGAAACAAAATAATCCAAGGTCCCTGCACTACAGGAGTTAAGGCTCTAGCTGCAGAAAGAAGAATCATAGCAGAAAAACACTGGGGCTGTTAGCAGTCAGCTGTGAGAGTCAGCTGAGAGCTGACAGAAGAGACCCAAGAAAGGAATTCACGGATACCAGTTGCCTCAAGACTGCTGGCATTTTTAGGGCCTGCCACGCTGCTTTTGGGGAGGATGACCTGCCTGTCCAAACTTGTCCCTCCTCATACCTGCCAAACTCAAAGGTGAGACATGAAACAAAACAAATCATCAATGGGATTCTCAAAACAACTTAGATAAACAGACTAAAAGACAAGTTGAAATAACTGCAATTTACTGTTTATTGGTTTATTTTTAAAGAGAACAATCCTTCCTATCATAACTAGGTACCTTGCAACTATGCAGGGCACACAGTAACATGTAACCTTAAATAAGCTCAGCTGCACTGATTTTGGGTTGTTTAAACCAAACATGTTAAAATCTTGCAAAATGAAGACTTTAAGCAGGATAAAATTTCGTACTGTGCCAAAACTGTTCATGTAGAATTCATATAATACACAGCAAAATGAATGAATAAAAGGACAGTGGATCCATTATAAAAGGTCACTATATCAATGGAATAAGCATATTATGATCACCATTCAACAGACACTATGGTTTTATCTACTCAACATCAATATTCTTTTCCCAACTTTACCCTAAAAGAGTCATTCTAATTTTGTGTTACAAATATAAAACAAATACACACACACACATATAGACATATATTGTGGTATGAAAAAAAAAAAACTATTCATACCATGTCTACAGACAACAGTACAACACCTCAAGTATTATCTCTATTTATCATCTTAAGACCTAGAAACACTGAGTATCTGACTGGTACCCACTCATGCAGCTCATGCGAGACTTGGCATGGATACTGTTAGAACCAGTTTACGATCTGTATGAAACTGCAGGTCATACAGACACCGAACAATTGGCCAATGGAGAATGGAGTCTGAGAGGGCAAAGTTGAAGGCACATGATAAATGAGTACCAGGGCACCTAACACTTGCTCTGGTGGCCTCCCTGGTCCTCCTCGATCCTGGAAGACAATCCCAACAACACAGTTGTCTTGCAACCAGGGTGGCCAAGCCCAGCATCTCTACGTTACCTTTCCCTACTATACCCCCAAAAGGAGATGGTGTAACACACACACATATAGACATATATTGTGGTATGAAAAAAAAAAAACTATTCATACCATGTCTACAGACAACAGTACAACACCTCAAGTATTATCTCTATTTATCATCTTAAGACCTAGAAACACTGAGTATCTGACTGGTACCCACTCATGCAGCTCATGCGAGACTTGGCATGGATACTGTTAGAACCAGTTTACGATCTGTATGAAACTGCAGGTCATACAGACACCGAACAATTGGCCAATGGAGAATGGAGTCTGAGAGGGCAAAGTTGAAGGCACATGATAAATGAGTACCAGGGCACCTAACACTTGCTCTGGTGGCCTCCCTGGTCCTCCTCGATCCTGGAAGACAATCCCAACAACACAGTTGTCTTGCAACCAGGGTGGCCAAGCCCAGCATCTCTACGTTACCTTTCCCTACTACACCCCCAAAAGGAGATGGTGTATTTCCCACGTGTCCCCCCCAATCCTCTGCCATGAATTACACCCCAGTTGACTTTACACCAGGCAGGCACTCCCTCACATGGATATTTATTTAGACCCTGCTAATCCCCCAAAAGAGCTGAGGTAGTGTACAGAAATGCTCAATATCAAATAAGTTCAAATGAATGCTAACAAAAATGGAGCCTGGGAAAAGCAAGGAGGGAAATTCAAAACCACATGAAAGATTAGTTCACCAAACACATCAATTCCTATCTCAACTCTAAAAGGAAAACAAGAAGGCACACTGATAGAGTTTTGATAAATAATTAATAGTAGCAGGCCTAAAGGAACACTGGATTCCCAGACAGTGCAGTGGTCAAGGGGGGCTTCCCTGATAGCCCCCCTTTCAGTTGGTGAAGAATCCGCCTGCAATTCAGGAGACCTGGGTTTGATCCCTGGGTTGGGAAGATCCCCTGGAGAAGAGAACAGCTACCCACTCGAGTACTCTGGCCTGGAGAATTCCATGGACTGTAGAGTCCATGGGGTCGCAAAGAATCAAACACGACTGAGCGACTTTCACTTTCAGTGGTCAAGAATCCGCATGCCAATGCAGAAACATGGGTTTGATCACTGGGTCGGGAAGATTTCCTGGGGTAGGAAATGACAACCTGCTCCAGTATACTTGCTAGGAAAATACATGGACAGAAGGGTCACAAAGAGTCAGAAAAGGCTGAGCCACTAAGCACAAGCATTAAAGGAACACTATTCTTAATATGCAGCCTAAAAGGAACTTTTTTCTCGTGAGTCCTCATACATAAAAACAAAATTGTGTTCAACACCCAAAGAATAGATACAGTGAAAATGGGGGACCGTACAGAGGTATCAACTCAAAACTCACTTAAAGCTATGGAGGCAGACGGGAGAACACAGTTTTACTATATTGCTGTCTTAGCAAATTAATCTAGTAAAACCTCTCTGTCCTTGTCTCCCCAGTATTATTATTGTTGTTGTTTAGTCCGACTCTTGCAATCCCATGGATTGTAGCCCATCAGGCTCCTCTATCCATGGAGGATTTCCCAGGCAAGAATACTGGAGTGAGTTGCCATTTCCTTCTCTAAGGGACCTTTCCTGTCCCAGGGATTGAACCCAGGTTTCCTGCTTGGCAGGCTGATTTTTTTTTTTTTTTTTTTTTTAACCATTGAGCCGCATGGGAAGCCTGTTCTAATCATCAAAATTTCCTGAGCACTAGATGCCATTTGAACTATAAAAACACTTCTAAACAGTTGAACTTAATGCATCAGCATCAAGGAAGACAAAACCTTAAAATCTTTGAAAAAGTGTTCATCCCAAATTAACTACAATGCCATTAAGTTCTAAAACTGTATAAACTATCTCAAAGCTTGACTTACAAGCTTATCAATTTCACGTTAAGAAGGAAATTACTGAATGAGGGGAAAATTACTAAAAATAAGGCTCAGGTTTGGAGCTGGCAGTGGGTACCAAGGCTCGAGGTACCCGAAGGTACTAGTAGAAACCCCATGGAGAGACCTGGGGCAGCTCCACCTTGAAATTGTATGTCACAAATTGTAAGCCACAGACAAGCCTTATCTGGTCTGTCTTAATAAAGCTAAGCCAGAATTTTAAATTCATGTAATTTTATACAAAACTCCATTTTTACAGTCTTGTGGCAGATGACCCACACATCCACATGGCAACAACCCAGAGCCCGGCCATGGGGCAACACTCCCTGATCACTGCAGCCCCTAGCCCCCCTGAGCACTCCTCTTAACACGCTGTTAGCTGTATGTTACTGGCCTGCTGATACCAGTGATTATTTCTTCTTATACCTGGCTCACTGTCCTCACTGACATTAGATACGGGGCTTTATGTGGATTTGCATTCCATTGCAATAGTCTCCTTCCTTCACAGTGGGCTGTTCAGAAATATCAGAGCACCAGTGTCTGCTCAGCTTTCCCCAGGTCTTTGGCCATGCCTTTCAAAAGGAGAAAGTGAACGTGTTAGCTACTCACTTGTGTCTGACTCTTTGCAAATGCATGGATGGTAGCCCACCAGGCTCCTCTGTCCATGTTATTCACCAGAAAAGAATACTGGAGTAGGCAGCCGTTTCCTTTTTCAGGAGATCTTCGCTACCCAGGAGAATTAGGAACTGCTAATTCCTATTCTCTCAGTTCTTCCTAGGTCATACTGTGTTCAATTCATTCATAAAGAAAAAAGTAATTAATGCCAGTGAGGTTGACAGTAGGAACTACTTTAAAGAAAATGTTATTTATATATATATATATATGTATGTATGTATGTATGTATGTATATGGGTGTGTATGTATTCACACACGCACAGGGAAAATGAATTAAATGTGATGTCATATCCTCTTACTACATATGGGGGAAGGGGGATTTGTTGACTTTAAATTGAAGTATTGTTGAATTATAATGTTTCGGGTACACAGCAAAGTGATTCAGATATAGATAATTTTCTTCAGATTCTTTTCCATTATAGATTATTACACAATACTGAATATAGTTCCCTACGATACACTGTAGTTGCTTGTTGTTTATCTACTTTATATATAATTGTGTATCTGTTAATCTCAAAATTCTATTTCTTGTTTTTATGAGAGGAGAATATTTTCTCACTGTGAGGGTTTGATGCCGATGAGAACTGCACAATATCCATTGGCATTGAAGATTTCACTAGTGAATCTTTACCACTGAAGGAGGGGTTGAAACAGAAGAAAGATGTGTCTGTTAGGTACCTGTCTTGTTTCATTACTTTAAACAGCATTACAGTTTGCTTAAACTGATTCAAAGTGATGGTACGGGGAGGGAGGAGGAAGGGGAGTTCAGGTTGGGGAACACGTGTATACCCGTGGCGGATTCATGTTGATATATGGCAAAACCAATACAATATTGTAAAGTAATTAACCTCCAATTAAAATAAATAAATTTATATTAAAAAAATTTTTAAAAGAAGGTTAAAAAAAAATTAGGGTAGCTAAACTTACACCCAATTCTATTGAGAGTGGCATTGAGGACACTCTTGCCTGGAAACTCCCATGGACAGAGGAGCCTGGTAGGCTGCAGTCCATGGGGTCGCTGAGTCAGACACGACTGAGCAACTTCACTTTCACTTTTCACTTTCATGCACTGGAGAAGGAAAGGGCAACCCACTCCAGTGTTCTTGCCTGGAGAATCCCAGGGACGGCGGAGCCCAAAGGGCTGCCGTCTGTGGGGTCGCACAGAGTTGGACACGACTGAAGCGACTTAGCAGCAGCAGCAGCAGCAACCCCTCAACCCACAGCCATACTGATGACCTGATTAGAATGGTGACCATGACAACCACCATCATATTATCATCATAATGAAGAATAATTATGACCCTTAAGTAAAGTGCTTAAGCCATGGAATGACCCTCCGGAACAACATCTCTGTAAGCCTATGAAAAGTACTATTTTTTCTTAAATAGGTTTGTAAATGGTAATCAAACAGCCAAAGACTTTACCTGGGGTCTTAGATTTTGAGAGTTTTTTAAGGGACCAGAAGTTACTTGAAATGCAGTTTGGCTTCAAATATATTAATTCCATACCTCTACTCCTACTGGGAGTATAGCCCAAAACCTCTCTGACCAGTAAAGTTGTATTAATAACTCAGAATTTCCCTATGTATACATTAGACTTTGCCTAAACAGAACACAAAAATACACATTTCAACTTGGGAAATGAAAAAATTGGACTATATGAGTAATAAGGTTTGTATGAAGTGAAGTGACAGTCGCTCAGTCACGTCCGACTCTTTGTGATCCCCTGGACTGTAGCCCGCCAGGCTCCTCTGTCTGTGGGATTCTCCAGGCAAGAATACTGGAGTGGGTTGCCATTCCCTTCTCCAGGGGATCTTCTTGACCCAGTGATCGAACCTGGGTCTCCTGCACTGCAGGCAGATTCTTTACCATCTGAGGCACAGGGGAAGATTTTTATTATTAAGCAGAAAAAAATATTTGACATGAATTCCACTACTTTGTCATGAATTATATTACTGTAGCACTTACAGTATAAAATAGACTTGCATGTACTATCTCTTCAGATTCTTAGAGCATCTTTGGGAACCAGGCCAAGTATCTATTATTTTCCTCATTTCACGAACAGTGGAAAGCTAAAACTCTGAGAGCTAAAATACTTTGCCCAGGGTCACGGGGTCAAAGAGAGAGTCAACAGCTAACATCTGCTGACTGCACTGAGGTCCAGGACAATGTCTAGCCTACTTTAGAGGGGCTGCTGATCCGGCCAAGTAGCAGAGCAAAGAGGCAGCCCGTTCTGGGGTCACAGAAACTGGACCTCATCTTCTGGCTTTGCCTCTCACTGTCTGTGTGATGTTGGGCAAGCTGCTGAAGCTCACTAAGGCTCCTCACCTGCACAATAACCAGGTCTGGGATAAGATAATAAGGAAGCACTAGACACAAACCCTGCCTTCAGGGAGTTTACAACCCAGTTCACACCCTGCCTCATCTACTGCCCTCCCTCAATCAATCAATAAGTAAAAAATTAATCAGAGGTCACCTGGAAAAAAAAAATGTTAAATCTAAGGGTGAACCAAATTTTGCTTAATTGTAGGCTATAGACATCAAGCGTTAACTTTGTAAAAAGAACTTCAGGGTGGTACCTGAAAAACCAGAATGAAGGTTGTTTGCTTGGCATTCCAACACCTTTGGGTTACTGACTCCAAGCTTGCATTAATGAAGTGCCCTATGAATACAGTGACCTAATTCTATTACAAAAAGAAGTAAATTATAGCCAGTGAGGTAACTTGTTTCTTTCCCAAGGCCTTCAGCAGAGCTGTATCTTAGCAGTACTGGAACACACATACACACACACAGTCTGAGGTTACAGGTGATTCCAAAATGCAAGAAATGCTGCACCTTTTACCAGAAGCTTCACATTAGATGGTTCTTGTGAACATTAACACACAGGCAGCAGAACAATGGCACCATCCCACTGATATTCAGGAATTACAGTAATATCCCCATTTAGTATCTACTTATAAAAGTACAGTTTTTCTCTAAGAAAGTGACAAAACACAAAACCCCTCAGACCTGAAATTCCTGCAGTTCCAAACGTGAGCTTCTAAAAAACACACCAAGAAGTGGAGGGCAAATTAAACTACAGCTCTGCCATGTGAGAACCACCACCACCACCACCAAATAATCAGTCCAAAAAAATCATGAGCAGCTGAATCTAGGGAGTGAGCATTTAACCGGCATTTATCTTTCCCATCTTGACCAGAAGCACAATAATGAGACCCTGGGAAGCCAGGGAGAATAAAGGCAGGGCCGTGGCCTGGTGGTCATGCCTCCTGGCCCTGCCTGCTACACAGGGAGTTTCCCAGTCTGGCACAGCAGCTCCCCATCCAAGCCAAGATCTAACCCGGGAACTCTGGGAGCAAGGCTGGGTGCCCAAAGCAGCGGTTCTGGGGCCCTGGATGCTCAGCTTCCCAGCCACCCCACTACCCCTCCAGGGCACAGCAGACGCTTGCGCATCCTACACACTCAGGTTCAAGCTGCTCCACCGTGAGTGAACCTCTCCTTCCTAGAGACCCAGAAGCTCAGTTCTCCCAACCATAAAAGCTGTCTGATATGACCAGCAGGGTTTTCATGAAAAAGCCTCAGCAGAGGGCTGGGCACGGTGAAAAGCTCAACTGTGACAATTAATTTGTTCTTAGGGGTGCACTAACAAGCTCACCTGCCACTACTCTTCCTGGGTTGTTGAGAGGTACCAGGAAAGTCATTTGTTATGAACCCTCAGTGCTGGTCACTGAAGCAAGAAAATGAGGAGCTGGCAGAGAGGGAGCAGAAGNACGAGGGGGGGTGGGCGGGAAGAGGGGGCCGGAGCCCGGCTGGGCGGCGGGCGGGCGCGGTACATACACTGAGGTCATTCCCACGTGGCCGGCCCCTTCTCCTCTGTCACAGCCCCACGGGATGGTGCACACAGAAAAAACAGAAAGAAGGAAATAAATATAAAAGCCGAGAGGGAGAGGTGTGTGGGAGATGGAGGAGAATGCCAGGGTTGGGGGGAAGAGAAGAACCTGAGGGGGAGGAAAGGGGAGGGAGAGAGAGGTTAACGTCCCCGGTGCGTGGGCGACCCCAGGCCCGGCTGGCCTTCCTCCCACGGGGACGGAGCACACAGATGGCAAAGGCACGAGACCAACAGAGGGGCGACGTGGCCGCAGGCGCCTGGCCCTGGACGCTACCTCATGCAACGCGCCCCAGCCCTGGCTCCGCTGACACTCAAAGCTTTGGGGGTGGGGTGGGGTGGCCGTCAGCTGGCTTGTGCCCCCCTCCTCCTGGGGCCCGGAAGCTCAGTCCTGGTTGGGCTTTGGGGGGCCCATCGGGATGGGACTGGACAGTCACATGCAGGCTGGGTGCCTCCCACCCAAGTTCCCAGCAGCCAGAGGCCACGCCCCTGGGTGACCCTGGCCCGGCCAGGCACAGCACAGCCCCGCCCCCCACCCCCACCCCGTGCAGACGCCACGGCACAGCACATGGGCAGCCTGCCACAGTCAGACATGCCGCCCTGCCTCTCAGGTTGGGTGGGCAGCCCAGCCATGCTTCTGGCCCCTCTGTCCTGGGGGCCGGGGGCGGTGGGACGCTTCCCCGCGACAACCAAGCCTGCAGCTGGGTAAAGCAGCCACACAGACACGCGTCAGGCACACACACCTGCTTCTCCCCAGCGGCTCTCACAGAGACCAGACAGACAACTCCCGGGCCCCACCCCAGACACGCTACCAGGTCCTGGGACCTGCCAAGTTCCCCAGAGCATGTACGATGTACGAGCACACCCATCCCTGTGTGCATGCGTGCATGGATATTCTTGATTGCAGCTCTCACCGGGGCCTGACACATCCCCTCCCATCCCCCCTCCACATCCCTGATATGTGTCCTCCACGTCCTCCGGCCTCAGCCTCCCCAAACGGAGCAGAGACAAACCCCGTGGCGGTGGCCAAGGTGCCCTGCCCCAGAGGAGCCTCGACCCCTCTCAGTCCTCCGTCTGCAGCTCTCACCGGGGCCTGACACATCCCCTCCCATCCCCCCTCCACATCCCTGATATGTGTCCTCCACGTCCTCCGGCCTCAGCCTCCCCAAACGGAGCAGAGACAAACCCCGTGGCGGTGGCCAAGGTGCCCTGCCCCAGAGGAGCCTCGACCCCTCTCAGTCCTCCGTCAGGGAGAAACTAAGAGGACTGGGGCCTCTGCAGGTTCCAGAGGTGGGGACCCTGCCTGCTGCAGCCAAGGGTGCAGGAGTCCCACCGAGCCCCGGGTCCCTGGGCTGCACAGGGAAGCTGAGACTCCAGAGGCCAAGTCCCGCCCCCAGGGTGGTGGGTGAAAGCTCTCACCTGGTTCTCGGCGGGCAGGCGGGGCATGGAGGCGGCCCGGGCCTGGCCTTCCCCGGGGAAGTAGTGCCCACTGTCGGAGTAGCCGTCTCTGCCCATCTCGCGCATCTCCACAGACTGCGGGGCAGATGGAGAGGCCGGGTGAGCCCCGGAGCCGCCTGGCCGGGGACCCCGGCGGGGAGAGTTGCCCGGGTGTGTGCAGAGCTGCAGGTGAGGGGCCCAGACCCCTCCTCTTGTCCTGCCCAGGCGGGGGAGCCAAGCGGGCGGTGGGGCCATGGCGGTACCTGAGAGTTGGGCTGGCTATTGGGCATATCAGTGGGGGGGCCCCGCTCTGGGCTCCACGTGCCCGTCTTCTGGAACATCTCCTGGGCCCGCTGGGTCACCCAGGATGGGCTCTCTTTCATGCCACTTTCGTGAGCCATCCTGTGTGGGGCACAGAGGCCGGGGTGATGGCGGGCCCTCTGGTGGCTTTGCACCTGGCACCCAGCACCCCTGTTCCCCTGCCTCTGGCCAAGAGGGACACTCACAAGCCTCCTCCTGGGTCCAGCTGGGTGGAGGGGAGGGCGTTCTGGCCAGGCCCCCCCTCCTGTGTTGGAGATGGGGGCTCCATGCGCTGGAACATGAGAGGTGTCCGGTTCTGGGGAAGCAGAGAGCAGCGCGTGTACACAAGGTGACCAGGGGGTCGGGAGAGAGGAGACAGATGGAAGAGGGTGTCCCAAGCTGAGGCTCTGGTTTCAAGACTGCAGTGGGGAGGCTATGGAGGGCATGCTTAGCACCCGCCGGGGGTGAAATCCTAGAAGCCATTCTTGAAACCCACCCCTTCCCTAAAACACACACACATTCAAGTCTGATCCATCAGCGAGCCCTCTAGCCTCTTCCAAATCCATCCATAACCAGATCACTTCTCACCGCTCCATGACCCCAGTCCTGGTTTTCATCAGTTTTGTCCAGGACCACTGCCTCCTCCCAGAGAAGGCAATGGCACCCCACTCCAGTAGTCTTGCCTGGAAAATCCCATGGACGGAGGAGCCTGGTAGGCCGCAGTCCATGGGGTTGTGAAGAGTCGAACACGACTGAGCAACTTCACTTTGACTTTTCACTTTCATGCATTGGAGAAGGAAATGGCATCCCACTCCAGTGTTCTTGCCTGGAGAATCCCAGGGACGGGGGAGCCTGGTGGGCTGCCGTCTATGG
>SJYX01022783.1:219324-270383 GCA_006410675.1 Oreotragus oreotragus
GTAAAGAATCTGCCTGTAGTGCAGGAGACCTGGGTTTGATCCCTGGGTTGGGAAGATCCTCTGGAGAAGGAAATGGCAACCCACTCCAGTATGCCTGCCTGGAGAATCCCATGGACAGAGGAGCCTGGCGGGCAACGGTCCACGGACTCGCAAGAGTCAGACATCTAAACCACCACCACCACCTGAGGCCCTGCACACACTCTAATGTCAGCAATCCCACCCTTTCAAAACTTTGCAGAACCGTTGCTGTTCAGTTGCTAGGCCGTGTCCAGCTCTTTGCGATCCCATGAACTGCAGCACGCTAGGCATTCCTGTCTTTCCCTATCTCCCGGAGCTTGCTCAAACTCATGTCCACTGAGTCGGTGATGCCATCCAACCATCTCATCCTCTGTCGCCCCCTTCTTCTCCTGCCCTCACTATTTCCCAGCATCAGAGTCTTTTCCAATGAACTGGCTCTTCTCGTCAGGTGGCCAAAGTATTGGAGCTTCAGCATCAGTCCTTCCAATGAATATTCAGGGTTGATTTCCTTTAGGATTGACTGGTTTGCTCTCCTAGCAGTCCAAGGGACTCTCAAGAGTCTTCTCCAGCTCCACAATTCAAAACATCAGTTCTTTGGCACTCAGCCTTCTTTATGGTCCAACTCTCACATCCATATATGACTACTGGAAAAACCATAGCTTTGACTAGACGGACCTTTGTTGGCAAAGTGACATCTCTGCTTTTTAATACACTATGTTTATCATAGCTTTTCTTCCAAGGAGCAAGCATCTTGTAATTTCGTGGCTGCAGTCGCCATCCACAGGTAATTTATCCTAGCAGTGGGATTTATGGTGGGGGTCTTGAGCCATGTGGTATCAGTGTGACCTCTAGAGGGGCGAGAGGCTGAGCAACTGAGGTCAGCCAGGCTCACATGACTAATTCTCAATAAATATGCTAGACTCAAAGTTCAGGTGGGCTTGGGTGGTTGACAATGTTTCATACATGTTGTCACCTGTCATTGCTGGAAGATTTGCACATGTGACTCCATTGGGAGGGAGTGGTAGCTCCCTCTTGGTCTCTTCCAGACCCTGTCAAGGTGCCTTCACAGATTTTAATCTGCATCTTTTTGCTGTAATAAACCACAACTGTGAGTAAAACAATTCTTCTCAGTTCTGGGTTCTATCAAATCACTGAATCCAAGCCTTTTTTCTTTTTTTGAACCTTCGTTTTGGGCTATCCTGGGACCCCCAAACACAGGTTCTCCAGAGGAAAACAGCAGCTGGGATACAAAGGTATTATGTAGAGGCTTCCCAGCTGGTGCTAGTGGTAAAGCACCTGCCTGCTGATGCAGGAGACATAACAGATGCAGGTTCGCTCCCTGGGTGAGGAAGATCCCCTGGAGGAGGGAATGGCAACCCATTCCAGGATTCCTGCCTGGAGAATACCATGGACAGAGGAGCCTGGCGGGTTACAGTCCGTAGGGTTGTAAAGAGTCGGACACAACTAAAGCGACTTTGCATGCATGCATGTACCAAGAGTGGGTGCACTGTTAGACCCATTTTACAGGTGTGGGAATGGTAGCAGGCAGAATTCTAAAGCTTACCCTTCTGTCCCAGCAAGATTCTGCTTATTCAATCAAATGATAGTCTAGGGATTGCTATAAAAGGACTTTGCAAATGTAATTAAAGTCCCAAGTCAGCTGACTGTAAGTTTCAGAGCTGATCTAGGTGGGTCTGATCTAATCAGGTGAGCCTTCTAAAAGCAGAGCCTTTTCTTGGCAGCAGAGAAGTCAGAGAGACTTGGAGCACGTAAAGAATTAGACGCATTCCCCAGGAGCTAAGCATAAACTCTGGTGGGAAGCCAGAAATGAAGTGGGGATCTCAGTCCTGCAGCCACAGGCAACTTAATTTTGCTAACACCCGAATACACTTTGGAATAAAATTTCCCCCAGAGCTTCCAAAGATGAGCCCAGCCTGGCCACACTGATTTTGGGCTTGTGAGACTGTGGATGGAGAGCATAGTCGAGTCTATCTGGACTTCGACCTACATACCGATATGCTAATAAATAGGTCTGTTTTCAGCTGTTCAATGTATGGTCGTTGTTACATGGCATTGCTAGCTAAGGCACGTGCTGAGGCTCACAGCAGGTGAGGTCTTCTGCCAAAGGTTACAGTGGAGGGCAGGTGGGTGGGCAAGCTGGATCCACTTTCCCACCGCCCTGGGTTGGGACCTGGACCAGTGTCAACCATTGTGTGGGGACCTGGGCCAGTTAGTTGCTCAGTCGTGCCTCACTCTTTGCGATCTCATGGACTGGAGCCGGCCCGTGTCCTCTGTCCATGGAATTCTCCAGGCAGGCATACGGGAGTGGTTTGCCATGCTCTTCTCCAGGGAATCTTCCTGAGCAAGGATCAAACCCAGGTCTCCTGCACTGCAGGCAGATTCAGTTTCAACCATGTTGATAAGCAAACAGTCTGGGGCAGGCAGAGCCACAACACAGACAGGCCCCCGGTCCAGACTAGATGCCTGTGCCCAGATGCCTGGCAAGTCCGAACCGCTTGCCTCTGACTTGCTGCATGAGAAAGAAATTAACATTGTGTGTCAGACAAGGGCCTGAGCCCTGACCCTTCCCCTTCTCCACTTACGCTGTTCCGAGTCTCAGCCTCATTCCTGATTCTTTCACTCGATTTGGGGGCACCTCCCGCTCTCTTTACTTTGATCCCCATGCCTCCTGGCTCTAACAATGTCTGTCCTCAATGTGCCCCTCCCCCTCGCCCCGCCCCCANTTTTTTTTTTTTTTCCTTTCTTTTGGCTTCGCAGCATGAGGGATCTTAGTTCCCCAACCAGGGATTGAACCTAGGCCCCTGGCAGTGGAAGTGCAGAGTCCTAACCACTGAGAATTCCCCTGACCTTGGACAGTGAGTCATGTCAATAATCTTCTCATTGAAACCTTAATATGCAAACTTCATCATATGCATTGTCTCTCTGCTGTGCCCACTTGCTAACCCTCTTTCCTGGTTAGACAGTAAAGAATCTTCCTGCAATGCAAAAGACCCTGGGTTCGATCCCTGGGTCAGCAAGATCCCCTAGAGAAGGGAATGGCTACCCACTCCAGTAACCTTGCCTGGAGAATTCCACGGACAGAGGAGCCTGGAAGGCTATACAGCCCATGGGGTTGCAAAGAGTCAGACACTACTTACTGAATGACTAACTTTCACTTTCACTTTCCTGGTTAGAATAAATGTTTAGCAAAATATTATTGAGCCTCTACTCTGGCATGTAGATCAGTAAAGAGCTGGAATGTCAAGATCTAACCACTTTAAAAACTGTTTTTGTTACCAAGCCCAAGCTCATGCAGCTTGCCACCTGAAAGGCTAATAAATCGAGAGATTAGTTGTAGGGGCAAGGAACAACTTTATTTTGAAAGCCAACAGACCAAGAGGGTGGTGAAATAGTGTCCCAAAGAACCATCTTACCAGATGCCTGTACTCCTTCCATACCATGGCATCTAACAAAACTGGAACTTTTTAATCATTAGATAAATGGATTTAGAGAGACATAATAAAGTGGAGGCAGGACCTGGAAACCATAAATGATACACATTCTCTAATCTGGGATGGGCTCCAAGTGGGTGGCCCTGGTTTCTGACAACAGGGGAATGTCCTGCTGGACAGGCAGAACTCGCTTAGTCACTCAGCATCCATTCAGTTCCTGTTCTGTGCCAGCCCAGTCAGGCAAGTGCTAATAGAGGCAAATAGAAAATGCTGTGAATCAACAGGGCAGCAATCAAACTCCACCCCCATGAAGCAGGCAATCAGGAAAGACTTCAAGGAGGAGGTGGCTTTTTTTTTTTTTTTGGTCTTACCACACTGCTTGTGGGATCTTAGTTTCCCAACCAAGAATTGAACCCAGGCCCTCAGCAGTGAAAACATNGCCCAGTCAGGCAAGTGCTAATAGAGGCAAATAGAAAATGCTGTGAATCAACAGGGCAGCAATCAAACTCCACCCCCATGAAGCAGGCAATCAGGAAAGACTTCAAGGAGGAGGTGGCTTTTTTTTTTTTTTTGGTCTTACCACACTGCTTGTGGGATCTTAGTTTCCCAACCAAGAATTGAACCCAGGCCCTCAGCAGTGAAAACATAGAGTCTTAGTCACCAGGCTGCTAAGGAAGTACCCAGGAAGGTGACTTTTGAGCAAGAGAAAATATCCTGAATATATAGGGACAGGCAATTGAAGTTGCAACCCAGGAAGTCAATCAGCATCTGGAGGGAGAGAATTCATATTTATAAAGCCCTACCTCCATGCTAGCCAGTAAATAAGGACTTGTTGCAGATTGTGTTGCCTGGGAAGCTGATTGTGAGTTGAGGTTCACATGTGGGAAGCTTGTCAGGGAGAGGGCTTGGGATCAAGAACTGTGAAGGACATCAAGTTGGACAGAAGGAGAAGTTGGTCTGTGGCGCAGTCTTTGTTGTTCAGCTGCTCAGCTGTGTCCCAGCTCTTTGTGACCCCACGAACTGCAGCACCCTAGGCCTCCCTGTCCTCCACTATTTCCCGGAGCTTGCTCAAACTTATGTCCATCAAGTCGGTGATGCCATCCAACCATCTCATCCTCTGTTGTCCCCTTNAAGAATCTGCCTGCAGTGCGGGAGACCTGGGTTTGATCCCTGGGTTGGGAAGATCCTCTGGAGAAGGAAATGGCAACCCACTCCAGTATGCCTGCCTGGAGAATCCCATGGACAGAGGAGCCTGGCGGGCAAGAGTCAGACATCTAAACCACCACCACCACCTGAGGCCCTGCACACACTCTAATGTTGTCAGCAATCCCACCCTTTCAAAACTTTGCAGAACCGTTGCTGTTCAGTTGCTAGGCCGTGTCCAGCTCTTTGCGATCCCATGAACTGCAGCACGCTAGGCATTCCTGTCTTTCCCTATCTCCCGGAGCTTGCTCAAACTCATGTCCACTGAGTCGGTGATGCCATCCAACCATCTCATCCTCTGTCGCCCCCTTCTTCTCCTGCCCTCACTATTTCCCAGCATCAGAGTCTTTTCCAATGAACTGGCTCTTCTCGTCAGGTGGCCAAAGTATTGGAGCTTCAGCATCAGTCCTTCCAATGAATATTCAGGGTTGATTTCCTTTAGGATTGACTGGTTTGCTCTCCTAGCAGTCCAAGGGACTCTCAAGAGTCTTCTCCAGCTCCACAATTCAAAACATCAGTTCTTTGGCACTCAGCCTTCTTTATGGTCCAACTCTCACATCCATATATGACTACTGGAAAAACCATAGCTTTGACTAGACGGACCTTTGTTGGCAAAGTGACATCTCTGCTTTTTAATACACTATGTTTATCATAGCTTTTCTTCCAAGGAGCAAGCATCTTGTAATTTCGTGGCTGCAGTCGCCATCCACAGGTAATTTATCCTAGCAGTGGGATTTATGGTGGGGGTCTTGAGCCATGTGGTATCAGTGTGACCTCTAGAGGGGCGAGAGGCTGAGCAACTGAGGTCAGCCAGGCTCACATGACTAATTCTCAATAAATATGCTAGACTCAAAGTTCAGGTGGGCTTGGGTGGTTGACAATGTTTCATACATGTTGTCACCTGTCATTGCTGGAAGATTTGCACATGTGACTCCATTGGGAGGGAGTGGTAGCTCCCTCTTGGTCTCTTCCAGACCCTGTCAAGGTGCCTTCACAGATTTTAATCTGCATCTTTTTGCTGTAATAAACCACAACTGTGAGTAAAACAATTCTTCTCAGTTCTGGGTTCTATCAAATCACTGAATCCAAGCCTTTTTTCTTTTTTTGAACCTTCGTTTTGGGCTATCCTGGGACCCCCAAACACAGGTTCTCCAGAGGAAAACAGCAGCTGGGATACAAAGGTATTATGTAGAGGCTTCCCAGCTGGTGCTAGTGGTAAAGCACCTGCCTGCTGATGCAGGAGACATAACAGATGCAGGTTCGCTCCCTGGGTGAGGAAGATCCCCTGGAGGAGGGAATGGCAACCCATTCCAGGATTCCTGCCTGGAGAATACCATGGACAGAGGAGCCTGGCGGGTTACAGTCCGTAGGGTTGTAAAGAGTCGGACACAGCTAAAGCGACTTTGCATGCATGCATGTACCAAGAGTGGGTGCACTGTTAGACCCATTTTACAGGTGTGGGAATGGTAGCAGGCAGAATTCTAAAGCTTACCCTTCTGTCCCAGCAAGATTCTGCTTATTCAATCAAATGATAGTCTAGGGATTGCTATAAAAGGACTTTGCAAATGTAATTAAAGTCCCAAGTCAGCTGACTGTAAGTTTCAGAGCTGATCTAGGTGGGTCTGATCTAATCAGGTGAGCCTTCTAAAAGCAGAGCCTTTTCTTGGCAGCAGAGAAGTCAGAGAGACTTGGAGCACGTAAAGAATTAGACGCATTCCCCAGGAGCTAAGCATAAACTCTGGTGGGAAGCCAGAAATGAAGTGGGGATCTCAGTCCTGCAGCCACAGGCAACTTAATTTTGCTAACACCCGAATACACTTTGGAATAAAATTTCCCCCAGAGCTTCCAAAGATGAGCCCAGCCTGGCCACACTGATTTTGGGCTTGTGAGACTGTGGATGGAGAGCATAGTCGAGTCTATCTGGACTTCGACCTACATACCGATATGCTAATAAATAGGTCTGTTTTCAGCTGTTCAATGTATGGTCGTTGTTACATGGCATTGCTAGCTAAGGCACGTGCTGAGGCTCACAGCAGGCGAGGTCTTCTGCCAAAGGTTACAGTGGAGGGCAGGTGGGTGGGCAAGCTGGATCCACTTTCCCACCGCCCTGGGTTGGGACCTGGACCAGTGTCAACCATTGTGTGGGGACCTGGGCCAGTTAGTTGCTCAGTCGTGCCTCACTCTTTGCGATCTCATGGACTGGAGCCGGCCCGTGTCCTCTGTCCATGGAATTCTCCAGGCAGGCATACGGGAGTGGTTTGCCATGCTCTTCTCCAGGGAATCTTCCTGAGCAAGGATCAAACCCAGGTCTCCTGCACTGCAGGCAGATTCAGTTTCAACCATGTTGATAAGCAAACAGTCTGGGGCAGGCAGAGCCACAACACAGACAGGCCCCCGGTCCAGACTAGATGCCTGTGCCCAGATGCCTGGCAAGTCCGAACCGCTTGCCTCTGACTTGCTGCATGAGAAAGAAATTAACATTGTGTGTCAGACAAGGGCCTGAGCCCTGACCCTTCCCCTTCTCCACTTACGCTGTTCCGAGTCTCAGCCTCATTCCTGATTCTTTCACTCGATTTGGGGGCACCTCCCGCTCTCTTTACTTTGATCCCCATGCCTCCTGGCTCTAACAATGTCTGTCCTCAATGTGCCCCTCCCCCTCGTCCCGCCCCCACCAGGCACCGTCTCACTGGAAGCTGCTGGTCTCCCTCCCTGAATGTCTTCCTTCTGAGCAACTTCTGGCCTTGGAGCCTCCTTCCCCTCTTCTCCTCAGGGCCCTGGAAAGAACACGCGTCTGCGGTGCGGCCTTCCTTCCTGGTGACCTCTCAGGGGCTTCAGCTGGGTGCAGCCCTGCCCTCTCTCTTCAGCCGCACTGAGATTTCCAACCCTCTGCTGGGCGATGGACCCAGCCCCCACCAGCGACTCTCCCCACTCCCTTCGCCGTGGTGGCCCGCGCGCCTCTGTCCCTGCCTTGCTGTCTCATCAGCTGCCAAGTCGCCTCCAGTCTACTGTCAGGCCTCTGAAACCCACTCTGGGCCGTCTCCTTCAGAGCTGTCCTGGTCAAAGTGGTCGGTGGGGACCTGGCACAAAATCCATTGCTCGCTCACGGTCCTCAGTCTTCAGAGCCGCCCTGGTGAAAGTGGTCACGGTGACCTGGCACAAAACCCATCGGCTACTCTTGGCTCTCGCTCTTGGTCACTCTTGGTCCTGGGCAGTGCTGAAACACTGGAGATGCCTTTTAGGAGCCAGTGTTGCTCTGCTCTCCTCCCACCTCCCCGGCCTCTCCTTGTCACTCCTTCTCGGCCACCTTTAGTGCTGGGGTGGCCCCAGGCTGAGTCACTGGGGGTCTCTCAGTTCACTCATCCCCTTGGAGCGCTCCTCCAGTCTGCCGGCTTAACACCTGTCAGCATTTGATGCCTCCTGACTCTAGATCTCCAGTCAAGCCAGGAGGACTCACCATCTCACTTCCTTCAGAACCTTGGGGTGGGGGGGAATGCCAGAAGTGTGAGTTGGAGGGTCCCTTCTAGCCCCCATGTCCACGTGTCACTGTCAACACCAATCTTTTGCTCTGCCTTGGCCCCAAACCTGCTCCTCCCATCTCTTCGCTCTCAGGCAGCTGGGGCTGGGTCCCTCCTTTAGTTGCTGGGGCCGCACCCCTTGGGGTTGGCCTTTATGCTCTCTTTCCTTACGATCCACATCCATCCATCAGGAATCTGGTCATTTTGACTCCCAGGAAGTATCCAGAATGTGAATAATTCATATGCCCTCCTTCCAAGCCCCTATCCTGTGTTCCCCTGATTTACGTCAGGGGTCCTCCTAGCCCACGCTGGCTCAGATGGTAAAGAATCTGCCTGCGATGCAGGAGGCCCAGGTTGGATCCCAGTGTAGGGACGATCCCCTGGAGAAGGGCATGGCTACCAAATCCAGTCTTCTTGCCTGGAGAATTCCATGGACAGAGGAGCCTGGTGGGCTACAATCCATGGGGTGGCAAAGAGCTAGACACGACTGAATGACTGACACTTTCACCTTCCTCTAGCTCAGGCCTTTCCACTGGCTAGAGGGAGCTGAGCCTGCCCCTGCTCTCGATACAGCGTGGCGCCCCCATGCGGAAAGTGCTAGTCAGTGCAACACAGTTCAGGGTGGGGTTGCGGAAGGGATCTGCACCCGCTGGTCCCTCCGCCTGCAGGGCTTTCTCCCCAGGTATCCACGTGACTCCCTCTCAGCTTCCTTACGGAGGTCTCCCACCGCCCCCTGCGGAAGCGTCTGTGTCCTCCAGGCTTAGAGAGGTGTCCCGCACGCGGATATTTGCTGAAGCAGGTGAATTTGCTAAGTCCTCTGAGGCCCTGGCTCCATCCACCCTGCCTCACCATTACTGCCCTTACCTTTGGCAATTTTGATGTCCAGGGCCGTGCGGATCAGAGCCATGAGGGTAGAGTTGAAGTGGACGGTGTTGTCATCAGCGACGGGCAGATCCATCCGCAGGAGCCTCTGCAGAACACCCAAGGCAAGGGCAGTCATTCCCAGGGACCCCTCCGCTCTCCCGTAAGCCAGACCCACCCTACCCGGGGAGCCCCAGGAAGAACTCTGAAGGCAGCGGCTAGGGTGCCCCCCACCCCTCAGGTTACCTGTCCCAGTGTTCCGTCTCCTGACTGCCCCTGCTGACCCACAGGGGGCGCACGGGGGACTCGCCTATGCTGCCCGTTCCTGACCCGCCTGCTGGACCCTAGAAGTGGCATTTCCAGGGTTGGCCCGGATCCTTGCCCTGCCCCAGAGTTCTTCTGGACAGCTCCGTTCCATTCTGACCCCAAAGAAGAAGCGCACAAGCCAGATCGCAGCAGACGTGCAGCAGCCAGGCAGAGGGGTCCATGGCCACAGCCGCTGGGAGGGCCGCCGTCTCCCCACCCCCACCCCCTGGCTCGGCCCAGACCAGACCAGATGGGCACAGACCACATCATTCCTCCGAGAAGCGGCAGGCAGGCGGCTCCCCGATTACAGATGGGGCGGGCCCCTCTCAGACATGCAGTGAGGCCATGGCACACAGAACGGCGGACGGGGGCGCATGCAGACGGAATCTCGAGACTCATTCATAGCTCCGTGGAAAGTGTATCTCAGGGACATGTCCGGGTCTTGGCTTTTTGTACGATGGCATGGGGAAGGGGTGAGAGGGTGTTCCCATGGCCCAGGGAAGAAAAAATTCCCTGTATCCCAGGCAGGGGCTCTGTCCCCCATGCTTGGTGGCATGGGAGAAGACGCTGGGCTGGTATGCACCAGCCCAGGACGAGGTGGCATGGAGATGAAGATTGACGTCCACCAGAGCGGACACGGGAAGCACAGAGCTGGAGACGGGGATGGGAATGGCAAACTCAGAGCAGAAGACAAAAGGTGGGTTGGGGCAGGGTGGTGAGGGAGGCGGTAGCAGAGAAACACATCGGGTCACTGTGCACAGCGGAGCCCTGCACAAACGGCTCCCATCTCAGAAATCACGGGCTCCTGTTTAAATGACACCTTCCCAGCTGACCGTGCAAAAGTCTCGGGTGGTCCCCACCGGGGTGGATTCCAATATTTTCCCCACAGACAGAGTGTTCTGTGGAAAGGACGCTTGTTTCAAACTGGCACCAAGGCGCTTGTGAACCCGTGGTGGCTCTGCCAAGGAGGAGACCAAGNAAAAGTCTCGGGTGGTCCCCACCGGGGTGGATTCCAATATTTTCCCCACAGACAGAGTGTTCTGTGGAAAGGACGCTTGTTTCAAACTGGCACCAAGGCGCTTGTGAACCCGTGGTGGCTCTGCCAAGGAGGAGACCAAGAAGGAGAGGGCACTCTCCCCCTCTTGCACACGCTCACACACACACCGACACTCAGCCAAGCAGAGATTGAGAGATAGACAACAGGACAAGCCCAAAAGGGACCAGTGCAGGGAGGGCTGGTGGGGGAAGGAGGGGTGCCCAGGGGGAGCAGGAGGAGTAAGCATGTGGGGAGGTGGTTACTCGACACAGGAGGAAGTGAGGTGCACAGAAGGGGAGGAAGGAGTCTCAGACACAGCGGGGGCCAAGGTGGGATGGGAGAATGGAATGATGGGACCATACTTTTTGGAGGGGTTGACTGTCAAAGTCATCCCCTGAACTTCGTGTGGATGAGTTGTGGGGAACAGAGCATCTGTCCTTGGGTGCCAAGGGAGATTCCGGGACAAGGGTCTAGAGGGGTGGCCCGGCCCAGCCGCCTGGCGGCTCCTTCAGCCAGCATGCACCACCCCCCAGGTCGGCCATGGTGCCTGCCCGCCCCAGGCCCCCGCCAAGGCAGCGTGCATGGCCTGCGTCAGGGTGCCACGGTCCAGGGGTCCAGCTGCGGCCCGCCTGCCCACTCTGGAACAATGGAGAGGCATGTTGGGGTGTCTTGGGGGGAGATGGGTGGCTTAGGGACAGAAGACTGGGGAAGCAACTCCAGCGGGCAAGGAAGAGGGGAGAGGCTCTGGGTGCTCCCCGGAAGGTCTCAGATGCCCCAAGGCCCTAGGTCAGAGATCAGCTTCAGGTGTGTATAGGGGACCATGAGACCTGGGGGCTTGAGATATAAAAGGTGGGGTCCAAGCCCCTCTCTGCAAGGTGCCTGCCCAGGTCTGGGCAATGGGGGCCACTCTGGGCTCAGTGGCAATACCACCTCTCAAAGTGTTTGTGTCCAATTTGGTTCCTGGGGGACCAGGTGCGAGGGGACTTGGGGGCTCCCCCCCTCCCCACCCCGGCGTGTTGGCCATAAGAGAGTCTCAAAACACCAAGACACACTGATCGGAAAGGACGGACACAGGAAACTGCTTAGAATCAAGGGACGGTCATGATCCATTTACTTGGGGAGGAAAGGGGAAAAAAAGAAAAAAGAAAAAGGAAAAAAAGAAGAGTAACGCTGGAAAAAGAGACTCGGCTGGCTGTTCCTGGTCAGCACTGAAAAATCCCCAGTGCCTGGACGTCGGTGGTTGGCAAGGGTTAAACTACCTTGTAAGCCACTCTGGCCGGACACTTCTTCCCCAGACCCAGGGGCGGAGACATGTGTCTCAGCATCTGATACATGTCCCGGTAAGGCATGCGGCCCCTGGCAGCACCGAAAACAAAAAACGGAGGTGGGAACGGTACTGAAAAATCCCCAGTGCCTGGACGTCGGTGGTTGGCAAGGGTTAAACTACCTTGTAAGCCACTCTGGCCGGACACTTCTTCCCCAGACCCAGGGGCGGAGACATGTGTCTCAGCATCTGATACATGTCCCGGTAAGGCATGCGGCCCCTGGCAGCACCGAAAACAAAAAACGGAGGTGGGAACGGAGAACCAAAGGAAGGGTGGGTGGAGGGAGGGGAAGAAAAGGAAGGGGAAAAACCAAAGGAAAAAAAAAATCACACGAGCCGAAAAAATAGAGAGAGAAAGATGCAGAGAACGATAAAAGAGGTGTTTCAAATAAATAAAAAAGAGGAGAAAAAAATGGGAGAGGTAGTTAAAAAATATTATTTCACTGCTTATGAGCAGGGAGAGAGAGAGAAAAGAGAAAAGTCAGATTCACTTTTGACTCTGAGCTCTAGTCCTGGTGGAATGTGGATAGAATGGGCAAGGTGGGGGACGGGGGGCGCTTCTCACTCAGAAGGGTCTGGAGCAATTCTTTGGTTTGGTGTCATTTAAAAAACTGGGTCAAGTTCTCTGGTTTGGCTGAGGCTGGTCTCTGAGGGGGCCTAGATGGGGAAGAGGGGCCACGACAGTGGGAGAAGGGCTGGGGGCTTCGGGAGGCGAAGGGTGGAGAGGGAGAGAGTGGAGGAGATGGTGGGGGGCGGTCAATGCAAAGTTACGGTCCCCTCGGATGTGTCTGATTTTGGGGTGCCGTTGAGACCCCGGGATGGGCAGCTTCAGCTAAGAGCAAGCAGAAATGGCTGAAGGGAACGGAGAGATAAACGTCCCATGCTTCATCAAGTCTACGTGACTGCATTCTGTTGGCTAAGAGAGTTTTCTAGTTTAATGCAAAAGAGAGAGATGGCTCTGTTTTTTAGATTATATATATATATATATGAAATATATATATTGAAGAACCCCAAGCCACACTCATTCCATGGATGCTAGCAGGTTTTAGTGGAAATCAAACCTTGCAAGCAACCCTATGAGGACATTTCTTGCCTAAGCCGAGAGGGGGAGATATTACGCGCAATAAACTGTACATATCCTTATAATGAATCCGACCGCTGAAAGGAGAAGAGAGGGGATTAGTGGAGGCAAGGGGTCAAGCTGCATCACATTGGCTCCCCGTGCTCATAAGTGAGGTCACGATGCCAGGGCCTGGGAACCCCCTGGCTTGAAGGAGTAAGGGAAACATAGGATGCATAAAGGTCCCTGAGATGGTCCCAGACACTTGCAGACCCTGGGAGTGCGGGGTGGGCAGAGGGTTTTGTGTGGAGTGGGCTGGGAACTCTGGGCTGGGAGAACCTCCCCCAGGGCTTTCTGTATCTCCCTCCTCCACAATCTACATGACTACACTGGGGGGTGGCGGGGTTCGTGGCATAGAGGACAGGGGGACAGCATCCAACTGCTGTGACCTAAAATCAAAAGAGGAAGAGTTAGGAACCAGCTGAAAGTCAAGCCCCAGCCCCGTGGCTCACCCCAGCCTCTTGGTCTCATGGAGAACTTGTCTGGGGCTGTAAGAATGGCAAGGATCGATCCTTCTCTGCCTTTCTCATGAGGCCTTCCCTCCAGTGCTCAGGCTGCTGAGGGCCTCTATTTAACTCTTTCTTAGCCCCCAAGCTCAGCCTGAACTAGAATCTTCAATCTGTGGTTGCTGGGCTCTGAGCATCAGCGTGGCACATCTGAGTGTCCAGCAAGGGCTTGGTGCTGAGAAGGTACTCAATACGCTTGAGCAGGGTGGAGATCACTCTTGGGAACCACCACCTGCCAACTAGGAGGGGGCACTCCCTTGCTCATGGAGATGGGAGAGCTTACTCCCTTCATGATCACGAACATACAAGGACCACCAAGGCTCTGTGTCCTCTCCCCTGGCCTTGTGTGACCTCATGTTCCAGGGTCCTGGAATCCCGATGGGAGCTAGCTTCTGCCACTCTGATCTTGTAGCTAATTCTGTCTCCTAAGGGAACTAAACCAGCCCTTCTCCCCATACTCCCAGGAGAACTGAGGCTGAGAGGCCTCTGGCTTCCTCCCTGGGGCCTGGTTAACTTGTTCTCACCATCTGGAGGCCTCACAGTTAGGGACAGGAGAGACTCACAGGAGATGAACTCATGGTGGAGTCTCTCCCTCATTTCCCAGAAAGCCTCGGGTATGGGCAGCGGTGGTACCCAAATCATTTAACCCAGGATGTGCAAGGGTACTGATTTTCATCTCTTTTCTTTTGACTGATCCTACTGAAATCCCTGCTAGCTTCCCAGGGAGACAACAGCCTAAGGTCTGGAGCCTGACCTAGACTATGCTCCAGTACCAGAGAAAGGTGGGTGATGTGGTTGAAGGATTTGGGGTGACTGCTTACCACGCTGCAGGGTCATACTCGGCCCAGACACGCACGTACTCATCCAGGTGGTGGGGACCCAGGATGGAGGAATCTCGGGTGAGGTACTCAAAGTTGTCCATGATGACGGCAACAAAAAGATTCAGCATCTGTGGGGACCCCAGGGGCCAAGATGGGGTCGGGGAGAGCGAAACACATCCAAACACATATACACAGAGGCCCAGAGGGAGAGAGGGAGGGAGATAAAAATGGGAAAAGGAAGTCAGAGAGAGAGATGGGGGGAGATAGAGGAAAGACACGGGCTCCCAGATGGAGCCCAGAAACAGAGATATGGAGAAATGGAGATGGGGGAGAGAGTCAGAGACAGGCAGAGAAAGAGACCCAGATTGATAACAGTCGGAGAGAGAGGTGGAGAGGTTACGTGACATAGGAGCCAGCACCAAGGGGACCACCATGACCCCAAATCCTCCCACACCTGACCCCCAACAAGACCAAAATGCATACTCCATGGACCAGAACCTTGTCATGTCTCCATCCCCAGCATAAAGGACCAGAACCTTGTCATGTCTCCATCCCCAGCATAAAGGACCAGAACCTTGTCATGTCTCCATCCCCAGCATAAAGTAATTACTCAGCAAATATTCGCTGGATGGATGCATGCATCTTCCTGCCTTCATCTACATCTTGTAGCAGCTTGTCACATGCTCTTCTAGCCTTTAGTACATGGGGAGCTCGCATCAGTCTTGCCTCTAGCCCTTTGTAGATGCTGCTCCCTCAGTGGACATCATTCTTCTCCTTTTGAGTAATAACATCTGGGGAGCCCTCCCCCGTTTTATACTTATATGCTGTTGTTGGATGTGGCTGGCTTCTTAGGTGGTGGTCACATAACCCAGGCTTGTGATTGGTTAGGGAGGGGCATGTGACCCAGACTAGTGAATGAGAGACTTCCTTGGGATTTTTGCTGGCACTCTGGCAGCCATCTTCCCTCCACAGGGAGAAAGTCTAAGAATAAAGCCAATGTGGAGGAAAACAGCAAAGAGGACAGGGTCTGCTACTGCCCGGACCCAGCTTCATCTGGACTTTTCAGCGGTATAAGTTAGTGAACTGTGGATTTCACTTACATCAGTTTCAGTTTAATTTCTGTTACTTGCAGCCAATTTTAAAGTGTTGTTGTTTTTTTTTTAATGTGGACCATTTAAAAGTCTTTAGTGAATTTATTATAATATTGCTTCTGTTTTATGTTTTGGATTTTTGGCTGCAAGGCATGAGGGATCTCAGTTCCCCGACCAGGGATTGAACCTGCGTCCCCTGCATTATAGAGGTGACGTCTTAACCACTGGACTACCAGGGAAGTCCCTATATGTGACCAATTTGATCAATATGTGGTCTAAGTCCTGCTCACCACCCCTGAGTGGCCCTCAGGGGGAGAAATCTTCCTTCTCTCACTCCGTCTTCCCTATCAATCCACATATCAGATTATCCTGCTACTGTCTGCTCACTTGTCTGCTCAGCACCCTTGCAAACTGAGAGGAACATGTTCTCTCCTTATATCCCCAGTACCTAGCATAAGACCTGGCGCACAGTAGGTATTAAGCAAATGTGCAGATGTAAACGCAGTAGGTGCTTACTAAATAAGCTGCATTTCTAGGTGTCCCTAACTTCAGTTCATCATTTCATGACACTGATTGAACACCTACTGTGTGCCAGTCCCTGTCCAGCTGTTGGGGATGCAGCAGTGAACAGAACAAAAACTCCTGCCTCTTAGGGGCTGATGGTCAAGTGTAGTAGATGTCTTCTAGGGTGCCTGCTCTTCCCAGATGGGCTGTAGTATGAATGTGTCTCCATATGAACCCACAGCTACTAAGACAATGGTGGCTCTTTGACCAGGAGCTAGGATGGCCCATTCAGACTCTCTTTTGGGAATCTGACACTGGGCAATGGTCCCTCTGGGCCCTGGAAGCTCAGTGGTAAAGAAATCGCCTGCCAATGCTGAGACGTGGGTTTGATTCCTGGGTCGGAAAGATCCCCTGGAGAAGGAAATGGCAATCCATTCCAGTATTCTTGTCTGGGAAATCCCATGGACAGAGGAGCCTGGTGGGCTACAGTCCATGGCACTGCAAAAGAGTTGGACACAACTTGGCAACGGAACAACAACAGTGGACCGTCTGGGTCAATGGCTGTTGACACTGGACTCAGGGTGGGTGGGGGATGCTTTGAGACCTAGGCTGCAAGTATCTCAATGTGAGGCTGCGGTCTGAAGAGGGTGGATGTGTTGAGCTTTTGCTGAGAGATACTGGTGCTTGGGCTGAGGTCCAAAAACGATAGCTCCCATACTCCTTGGGCAGCTCCCATCCTGCCAGCAGGAGCCACGGGTGGGAGGGAGGCCACCCTGGGGAGGAGAGACTAAGAGGAGAGGAGACTCCTTCTGCTTCCCACGTGGCTCTGTGTTGTCGACTGAACTGTGTCCCCACGAGATCCATTCAAATCCTGGCCCCCAGTTCCTGCGAATGTGACTTTATTGGGAAAAGATGGTCTCTGTACTCTCATCGTCAGTTTAAGATGAGATCACACTGGATCAGGGTGGGCTAAATTCCATATGACTGCTGTCTTCATAAGAGGAAAGTCGACACAGACACATGAAGACAACCGTGTGAGGAGACGGCCAGTGACGGGGGAGATGCTGCCTCAAGTCAAGGAGCGCCTGTGGCCATCAGAAGCTGCAAGGGGCCAGGAACAGGGGGCCAGGAAGGAGCCTCTCCTAACTGCTCTGGAGGGATCATGGCCCTGCCAACACCACAGCTGGGCTTCTAGCCTCCAGAACTGTGGCAGGATAGATTTTTGTTTTTAGCCATCAAGTTAGTGGTTCTTTGTGACAGCAGCCACAGAACACTGTCTTGTCCAGGGGCAGCATACAGCTAGGGTGCCAGGGCAGGGATGCCAGTGGTGGCTGAGCTGGCTGTCAACACCGTCTTTTCCTTTTAATACCCCAGCCCTGGCCTTCCTGCTGCAGTTAATCCCTGGTGACTTCAGTGTTGTCTGTTTGCCCTTTCAACCCTGTGTAGCCAATCCCTATACTAAATCCCCTCTGCCTGAAATACCTAGTTTCAATTCTTCTGACTGTGCTCAAACCATTCCAGGAAGAGTGGAAAACAAAAAAGATTTGCTGAGATGAGACCCCAGAGAGAGTGAGAGAGAATGACAGAACAGGATGGAGGTTCCTGATATACATATTTTCATTCCTGGTTCCTTTTTGCAGTCTTACACTGAGCTATATTCTCAGGTCTGAGGAGATTCCTCCTTTTAACAAATTCATCTTTTACTAGTGAAAACCTTTCAATTTTTTTGCAAAGCCTCACAGCCTCCAGAGAACGTTCATGTGGCTGACTTTTTCCTGCTTTCTGATCATATAGAGGAAGGCACACACCTTTCAGAGCGTAGGTGGGAGTCTCCTACAGCTCAACTAGATGGGGCAAGCTCTGAGCTCCATTAGTTTTTCTCTCAGCATACACAGCAGGTCAAAAAAGGGGGAGATTCTGCTCCCTCCTTCAGGGGATACTTGACAATGTCTGGAGACATCTTTGGTTGTCACAGCTGGGAGAGTGGCGGGCATGAGCTTCCATCACCTAGTGGACCACGGCCAGGGATGCGAGCAGGCACAGAACAACTTTCATCGGAGAATGATCCAGCCCCCAGTGTCACGAGTGTCATGGGTGAGAAACCCTGGTTAACCTAATCACGGACCGGTCCAGAGAAGTCTTGGAGGTAAAAAGTGTGTGACAGCCACATTCCAGAGAATTCACACCCCTGAGGTCTAGGAAGCTTTCCTACACATGTCCACGGACTCACCAGAAATGAGCAGAGGAAGATGAAGGAAACGAAGTAAAAATAGGCAAATTCATTGCCGCATTCATGAGTCAGGATGCCAGAGTTCTTATCACAGGGCTTCCCGCTGAGGCAGGAAAGCATGATGTTGTGCCAAGCCTCCCCAGTGGCGCTCCTGAGGGGAGAGAGGGGGCATCAGTGACCTGGGTATGCAGCCCAGGACAACCAGCACCTACTCCCAGGGAGGCAGGGTGCTAAGGTTAAACACTTAAGCTCTGGAGCTGGACTGATGTGGGTTTGAGTCCCAGGTAAATCACCTTTTTTCTTCTTTGAGCCTAGGGGGGGGGGGAGTTCTCATGCTTGGCTGTGCATTAAAGCCCGAGGAGAATGTTTTTTAAAAATGCTGATGGCAATGCCCCCCACTTCCACAGACTTGGTATTAAAGTGACCTGGCTTGGAGACACGGGTATGTTTTAGAAACTTCCCTCTCTCTAGGTGACTGTCATTTCTTATTTCTTTCTCCCTAGGTTACTCTGCTCCAGGTGCATTGGGTTCCTTGTCCTCCAACATGACAGCTGTGCTCCTGCCTCAGGACCTTTGCACGTATCATGCCCTCCGCCTGAAGTGCGCTTCCCCACATATCCACATGGCTCCTTTCCTCAACTATTTTGTTCAGATATCATCTCCCTCAAGGGAGGCAAGACCTATTATCCCTCCGCTTCCTTCTTTTGGTTGTTATTAAATGAGAAAATATTTGTGACAAAATATACATACATATTATAATCTTAAACATTTAAGTGTATAATTCAATGGCAATAAGCACATTTAGCTGAACGTGGAAGAATTGATGCTTTTGAACTGTGTGGTGTTGGAGAAGGCTCTTGAGAGTCTGTGGTGTTGGAAAGACTCTTGAGAGTCCTTTGGACTGAAAGGAGATCAAACCAGTCCATCCTAAAGGAAATCAGTCCTGAATATTCATTGGAAGGATTGATGCTGAAGCTGAAGCTCCAATCCTATGGCCACCTCATGTGAAGAACTGACTCACTGGAAAAGACCCCGATGATGGGAAAGATTGAAGGCAGGAGGAGAAGGGGGCAACAGAGAATGAGATGGTTGGATGGCATCACCCACTCGATGGACAAGAGTTTGAGCAAGCTCCAGGAGTTGGGGATGGACAGGGAAGCCCGGCATGCTGAAGTCCATGGGGTTGCAAAGAGTCAGACAGGACTGAGTGACTGAATGAACTGAAGCACATTTAGAACGCTGTGCAACCATTAGCTCTATCCATCTCCAGACCCATTGTATCATCCCATACTGAAAACCTGTATCCCATTAGACACTTGGAGTTGGGGATGGACAGGGAAGCCCAGCATGCTGAAGTCCATGGGGTTGCAAAGAGTCAGACAGGACTGAGTGACTGAATGAACTGAAGCACATTTAGAACGCTGTGCAACCATTAGCTCTATCCATCTCCAGACCCATTGTATCATCCCATACTGAAAACCTGTATCCCATTAGACACTACACTGCTCCTCTTCCCCAGCCCCTGACAATACTGATATTGAATAGTTTTTTTCCTAAGAATTTGCCCATTTTGGGTACCTCATATAAGTGCAATCATACATTACTTGTTCTTTCATGCCTCCATTTCCCTCTTAATCTTATAATATCCTTAATCTTATAATATCCTCTTTCCCTCATAATATCCTTTATAATTCAGTTCAGTTCACTCACTCAGTCATGTCTGACTCCTTGTGACCCCATGGACTGTAGCACACCAGGCCTCCCTGTCCATCACCAACTCTCTCTTGAGCCTGCTCAAACTCATGTCCATGGAGTTGGTGATGCCATCCAACCATCTCATCCACTGTCTTCTCCTCCTCCTGCCTTCTATAATTAGATTACTGATTGTCTGCCTCCTCTATGGAAATATAAGCATCCAGAGGGCAGAGAATGTTGTCTCTGCTTTGTTCTCAATATTTACAGCAGTAAATACAACAAGTGCTCAGTAATCCTCTGATGAATGAAGGAAGGAACCCTAAGCGCAATCAGAATTAAGAATCAAGCCTCAGCGGTCTATTCAGAGTCTGTAAGACTGTTTCCTCATCTGTCAGGCGCAGTTGCCAAGAATCCCTTGACGGGATGCTCAAGAAGATTCTATGTGATAATCCCTGAAAAATGCCTTCATGCTTGCATCTCAGGGCTTTCAGCTTCTGCCCTTTTAGGGCCCTTGGGCCACTCCACACCCACCCCAGACCTTTCTGGAACCGAAGGTGGAGGGCACGCCCCCACCGGAAGAGAAAGGCGAGGACACGCCCACCACCGGAAGAGAAGAATAAAAGCATGCCCCTGCCTCACCGGAAGAGAAGCATGAGGGCCTGGAAAAACGTCCGGAAGTTATTGTGCTCAGTGATTTGGAATTCATCTTCATCACTGTCCTCGTCCTCCACGTCGATGCCGATGTTGCCAAACACCTGGGGAATTAGATAGTGATGACTAGGGGTGGCCATGGGTGCCAGAAGCTTCAGAAAAACTCCACTTAACCTCCAGTGATGCCTCTCTCTCAAACGGGCTCCCCTAACCCACCCCTACCTAAGCAGGGTGGCTCTCCTTGGGAGTGTTCTTGGAACATTCGGGGGCTGGCACTCACCTGCATCCCAATGATGGCGTAGATGAAAAAAAGCATGGCAATCAGTAGACAGACATAGGGCAGGGCCTGGTGGGAAGGAAGGCAATGAAGAATAGTGCTGGGCGCCCCTTACCCATGCTGTTTCCCTCACTGGTCCCAGTGCTCAACCCCTGCAGGTTGGGTGGCCGCATGCTGCCAGTAGTGCCAGGGATGGTGGGCATCTTTGGTGGCTCTGGGAGATTCCCTTTGGAGCCCTCAAGACATACCGGGGGCAGGAAGTTAGAAAAGAGTCCTGCATATAACACATTCCCAGTAAGGTATATGATATTAATAAAGGCATTTCCACATGATTTCTAGATTCAACCAGAGCAGGCAGGGGGGTGAGGGTGGGGGAGAGATCCCGATTTTTCTTCTTAGCCTGGCAGGGGCAGGGNTTTCTCACCTTAATAAAATTCCTCACCCCTCTTACAGTTAATCTCTCCACTCCTACCCTCAGCCCTAACCTACTTTCCACCTCTATAGATTTGCTTCTTCTAGGCATTTCATTGAAATGGTACGTGGTCTTTTGTATCTGGTTTCTTTCCCTAGCACAGCATTTTTTAATTCATCCATATTATAGCTGAATTTCACTCCTTTTTATTGCTGAGTCGTATTCCACTCTTTGACTATACTACCTTTGGTGTATTCATTCATCAGCTGATATTTGGGTTGATTCAGTTCTTTCAATTCTTAGCTATTATGAATAATGCTATTAAAGATATCTGCATATATGTCTCTGCATGGGTCTATGTTTCCACTAGTCCTGAGTAGATACCTACAAATAGAATTATCAGGTAAGATAAATGTAGGTTAAAGTTTCTAGGAATTTACCAAACTGTTGTTGAAGTGGCCATATCACTTCAAATTCTCACCAGTAATGCATGAGGGTTGTGACACTATATACCTGGTGATACTTGTTACCATCTTTTTCATTTATAGCCACTCTAAAGCCAGGGAGATATGAAATAGTTACCTCACTGTGTGGGTGTTTGTGTTTTTTTTAAGAGATATTTATGTACTTACTTGGTCACTCCAGGTCTCAGTTGCAGCACACAGGATCTAGTTCCTCAACCAGTCCCCTGCACTGGGAGTGTGGAATCTTAGCTTTTGGACCACCAGCAAAGCCCTCATTGTGGTTTTTATTTGAATCCCCCTAATGACTAAAGATACTGAGCATTTTTTCATGTGTTCTTGATATAATGTCTATAAATCTTTAGACCACTTTTTAATGGGGCTCTTTTCTTTTTATTAGGAAGTTGTAAATGTTCTTTGTATATTCTGAATTTAATCCTTTATGAGAATAAATATGATATGCAAATATCCCTCCCAGAATCTTTTCCGTGTCCTCCTTAATAACTGTCTGCTATCTATTGCTGTGACTATGGCTCACCCACTAGATACTGCTTTTCCTCCAGAGGGGATAAGCCATACTGGATTTCTTGTTATCAAGTAAAGTTTAAATGAAGTCAAGAAGAGGAAAACCACATAACTTTACCACAGAGGAATATGAAATCAGAGATGTCTTTCATGGAAACTCCCTGGAACATTTCCATGAGAAGTTAGATTCAAGAAAATAAGGAGTACTGAAATCTAAGGGTCATTATTATAAAGTTTAGAAAACTGCCTCAATCCCAGTAAACTTTATTAAAAGAAAGTAGGGTTTCACCTCCTTGCCTTACTTTAAAAAGACTGCAACACTGGCACCCAAAAAAGGAGGGTGTCTGTTGTCTATGCTCCATAAACCAATGAATACTTTTTGACTACTCACTATGTACCACATACCCTGATGATTCAAGGTGAGACATGGACAGGGCGTCTAAACTCTCAAGAGATGACTGGTAGTGGGGAGGAAATCACTGAACATCTGGACACCACTTTTTCCATCTACTACCAAATCCAGCATCCAAATGTCACGTGCCACTAGGGAACAGAAGAGAAGGGCAAAATAACAGAGAAAGAAACACATGCCTCTCCAAAGGCTGCCCAATTCTTAAATACGCTTTTGCTTTGAAAGTACTCTGAGCCTGCTGACCAGCAGACATAACTGCTTACGCAACCTGTAGATTGCTTTGGACTTGGAGGGGGTGAGGTTACTTGGGGTGTCTCTGCAGCTTTGTGGTATTTATAAGCAGTATTGCTGAGGGGGCATGAAGGTCTCACACAGTTTCATTTCATGAGAAACAGTGTGACTTCCCCTAGAATGAATCCTTCCCAAAAGACATCTGACTTCGGAGGCACACTTTCCAGAACAGTTCCCAGGATCTCTTCTCTCTTTGATGAACACCTAAAGGAAGTCAGAAAACAGGGAACAGGCTGCCGAAGGAAAAGTAGGGGGCACTGTCACAGTTTAACACGTGTCGCGTGCACAGACGGTCTCGGGTCAGCGTGAGGAAAAAGACTGTGAGGAATCTGAAGCTCAGAAAGCTTTGAGGTTTTAGCCAAAATTTCAAAAGCTAATGACTCAAAGCCAATTTAATTATTCACTCCTAGCCAGACTTTGAGGTTGGATGGAAAACAGTTATCATAGAGAAATACAGGGACTTTAAGATAAAGGTTCAAGCAGTATTAAATTCTGAACGGGAACCTATGTTTGAGGAAAACCTGAGTTCCGCTGGGGATTTTTTGTCAGAGCCTTCCAGTCCAGTTCGAAAAAGGTTAAGTGACATGATGAAGTCACTCAGCTAGTTAGTGTAAAGTCAGAACTAGAAGCCCAGAGATTATAAGACTGGGTACTGAAGATAGTTGAGTTTGTAAAACTCTTAACATATATCGGTCCGAGATCTTCTAACTTTTAATATCTCCAATTGCATTTAAGTGTCATTAGAGATGCATTTAAATACATGTGCTGAGCTTCAGGTCAATGGGGTGGGGTAGAATGAAGCAGAAGCAATACTCCCAGACACAGGCTAACGTGTCTTGAGAACACTCTTGGACCCAGGTTCTTATGGACTGCTGCTGCTATGTCACATAACTCTTGTCACAATTCTGCTGTATGATTATTTCCACTCTCATGTCAGAGAGGAGAACACTGAGTCAGAGATGTTAAGTAACTTTCCAGGGGCCACACAGCACCATTCAGATGGAGAAGGCATACACAGAAATGTCCCATGCTCACTGTCAGGTGGAAAGAGCACACAAAAATAGACAAGTCTTACGTGGCACAGCTGTTCATAACAAAAGGGTAGGCCTTTTCTGAATCAAGGGGCATTTTTTTTTTTTTTAAGTGAAAATCAAAGTACTATGTATTCTAATTCCTCCTCAACTGTTTTTTCTTTTTTCCCCTAGAAATCAAACCAGGAATAACCTATGCTGACCCCTTGACTGAATTGTCCCCGAGTGTTTCCTGACACAGATTTTTTCTTTCAGTCCCTTACAACTAAAGAATGGGGCTCAACTTGACACTTGCAAAATTACCAGGTAAGCTATAGGGGAAAATGCAAAGAAAATCTTACTTGATCAATAACAGTTACTTACACCATGTGTCAATTTAGGGGTTTTGGTGGTTGGCAAATCATTAACAAAATAAACTTGCATTTATCTTTGCCTTCATTAAATATAAAACAGCAAACATGCAGGATGGCATTGCCGAGAGAACTCTTCAACTTTGTCTTAAGCTGTTTCATCTAGAGATGATCTCTAAAAGGACAGGAAGATTAAGCTAACAATTGGGGAAGTCTTTCATGCTGAAACTAAAGTATATATTACTTACCAGATGGAAGTCTAGACCAAAGACAACATCTGCCTGCACTACAAGGTAACTAGAACATGACTGTGCAGGGCAGCTGTACCGGGTCAGTGACACCCGGTCATCTCCACGACTTTGGTATTTCATTCCCACCTGGCAGGTAGAGCAGTGACATTTGTTGATGCTTACTTCACATTAGTGTCAGAATGTGACATGCCCCCATGAGTAACAGTGGAGTGTCTCCAAAAGCAAAAGGAACAAGGGTTTTCAGCACATTTCATTCAGAATGTGACTGCTATTCATGACACAAATCAAAATCATGGCCTGACATTGAGACAGACCACTTACTAAGTACCAGATACTGTGCTTTAAATGTATGCAGAGCATTTTTAACTCTCAGAAGACCCAGCAAAATGGCTGCTATTTATTCCATTTCACAAAGCCAAAAAGTGACTGAACCAGCATTGTCAAACAGGACTTTCTAAACGGTATAGATGACCTTATCTGCAAAGCAGAAACAGAGACACAGACACTGGGAACAAATACATGGATACCAAGTGGGAAGGGGATGGGGGAGGAACTGGGAGCTTGGGATTCACACACATACACTATTGATGCTATGTATAAAATGGATAACCAATGAGAACATACTATATAGAACACGGAACTCTACTTAATGCTCTGTAGTGACCTGAATGGGAAGGAAGTCCAATAGGGAGGATACATACATATGGCTGATTCAGTTTGCTATACAGTGGAAATTAGCACAACATTGTAAAGTAACCATACTCCAATAAAACTTAATTTGAAAAAACATTAACAAACAGGACTGCAATGCCCTTGATCTCCACTGTCCAATACAGGAGCTACGTGGGACTAATGAGGTATCTGACTACAAAATCCATGCATTTCTTCAGCACACACAATACACATACAACCCCCCTTACACACAAACACAGGCAACCACAGCCCCAGCATACATACCACAATATCATTCTCACACATTTGCATGCACGCTGAGTTGTATCCAACTCTTTGCGACCCTATGGAGTGCAGCCTGCCAGGCTCCTCTGTCCATGGGATTTCCCAGGCAAAAACACTAGAATGGGTTGCCATTTCCTTCTCCAGGGGATCTTCCTAACCCAGGGATTGAATCTGCATCTCCTTCATTAGCAAGGGGATTCTTTACCACTACTGAACCTGGGAAGCCCCACCCTCAAACACACACTGGCACAAAATGATGATTTACTTTGGTACTAGTGTTATTAGGTCATTGCCTTTGCTAACTTAATTTAAAAGGACTTGGAAGCAGGAGTGCAGGGGGAAAATAAAAAAAGGAAATCTGACCATAACTCTCCCTCTGAAACCAAGCTCTGCACTAAATAACACAGAGAATAACATCCAAGGAAACAAGGAGTGTGTGAGATGTAAGAAAACAGCCTTTATGCTGTAAAAACAGCTTCTAATTTTTATTAATTGAATCACTATTATACCTGTCATTGAAAATGTTTCCTAACTCAGCCAAGTTCTTTACTGACAGCAAAGAACCACATGATAAAACCGCCTGGGTAAAGAAAGCCATTCACTTTAAATGGACATTGTTCCTGAGCAGGAACACTGCAGAGAACTGCTTCTGGGCATAGCTACAGGCATTAGGAAAACTGGAGGCAATAATACAGAAAGGAAATGATGGGAGGCAGCTGGCAGGAAAGAATAAGCCATAGTCTTGACTCTTAAAAGAGAAAAAAAAAAAATCAAGTGTCACAAAAAACTGTCTATATTCAGTTCTGAGCCTTCCAGAGCAGCCCACCGATGACTGTTCCCTCTACGACCATGGTGTTTCACAGAATAACCCATAATAGGTTTTAACCACTAGTTTGTTTACGCTGCATTGTAAATGTGAAATTTGCAAATGAAGTAATAACCAGGCCCAAGCCTATTCCACTGAAGTAAGAAGTCCTGTATTCCAAAATGTTAATCTCATACATAAACTAAGGATGCAAATACTGCGAGGTGACAGGATTGGCAGACACTCTCAAAGCTACAAAACAGTGCAATCATCACTGTGAAAAGAGGTCAGTTGGCCTTGGTATTATTTATGACTCAGAGTACACATCAGGACTATTTCTGACATTCTGATTTAAGACTAACTTTAACAATAACCATAACTGATCTGCTGCTGCTGCTGCTGCTAAGTCACTTCAGTCGTGTCCGACTCTGTGTGACCCCATAGATGGCAGCCCACCAGGCTCCCCCGTCCCTGGGATTCTCCAGGCAAGGACACTGGAATGGGTTGCCAATTCCTTCTCCAATGCTTGAAAGTGAAAAGTGAAAGTGAAGTTGTTCAGTCGTGTCCGACTCTTCACAACCCCATGCACTGTAGCCCACCAGGCTCCTCCGTCCATGGGATTTTCCAGGCAAGAGTACTGGAATGGGGTGCCATCACCTTCTCCGAACCATAACTGATCAGTAAATCATTATTTAATAAGAGTGCTTGTTCATACAATTAAAACTTTAAAGTATATAATGGACACAAAATTCCTCATCAACCCAGAGAAGTAGGGGTCCTTCTATCCCACAATGGATAGGCATAGCAGGTCCAAGGAGCTAACACTTAAGAGTTGAAATACTCCATGCCTACTATGTACGCTGGGATTCCCCGATGGCTCAGCGGGTAAAGAATCTGCCTGCAATGCAGGAGACACAGGAGACTCCGGTTCAGTCCCTAGGTCAGGAAGATCCCCTGGAGAAGGGAATGGTAACCCACTCCAATATTCTTGCCTAGAGAATCCCATGGACTGAGGAGCCTGGTGAGCGACACTCTAAAGAGTTGCATAGGACTGAGAGACTAAACATGCAGCATGTATCTGTGGCCAGTGAACCTTTCTATCTGCGCTTACCATGGCTTTGAAAATCATTGTTACAAGGTATAGCCAGTGTTTCAGGAGATGGTGTAGCTGCCCCTTTTCGGGTGGGGTCCCTCAGCTGGACCACTCATCCTAATTAAAAGTTACTTGTCCTCTCCATACTTCCTTTAGGCATCTGTTCTGGGTTAGATGAAAGGGACTGCTTACTAATAGTTTAATTGAAGAAATTAATTCAAGCAGGTACCTTAACCCAGGTAAAACTGCGTATCTTAAGGAGCTTCTAAGGTTATGGACGCTGATATGCACCTGGTGGTACAGAAGCAGCCAAGAGCAAGACACTTCAATAAAGTCAAAATCGGCTTGAACGATACTGTTAAAGACAATATTTGAAACTGGCAACCGTGATACAGATGGCAGGTGAATCAGGCATTTTAAACTTATAAATACTGTGGGTCTCATCATAACAGGCTAGTCCAGGTATAAATTACCAGCCTGTTTAAGGATATTTAAGCCAGGGAAACCAGTTTTTAAAAACACTTCTAGCAGAGAATAAAAGGGAAAGAATTAAAAAGAGGACAAGGTTACTTGGGAAGAGCCTATACACTTAAAATTTCAGGCAGCAATTTAAGAACCTGTTTTTGGATTAAAAATCATCCAAACTCTCTTCCTTGGCTCGCTTCTTCAAAGAAGGAAAACAAAGTACATGCTACGCTGCCTGTCGTGTAGGGAACTGAGGGCTAAAATCATGCTGTTAGCCCTAAAACAAAATCATTCTAAAGCATAACTGTCATTATAGTAAACGTATTAGTGAGACAAGAAAATTCAGAAATGACCTTTCTTGTAAAGTCACAACCCAAAAGTTCCCTTGCAAACAGTTTCAGTTTTCAAAAACAAAAAGCAGCAGCAGCAGATAAAAGTAACCGTACGGCCGGGAGATTTATAGCGGGAACGCCCAGAGGGACTGCAGGCAGCTACGCAGGTCCAACCCCCTGTGGAGGAGAGCAGGGAGCAGGGAGCAAAAGGAAGATTCATATTTCTGTGTAGTTGGAAGAAAGTTTTGACCAGACTGGTGAAAAGTGCTCCAAAGTCATCATCAGAGGAACCCCTACTGCCCCAGGAGCCGGCTCGTCTTAATGTTCCTACTGTGCTCAGTTACTGGTCAGGAGTGACCCACGGAAGTGTGGCATCAGCAGGAAAACAGTGCTGGGTTCAGAGCACCGAGCTAGAGCTGCCCGTCAATTACTTTCCCTGCAGCCGGAGAGCTGAGGGGCCCCTCTCATGGCTGTCACGCAAGTCCAATGTTCATAAACCGTTCCACCGATTGTGATACAATGGTAAGGCTCATGAACTCAAGACTTCAAAATAGCAAAAGGTTTAAAATTTTCATATTCTGAGCATAATAGGTATAATCTAGCTTATAAATAAAAGTAGGTATCAGGCTGCAATTATTTTTAAAAATTGTCCTCCTTGATAATGAAATACTAATGACAACTGTCCTTTTTTCTTTCTTCCCTAACAATGCCCCCTAAAGTTTTTTCAGTATTACTCTCCCCAAAAAATAAATAATTCAAACTGACCTGCTAGTTTTACTCTTTCGCGTTTCAAACAGCTTAAAACTGAGAGAGAGAGAAAGATATTTCAGAGCCTGCCAAAGACGGCACTAAAATAACCACATGCTACCTTTCTGTTGTATGAAATTTTAATTTGCTGCTCCCCAGTTTATTCAATTTGTAATTATATCAAAACTGAATTAAAAATTGAGTCAAGATCATTTTCACTGGTATATTTATTTTCATTCAAATGATTAGCACAACCAACCAGAAATTTACATTTTACTCAAAGGACTTGGTGGGGGAAGTGGGATTCAGGGGTGAGGTCACTAATACTTTTAATGTTTTGTGTGTTTGTTTCTTTATTGAACTACAGCTGATTCAGAATGGTGTGTTAGTTGCTTGTATACAGCAAAGTGATTCTGGTGTACAGCAAAACAAAATACATATTCTTTTTCATATTTTTTTCCATTACGTTTAGTACAGGATACTGAGGGTTGCTCTCTGTACTATAGAGTAGGATCTTGTTGTGTGAGACCACCAGTTCTTCAGCCACTCAAAACATTAACAGTGCACTAAAGAGACTCTTTAAATTACTAAAGACGTTTTTTAACTAGCCCAGAACATCAGTAGCTCAGCCTGTAAGGAAGCCTGGCATGAGTAGGGCATGCATGCAAAACATGCAGTGACCTCTCCCCACTTCTCCTACAGGTAATGAGCTGCATGGCCCAGGGAATCACACCGCAAGAAACACAAGCGATGGACCTGGAAAGAACACCACCACTCACAACGAATTCGACACTGTCGTCTTGCCTGGTCTTTACCTCGTTATATTCGTGGCAAGCATCTTGCTGAATGGTCTAGCAGTATGGATCTTCTTTCACATTAGGAATAAAACCAGCTTCATATTTTATCTCAAAAACATAGTGGTTGCCGACCTCATAATGACACTGACATTTCCATTTCGAATAGTCCACGATGCAGGACTTGGACCTTGGTACTTCAAGTTTATCCTCTGCAGATACTCTTCGGTTTTATTTTACGCCAACATGTATACTTCCATTGTGTTTCTTGGGCTGATAAGCATTGATCGCTACCTGAAGGTGGTAAAGCCATTTGGTGACTCTCGCATGTACAGCATAACTTTTACAAAGGTTTTATCTGTTTGTGTTTGGGTGCTCATGGTTGTCCTGTCCTTGCCAAACATCATTCTAACCAATGTCCAGCCAACTAGGGAAAATATTCATGAGTGTACGAAACTTAAGAGTCCTTTGGGAGTGAAATGGCATAATGCCATCACTTACGTCAACAGCTGCTTGTTCGTGGTTGTGCTGGTGATACTGATTGGGTGTTACATTGCCATTTCCAGGTACATTCACAAATCCAGCAGGCAATTCATAAGCCAGTCAAGCCGAAAGCGAAAACACAACCAGAGCATTAGAGTGGTCGTGGCTGTGTTCTTTACCTGTTTTCTACCCTATCACTTGTGTAGGATTCCCTTTACTTTCAGTCACTTGGACAGACTTTTAGATGAGTCGGCACACAAAATCCTGTATTACTGCAAAGAAATGACACTTTTCCTGTCTGCATGCAACGTGTGCCTGGACCCAATCATTTACTTTTTCATGTGTCGCTCATTTTCAAGAAGGCTATTCAAAAAATCAAACATCAGAACAAGGAGCGAAAGCATCCGATCACTACAGAGTGTTAGAAGATCCGAGGTCCGCATATACTATGATTATACTGACGTGTAGGAATTCAAGGTCACCAGGCCCACTCTTGCTTGTCAGTATGTACAAAGTGTAAATAAATGTGTATTTTCACTATCTGTGCTTGGGCCCATCAAATTGTGGATGAAAAGAGAACTGAAATGTTATGAATTTGGGGTATAATTCAGAAATGAGGAAAACATTAAGGCATAACGAAGAAAGTGAAATTGACGAGATGGCATATGGCTGAGCAGCGGGAATCATGACTCAAAATTTAAGAGGCAGATTTCAGGGGCAGCAAAGGCCACAGCTCTGCCAGCGCACTGCATTCATCTTCAGAAAGTGCTGATGCTCTGAAGCCACTTTTGAGAGGACAGGAAGTAGAGAGAACTCTGTTCAACCTTGATCCTTAAGATCTGGGAAAGAAAATGCTGTTTTCAACTCAGCTCATTTGTTGCAGATGTAACTGAGTAAACACGGATTGCTAGGTTTCTCTGTCATTGTATCTATGACCCGCCCACAACAATGGCCATAGTCCCTCCTCTATAAGTTCTATGCACATTAGAAAAACTTGCACAATGCAGGAGTAGGCAAGGAGGTTCAACTGTATTTTTTTTAACCAATACACTTGAAAAGACTGAAGTCACTTAACTGCTTTCAAACTTAGTTTATTTCAGAGAAGAAAAAAGTATGACTGAGTATTAAGACAAGTCGATTTTGATAAAACACTGAAGGTACAGCGCCATTATCATACCCCTATGCTGCATTTGAATTCTTACGTGCTAGGGGCAGAGAACAGAAGATGAAGGCTGCATTAATAGTCAAGTACATATACAGTTTATTTAAAAGCCATTTACTCATCTTTATTTTATAAAAACTGTAGTTTTAAATTCTATACCATCTCTAATAGGCATTTCATTCATTTTAAAACCTTCAGTTGTAGAGCTGAATACATCAAGTCAGAAAGATTAAGGGTAACTTAAAATCTTAAGAATACTTTCTCCTTCTTCAATATAAACCTTTGAACCTTCATGCTTTTTCAACGCCTTCAGCTGCCTGACCATTGTCCAGGTTCCTAACATGGGACAAGGAGCCAGGGGAGCATTAAAAGACCAGGAGTGAAGGCATGTTTGCTGATGAAAAGGTATCATCATGGTTAACGAAGACAAAGCAGATGTACGTGTATAACACAGTGAAAGGCTTCATTTTATTTAGACTCGTACAAACGATCTGCAAAATTCTGAAAAGCTAAAGTGAGCGAAAAAGAAGGAAGCAGGTCCCAAGAATAACTCAGCCTAACAGTGACTACCAAGGTTAGGCTCAAGAACAGAAAAGGGGTCTAATAGGTGAGTCAGGTTTAACAGAAGGGACAGAAGCAAAGAGGTTAAAAGAACTGTCTAAGGAACTTTATCAGAGTATCTATTTCTCCATCAAGATTCCAATTCCGTAAATTCCAGGGGATCCACAGTACATGAATTAATACACATCTCTCTTGGACATGTGCCTAACTACCACCACCTGCTGCTCGTTTTGTTCACTAGCTAGGTTAAGATAGGCATACTTTACACTAGGTATTTAAGAAGACAGTTTCAAAGGCTAATTCCTTTCTCCATTCTCCTCATAACACCCAGGCTGAGTTACAGCTGCCCTATATAAAAAGGAGGAGCAATGCTGCAGCTGGGAAAACCCTCAGTACAGCGTGTCCTAGACTCTCCTTCCTCTACTTGTCGCTACATCACAGCTCACAGCGAGAGCGAGAGGGAGAGGGAGAGAGTGTGTTAAAAGCATCCTCACTTTAGAACATGCCTAAAAACCAGGAATCTATCATCTTCATCAAATGATTCCATTTGGTGTTCTGAAACTTAGCAGAGCTAACCCCACACTGCATTTAATTCGCTAAAATTCAGGCCTCAATTCTAAGAGGTCCTTAAAATATTTCAATCCCATTTTAATGCTTCTAAAATTGTACTGCTGTAGAGGTAATGGGTACATTTAATATAGTGGTTATATTCTCTGAAATTACATTATTAAATCAATGGGACAGCTTAGAATATTGACTTAGGGAAAAAATTTGAAAGTATTATCTCCCTTTTCTTAAAGCCATATTACAACAGCATCAAAATCATACTGCTTGTATTTTACACAAATACACTATGTCACAATCAAGAATGAATCAGTCACATGACTAACATAATATCCACAGGAATAACTTAAAATATTGTGTTGGTGTCATAAGTTAATATAAACTGCTGCACTAACATTGAAGAAAGCAAAAATTCTATTTGATTGGTTTTTAATTAATTGAAAATTTGGAAAAAAATTTATATTTGAAATCTAAAATTTCTTACACGGAACTTCTGGATTATATTCAGTATTTCAGGACCCACTTAAGGCAGCAATTTTAACACAGCTATTTTTATTTTATGCAAATGAGAAATATATTCAGATAATTTCAAAAAGAAATTTTTCTATTATTGATAAAAATTACATGCAGAGAATCTTACCCTGCAGAAAATCTTTTGGTGTGCATATTACCTAACTCTGTTATATTCATTATACCATTCATACCATTTTATTCTCATTTCCAAATAGTATATCAGTATTTTGTTTCTCAATTAAAGTTTCAAAGGAATAATTTGGAAAATGCATAAACTCAGACTAAATACCTAAGCCAAAATTGTGAATACACAGTACAATCTCAAACATAAATTTTGTGATCACTGTGGAGAAATGTGATATACAAGAAAAAAATAAAGTAAAAAAACAAGAGCAAAATAAAGCTTGAGGATCACTTAAATCTCGTAGAGATTCTCTCACAGAACACCACAAGAAAACAGCTTATCAAATCAAATACCAGGCACATGCTATGTTTAAAAAAAAAAAATTGTGGCTAAGATGATATTTACAATAATCTTTGGATATGACTAAGTGAATTGTAAAAGCATTAAGATCAAACATTTTCAAATTTAAACATAAACATCTGGTAGATGCTGAATTAGCTATGCTATGTGCCCCACCCCCAGACCTCTATCACCATCTAGTGGTAAACTTTATGAAACAACTGAAAACGACTCCAGTCCTATTTACTGCTTGTGACTACACATTACCATGGCCTAGCCCTTCCCTCTAAGCTTCCTTCAGTCAGTCATCTTTAGTGCTAAGAGAGGGGGGGACGGACCCCACTGTGCAGGAAAAGGCACAACAGTCCTGAAGCTGCCTAGATAAATATAAGATGGAAATGTTTGACAAAAAATAAGACCTATAAAAAATTATGTTGGTGTTTTATTGCTAAGTCTTGTCCAACTCTTTTGCGACCCCATGGACTGCAGCCCGTCAGGCTCCTCTGTCCACGGGATTTCCCAGGTAAGAATACAGCAGTGGGTGGCCATTTCCTTCTCCAGGTAAGTTACAGATATGTCATAAAAAAATAAAAAGGCTGAAATATACATAGATTTCATAGGGAAACAAGAACAAATATTGACTATGCTTTTTACATACAAAAAAATTTATTTAGATATAATTTATTGTTTCAAAAATCATTTATTAGAATTAGACTAAGACTGTCGGTGTTAAAATGTTTAACTTATCAAGAAATGTATGGGATTCAAATGGCAACTTTTATTTTGAATATTCTTAAATTTTTCTTATAAGCTACAATAATGTGATTTTTAAAAATCATCTAAAATGATTTAAGAAAATGGTGTGATGTGGCTGTTAGATCACCTAGCCTTTCCTTCCCTCATTTGGAAACTCAAGATATAGAATTAAATCAGATTCTAGGCAAGTATTCTTAATAAAGTGTCCAGCTTCTCTTTGAAAAATGCCATAGAAATCTGTTGATTGCAGCAGCTCTCAGAAACGAGCCACACATCAGATTCGATCATTCCAGCTTATCAACAAGAATCTAGAATAGTCGACCAGACTGGCCAAAGCTTCTAAGTCTAGGTTTAAATGTTACAAGCAAGACTTTCCAACAACACTCTAGACACGTTCACCTGGACACAGACATAAACACACAGTACTTGTAACTAGGGCTAAGAGATTTAGTATACCCAAGATAACTCGGCTCCCTAACCTATGATAGCTTCCAGGTGGCCTAGTGGTAAAGAACCCGCCTGCCAATGCAGGAGACACAGGAGACTCGGGTCTAATCTCTGGGCCAGGAAGACCCCCTAAAGAAGGAGCTGGCAACCCACGCCAGAGTTCTCACCTAGAGAACCCCATGGACAGAGGAGCCTGCAGGGCCACAGTCCACGGGGTCGCAAAGAGTTGGACACAACTGAAGCGACTAATCACACACAAAAATACACCTTAAAAATCGCTTCCCGTTCTTAAGATTGTTACTGCTGCTGCTAAGTCGCTTCAGTCGTGTCGACTCTGTGCGACCCCACAGATGGCAGCCCACCAGGCTCCCCCGTCCCTGGGATTCTGCAGGAAAGAACACTGGACTGGGCTGCCATTTCCTTCTCCAATGCATGAAAGCGAAAAGGGAAAGTGGAGTCGCTCAGTCGTGTCCGACTCTTAGCGACCCCATGGACTGCAGCCCACCAGGGTCCTCCATCCGTGGGATTTTCCAGGCAAGAGTACTGGAGTGGGGTGCCAAAGACTGTTACTACTATCCCACAAAATACCTTCAGTAACAGTGAAGCCATCTGTCAATTACCAAAAATAAATTCTGCTTTTTTTTCAAAATGCCATGTCAACTGTATCTTTAGATTTTTATGTGCTGTTTTATGCAGGTCGAGAAATGCCAACATTAAACACAGTAGAAAAAATGAATGTGTAAGGAGATGAATACTGGGCCAAACAATTATGTGATAAAAATTTGGAAGCACCTCGATCAGAACTTCTCAACTCCACTGAACCCAATGCACTCTTTCCGTGAGACACGCTTCAACGCATTTTTAGTAGTAGTAGCATTAGGGCTTCCCAGCTGACACCAGTGGTAAAGAACCTGCCTGCCAATGCAGGAGAAATAAGAGACTCGGGTTCGATCCCTGGGTCGGGAAGATCCCCTGGAGGAGAGCATGGCAACGCACTCCAGTGTTCTTGCCTGGAGAATCCCATGGACGAGGAGCCCGGCAGGCTACGGTGCACAGGGTCACAGAGAGTCGGACACCCCTGAGAGTCGGAGCACAAATGAGCACAAGTGTTAGTGCGTCACCAGTTGTGTCCAGCTGTTAGCGACCCCCGCGGACTGTAGCCAGGTTTCTTTGCCCAAGGGATTCTCCAAGCAGGAATACTGGAGTGAGCTACCATTCACTTCTCCAGGAGATCTCCCCGACCCAGGGATCACACCCAAATGTCCCTGTCCTGCACTGCAGGCAGACTCTTTACCATCTGAGCCACTAGGGAAGTTCGACGTACTTTTAGTACAGTGATAACATAATCTTTCTATACATGCATACCTCACTTTGTATGGTACTGTGGGACCATAAAAATGAGGACTGCATCACTTTCTCTACCGTATCCAAGGAGGCTCTGTACCCTTGGATTTGATTAACACCATCACCATCACCCAGGCACCTGAATGGAAATCCAGAGTCATCCAATGGCTCTTCTTTCCTTCCCCCGCCTAGCGGCCCTGCACCCAGTCCTGCAAGTCTGCCCTCACACACGGAGGACAAGCTAGACCTCCACCCCGCATGGCCCAGTGTCAGGCCTAGCTCAGGCAGGAGGCAGCTGTGTGAGCTCACGGACCAGCAAGGACCTGCAAGCACAGCAAAAACCTCGGCCCCACCTCCCACCGTGTGTCCAACTGAGAGGAGAAGATGAACCAACCTCACCCTGATTTTAAACTGCCAGCCCTGCTGCTAGGAGCCTCAAGTTTTCCATTCTGGCCTAGGCCCTCACATACTCCTTTTAGAACTTTTAACACTACACAGTTATTTTCTAATGAAATAAAAATAGCTAACTTTTATTGGCATTCCCGACAAGGCAGGCATCATTTTGAGCTCGTGACCTGTATCAACTACCTTTATGCCCTTCACAAACTCCAAGGAAGCACTGGCATTACCTTAACATCCTCAGGGACACACAGGTCAGAAAGGCTATTGTTGGGATCCAGACTTAAGCCATCTGGCTCCAGAAGCTCTGCTTTCAATCAGTCTCAATAATGAGGTGAAACACATGCCGCCTTATGGTGTTACTGATATGACCAAGAGCCTTGCAAATGATTTACGGTACCTAATGCTAGGAATACAAACACAAGCCACTGCAGATAAGGTTGGGAATGCAGCTAAGCAGCACTCTTAAGGAAGGACTCAATAATTCCTTTACTAAACCTGAAAGATCATACTATTAAGAGAACACCAAGTCCATCAATCACACATATTTGGTCATTTTACTCTCTCATAATTCAGACGAGGGGGATTCCTTGGTGGCTCAGCAGTAAAGAATCCACCTGACAATGCAGGAGACACGGGCTCAATCCCTGGGTCAGGAAGATCCCCTGGGGAAGGAAATGGCAACCCACTCCAGTATTTTGCCTGGAAAATCCCCCACAGACAGAGAAGCAAGCCTGGCAGGCTACAGTCCATATGGTTGCAGAGAGTCGGACATGACTTAGTCACTAAACAACAATTCAGATGAGCATACAATTCATGATCAAAACCTGGCTACTTTTGAGTGTGGAAGTGTCAATTACTGAGTTGGCACAGGTGTAAACTGAGACAGTGTAAATAAACCTGGACATATGGCCTCTGTGCTCACAGCACATCTGAAAATTCATGGCTGTGAGGATTGCGTTGCCCAGTTAAACAAGCAGTTTAGGACAAGGATAAAGAGATCAAGAAGCCCAGCCATGTCATCAACTGGAAGCCCCACCGTGACGCTTCTTCTGTTCAGTTTACTAGCACAAACTGTGAACCCCTGGATGCTGGATTCACAACTATTCAACAAAAATCTCTAATGGAGGTTTCCTGGGAGTGTGGATAATGGTTTCTAGGTCAGTGCTCATTGCAAATGGCTTTGTTTAATACCACAAGAAAGAACCCTGCTCACCAAATTTAGTACTTTTGCCTTGGCAAGCACACATGATCTAAATTCTAATTTTCTCTCTCCTCTGCAGCAAAACCATCACGAATCTGTCACACTGTTAACAACTAAGCACCAAATTTATGACTGGTGTGACTTCAACAGGATTTTAGAAAAGGGGGCTGCAGCGTTCACCCTTCCAAGGCACAGGCCTCTGCAGAGACAACTAAACGAACTGGTCAGATAACAAAGTGCTCAGGATATTGGGCCACTAAGGGTACTGGTGTCGGGGAACTGTTACACAACTAAGGTTAGATAATCGTCCCCTACAAGAAGCCTGCCAGACTCCAGAAGAAACAGAACATGGGAACCCAACGAGCCTTCTGGTCATGATGAATCACACAAGTGGAGCCACACATCCTCATTCAACCTGTCTGTGCTCTCCCTGGGAATCAGGGCAACACACACAGCTGCTCCCCGAACAGCTCGTTCAAGAAACAGACACAGAAACTTGGCCCCGTTGAGTCTTCATTCTAATGACGCCAACTGGTCTGTGAAAAACAGCCCACAATGCACTGCTGTGCTCCAAACGTTAACTAAACAGCTATGTAGCTCTCTACAGCGTGACTGGCCTCAAACCGCAGAAAAAGTTCACAGTCACACTGCCCATGAAACTAAATTGCCAAAGGTGGCCACACAACACTCGCACAAACCAAAGGTGGACACAAGTGTGCTTGGCTAATAGCAGCTTGCTAGACAGAGAAGACTAGTCTACAACTTTCAGGTATGGCGTACTCGTTGGGTAAAAAAAAACAAACAGGAAAAACAAAACCAAAAACCAACAAAAAATCCTGCATTCAGTTTAACCCCAGACAAGCTCCCTGAAGTCTCCCCACCACAAAACCTTCCCCGAAACTTGCGAGTGCCTGCGCCTCCCACACATCACACAGCTGAACAGGCGACATCTGTTTATCAAAACAACTCTGGGAAAATTTATCTAGCTGATAAATGTTGATACACGGAGGCATGGGAAAGTCTTCCAGCTTATATATGAGTTGACCTGAGTTTTGTGCTAGCAGAACAGCCTGCTGGTGGCCTGTCAAACATACACTGGACATCTGTTTGATTATTAAAGAAAGAGCACGCTGACAGGAGTAAAGAATGTCTATGTCAAAAATAAAGAGTAAATGCCTCTCTTCCTGGGACACCAATGCTGGTGTTCTGCTGATGATAAGACTCTCTTCCTAGGTGCCAAGTCCATCCTGATTCGCTGTGTATGTGCTGGTTTTTTTTTTTCTTTTTTTCCCAAAACCTTGAAGGAATGCATTTATGACAAGACACCAAACTGCACTGAAAACCATGTTTCTTTGGAGTGACTCCTGAGAGTTATCTGAGAGGCTGTGCCCCAGGCGTTATTCCTCAGTTTGGCTCAAATAGAATTCTTTTCCATTTCGATTACAGGTTCTTTATTATTTTCCCCAACATAATCAAAATGAAGTATTTACTCTCTACATTCATTAAGTCTCATTCTGACTGACGCTTCTCTCAGTGGTTTCTGAAGACTCGTTTTCCAACTTGTTCAAATGATTTACTAAAAAGCTGAGCAGAGTGCTAAGCAAATAAATCATCTAAAGCAGTGTACTATCCTCTAGCAGGAGTCCCCAACCACTGGGATCTAATGTCTGGTGATCAGAGGTGGAGCTGATGGAAGAGAAATAGAAACACAGTGTGCAATAAACGGCATGAAACTGAATCATCCCAAAACCACACCGATTCCCAGTCCACGGGAAAATTTTATTTCACAAAGCTGGTCCCTGGTGCCGAAAAGGTCGGAGACTGCTATTCCAAGGGACTCATCCTGTGCTATACTCAGACACTCAGTCATGTCAGACTCTCTGCAACCCCCAAGGACTGTAGCCCACCAGGCTCCTCTGTCCACGCAATTTCCCAGGCAATACTGGAATGGGTTGGTGTTTCTTTCTCCAGGGGATCTTCCCGACGCAGGGACTGAACCCACTATTCTCGCATCTCTTGCATTGCAGGTGGGTTCTTTACCAACGAGGCACCTGGGAAGCCCAGGAAGTCCATCTCATTTATCTTTATCCACAGGACCAGATATAACAGCTGGGGGACATTCCCTGCCTCTCCCCCATTTGGATAATACACATTCACTCAACAGACATTTCTGAGTGCCTGCTACAGGAGTGGGCACTGGGGAGACCAAAATAGGCCAACAAAGACTGCCATTGCCCATTCTGGCTGGGATGGATATAAAAAAAAAAAGGTGACATAGGAAGAATATGAACAATGGCAAGACAGCAGAGACATGCCCAGAGTGACAGGTGAGTCTTAAGAGCAAATGGGAGCAGAATGAAATAATAAGAAAGGATATTATTTTGGAGGCTCAGAGGGATAAAAGAAAATAGCCTCTTCTGCTTCATGGGCCATCTTCTCAAAAAACTATATCTACAGGAGGAAATATGTGCAGTGAGATTTTATTTTTGTGACAATGAGTTCTCAATTTTGACTCTGCTAATATCACTGATTGAAATTCATTCTTTCTGATTCTTAAGGTTATATCTATTATTAGCAACGAAGAAAATTTTTTTTGGTTAATTCAACTAACTGAGACTAGGCATTCAGCTCATGACTCAATATTAGTGCCTATTTCAAAGTGAGGTTTTTCTTAGTCTACAAAACATACAAACATTGCTCACATCAGTTCTTTTTATAAACTGTCACTTCTGTCTACCTTCCAGTAGGGGGAGATATTGTAACAGACATTTGTGTCTCCAACTACAACTTTCACGTAAAGGGGAGCACACAACTGCCAATGAATTCCTGTGCCTGTTGCTCATTTCGAGTCTTTACAAAAAAAAAAAAAGAAAGCATTGTTTTACAAAATAGTGGGTAATTATGTCTTAAAGACATAAATCTTGCCACCCTCTTCCACTACCCTAAATCAATGCTTTCACAGAGGGAAACACAAAAAGGCATGTCTGCATTCCATGTTTTTCTACCAGGTTAGTTTTTAAAGCACATCTTCAATTATTTTTGCCAAAAAGCTGAAAAATGTCACGGTATCATGAATTATGAACACCTCAGCATGATGATCAAAATGGTCACACTCTATCCATCCCACCGACCTCTGCTGACTTTCCTTCCCTGGTTGGTGCCTTGGTCACACGATTCTCTTTATCCTGAAGGACTCTCTACACTGAGTCTAGACATCAAAGAGACATCTAGCAAGAACCACTTGAGATACCAGCTCCTTCACAGATCCTTTAAGATGGCAACTTTCAAACTCACTTCCCCTTTTTTGGCCACAGTGAGGTTTTCAGGATCTTAGTTACCCGACCAGGAATTGAACCTGACCCCAACGATGAAAACACCAAGCCCTAACCACTGGACTGCCAGGGAACTCCCTAAACTCATTTCCTTTTAATTTCTCTATAGTTTCCATATAGTGTTTCTAATGGGTCTTGTACTAAAATTCTCTGTACTCTTAAGTGAAAGTGAAGTCGCTCAGTCGTGTCCGACTCTTTGCGACCCCATGGACTGTAGCCCACCAGGCTCCTCTGTCCATGGGATTCTCCAGGCAAGAATACTGGAGTGGGTTCCCATTTCCTTCTCCAGGGGATCTTCCCAACCCAGGGATCGAACCCGGGTCTCCTGCATTGCAGGCAAACGCTTTATCCTCTGAGGCACCCAGTGTATTTCTCAATGTCTGGTAGAATCCTGTTGCAACCATGACTACCCCCAACACAAACACACACATCGTAATAAATCACTTGCCGGAAAAGCCTTTTTAACTTTTTTAAAACTGATATAACCCAGTAAATAGCTCCTGCAGTTAAAATAGGTTCATTGAAAATCTTCATATAATGACTACATAAATTATGGGATACTACAAAGTCATAGGGAGAAATAAAAGACATAATTCTATAGGGCTAACATGAGTAAGTACCAAGACAGCAAGTGAGAAATAGCAAAATGTTCTGGTGTGGCTAACTGCCCAACAAAGCCAATGGGGAAAAATTTGGGGATAAGGTCATAATAATAGTTGTTTTTGTACTTACTTCAAAAAAAAATTAGGGAGCAAGGAACAAACTAAGACATTTATAGAAATAAGTAAACCGACTTTTATGGCAGTTGTTGACAGGCTGGATGGAAACAATAACAGACACTGGAGGATTCCATGTATTAGACTCACTCTATTTGAAGAACGAATACACAAGGGATGTTTATATATAACCAGTCTTAGAACTGACGAGGCAGAGTCCAACCTGGAAATGATGCTAGGGAAAGGAACTGTGTGAGTGCATGTGACATGGAGAGTGGGCTAGGGGTGACAATCATACTGGGGGTATGTGGAGGGTTTTGAGATTAATGGGGATGAAATCCCACAGTATTTTAATCTTAAAGAGTTCCACAGAGTGAAATGGGAATAGGCTGAGGGAACATAGAACTACTCAGCATAAAACAAAGCATTTAAAAAAATAAATAAATAAGAGACAAAACCAAAACAGAATTTTCTTTTTTTTTAAGAATCCTGGAAGAAGGAAATATGTCCTCTATCCATTATACTATTACTATTTCCATCATCATTTATTATTTTATTTTATATTGAAACTGGTGTCCAGTGTTGAATAAAGCCAAGTAATTTGTATTGTTAATCATCATAACAAAATACTAACTTTTAAATACACAAAATATGATCAATAGTTTGTCGGGATAAAATATTTTTGCAAACAATAATAAGATACATTATTTCCAATTCTAATAGGAAAATTGTTTACAAGCTAATCATCACATTTAAGCATATCCACAAAATGACCAGCAAAAATCTCAAGGAAATACAAAACAGTAATGCAGGGTAGCCTTTAATCCTGCATTGCAATACCTCTGAGTCACAAATATGCCCAGGTTTCCACAAGCTCTACACTCTGGGACACCTGAGGCCAGTTTTCAAAATCTGATCAACACACAATGTGAGATGCATACATAAAACTTTTCTGCTACAAAGGAGTAATGATAGACAGTGTAAGAATAGATTTATATCATTCACTGACATCCAATGCAGAAAAGGAGTGATAAGAGAAGACAGGCTGAATAGAAACTTCAGGGCCCAGAAGAAGCCAGACATCACTGGTTCTGCTACATGAGCCCCTGATGGTATTCTTGCTCTTCCTCTTTGGGTTTTACCTGACCTCTGTATGCTCTAGCTCTATTCTCTCTCTCTAGGTCTCTCTACCATTCTCTCCTCTCACTAATACCACCCTCCTAGTTCTCCGATCATTACAATTTCTGCTCTCAGGGCACAAGTCTACAGTGTTCAAACCTACAACAGTAACTGATAAGGGCCAGGTGGCTGAAGGCAGCTAAACAAAGCAGGAAGAAAGACATCTGGCCAGAGGATAAAAGCTCCTCCAAGTGTTGTGAGATCAGAAGCTCCAAAACAGCAAGGCCAGGATGCTCACCCCCAGGCCATATTTCTGACTTACCCAGATGCTTTTGCAAGTAAGAGTCCTGAGCCAAAAACATGGATTGTGACTGGTTTACTGAAGTAGGGTCTTAGAATCCACAGATAAAGCTCCCCAGGTGGTACTGATGGCTAGTCAAGTATATGAACAATGACCTAAAAGAGTCAGAACTGCTTCAGAGTTCCCAAGTGAGTGGAGGGCAAGAAGGGCAACCCCAAAACAGAGGGGGAAACAGGTGGCAGCTTCAGGTTTTTCTTAAACGTCTCTCAAACATTTACTGAGAGACCACGAGGGACTTGCCTGGTGGTCCAGTGGCTAAAACTCTGAGTTCTCAACGCAGGAGGCCTTGAGTTCAATCCCTGGTCAGGGAACTAGATCCCACATGCTGCAAATAAGAGTTCACAAGCAGCAACTAAGACCCAGTGCAGGCAAACAAATAAGTATTTTAAAATGAATAAATAAAATTTTAAAAACATAAGATGAGCCCTTGCCCCACTGGCAATAAGCTCCTACAGCCAACAGTTCTACTAGCGCAGACACTCTGTCTTTAGATATGCAATCTTGAGAAGACAAGATAACCAGATAAGTCACCAAGTTTTTCCTGGATACTTAGTTTTCATCTTCCCTAATTCCAAGGCAAGTACAGCCTTTAACCACTAACTTTACCATTCATCATCACCGGCACCACTTAAATGTCTGCCATCTCTCTCTGTGAAAGTGTTAGTTGCTCAATCATGTCCAGTTCTTTGTAACCCCATGGANAAGTCACCAAGTTTTTCCTGGATACTTAGTTTTCATCTTCCCTAATTCCAAGGCAAGTACAGCCTTTAACCACTAACTTTACCATTCATCATCACCGGCACCACTTAAATGTCTGCCATCTCTCTCTGTGAAAGTGTTAGTTGCTCAATCATGTCCAGTTCTTTGTAACCCCATGGACTGTAGCCTGCCAGGCTCCTCTGTCCATGGGATTCTCCAAGCAAGAATACTGGAGTGGGTACCCTTCTCCAGGATGCCTTTCCGACCCAGAGATAGAACTCATCTCCTGCGCTGCAAGCAGATTCTTTACCATCTGAGCCATTTCTACATTGGAATAAAATGTTACATGGGCATACAACCAGATTTCTTGAGGAGAAAATACACTCTTCCTGTGTGCCCACCAAGGACTGTCTGATGTTTGATGAATTAATGAATCAGTGTCCACTGTTCATGTGGATGTAGAAAAGAGCTGCTGACCCAGAGAAGGAATCCAAAAGTCTTGATTTTAAACTTTGGCTGCAAAGTCCTGTCCAGCTACCTCCTCACTTGAACAACCTGGTTGAATCCTCCCAAGCTCTCTTCTCTCGTCTGTAAGAACAGAAATAGCTGGCCCTCAAATGGCTCCCATGTAAACCAGGTGCAAAAGTGTCTGATACAAACAGAGCCCTCCTCCGTCAAATGTCTGGGAGGTCGTGTACCTGCGCTTCGATCCAGTCCTTGCTGGTGAGCACTGTTCTGAATCCCCTGGCTTCCTGCCTAGACAACTCACTACACAGCAGAGGTCACAAACCAGCCTTAAACAAGCCAGGCACAGTCAGGGTGTGTTTCAGCCCACAAGACATCAGGCCTACAGAAGCATCTGGCTTAGATGACATGTAGACACAACAGTGCAGTTAAGAGGAGCACGGGCTCCAGGAGAGGCTCTGTGGAACATCTCTGTGCCCTGGCTTCGCGTCTATTAAGAAAGAGGTGGAACCAACCCAGCTCGTGGAGCTGTTGTGAGAGCCCCATGAGTTAAAACACATAAACACACAACAGGGGTTTAAAATGATGCATACAATCACCATTAGAGGCTCTGACAACACTGACCTACCCACAGAGGCGGCAATGAGGGATGCTGACAAGGTCTAGTTGAGAAGCAGCTGGCCACTTGGGTGGGCCATGCACGCTACACTTCACAATTCCTGGATCCCCAAGGGTCTCACACTTGTCTGGACTACCTGCTATCAGGGGACCACCCATAGGGCTATCCCTTGGCCTTGGACTTTGCAACTCCTGGTATTAAGAGGAAAATGAGCAGATCAAGTAAATTTTAATGTAATGATCATTTCCATCACAGTCATGCTCCATACAAATGTGGAGCACCCCATGGAGAAGGCAAGAAGCATAAGAGCACAAGGAGACAATTAGTGGGTGTTTCTGAGGTTGTCAGAATAAACAGAGCCTCCTGCAATAAACCAAGGAAGCCTTGAGAGCCACAGTTAAGAGACTGTTAATGCCAAATTGTCCATTTAATCAGCATAATGTTTACATCTGAAGGACTCTGCCATGAGCCCTGGTGATCATCCTTATATCCATTTGTACTTACTTGTGTTTGCCCACCAGATCTGCTTACAGCTGAAGCTAGCAAGCCTCTGAACGCACACAGGTGCTCTTAGCCTCAATGGTCAAAGAAGCAGTGAGGACTCTATAGGCCCTGGGGAAGGATGGGGAATGGGTGCCCCCAGGAAGAGTCAAGTGAGAAGCTTTCCTAAATCAGCACTGGGTCCCACAAGGCCTCTGCTGAGATTATTAAGGATCAATAGTGACTACTGCCGCCTGCAACGCAAGAGACCCAGGTTCGATTTCCTGGGTCAGGAAGATGCCATAGAGTAAGGAATGGCTACCCACTCCAGTATTCTTGCCCGGAGAATCCCCATGGACAGAAGAGCCTGGCAGGCTACAGTCCATGGGGTTGCAAAGAGCTGGACACAACACAGTTAATACTGAGTCTGTATATAAGACTCAAAATAAGTAAACACACCTCATGAGGAAAGGGACTTGGGTCTGATTCAGTCACTATATCATCCCCAGGGAGTGGAATACTGCCTACTACACAGTAGGTACATATAAAGTATCTAAAACAGCACGGGGCATATCATAAGTATATAAATAAGTATTACTACTGCTACCGCTAAGTCGCTTCAGTCATGTCCGACTCTATGCGACCCCAGAGACGCCAGCCCACCAGGCTCCCCCGTCCCTGGGATTCTCCAGGCAAGAACACTGGAGTGGGTTGCCAGTTCCTTCTCCAATGCATGAAAGTGAAAAGGGAAAGTGAAGTCGCTCAGTCATGTCCAACTCTTCGCGACCCCAATGGACTGCAGCCTACCAGGCTCCTCCATCCATGGGATCTTCCAGGCAAGAGCACTGGAGTGGGACGCCATTGCCTTCTCCTTACAAAGCTGTGCAAACCCAAAAAATGAGTTCCTGAGAGGAAGGTTTTGTATTCCCATGTTGGATCATCCTTGTCCGGAGCAGCTTCTCTTTCAAATGAAAGCAAAAACTCTATTGTGCTAGTGGGCCTTTCTATTCCCCTTACTCACCTAACTCCAAAAAGGGGGTGAGCCTGGACTGAACAGCAGCTGGAGTAAACTTCCACATTCATGTGCAGCAAGCACAGATCCAGGTGTCCAGAGGCATCCGAACGTCTCAGCTGCCCCCAGGTCTGCCTTGGGCTGCAGGCCCATTGAGCGCACCCTCCTCAAGGAAAACACACCCTTTTAAGCTGTGATGCCGACAGATGTTAAGTTTGTGTCTAGTATTTGTACAAAAACTATACAAAAAGTTAAATCTTCTGGGTGTAAAATCTAACAGAAAAAAAGTCAGATCAACATGAATTATATGTTAATTATCTTTCAGTCATCTTATTCCATCTGCCCTCTCATTACGAAGGTGCTTTTCTGTTCAATCGGCCAAAGAGATACAATGAATTTTACAGATGTGTATGGTATCAAAGAATCACTATTTAAGTTAACTAGTCCAACTCTGTCATTTTACAGATAAAGAAACGGAGACCCTGAAAAGTTTAACGAAAAAGCTGCGAGCCAAACCCAGTCTAGTATTCATGACACTGTACCTCTGGCCTCCACAGAACACATGCCCTTACAAGCCAAGCTGTTCCCGGCAATGTAAGTAAATGGAGATGTGTTTCTCATGACAAACGTCAGCCACTGGTGTAAATGATGCTTAGAAAACATTAGCCCTTTTTACTACTGACTACTATAACTGCAAACGTTTCTTACGTTTTTAGGTCCAGTTGAATTTGACACATTAAAAACTATGAGTTCACAGTTTGGGCACCTGAGTGAACACACCTGCAATGCAGCAGCCTAATAACCAGTCTTCCATCTGCTCAATATTCTGTAATAACCTAAATGGGAAAAGCATTTGACAAGGTACAGATATACGTATAGGTATAACTGAATCGCTTTGCTGTACACCTGAAACTAACACAGCATTGTTAACTACACTCCAACATAAAATAAAAATTAAAAAGAGCCTTCCAGGGCAGAGTTTCTTTCTCATCTGTTTCTGAGTCACACACTTTGATGAGGGATTTACAGCCAAATGTGGAGTACTTCCACCTGTTAACTGCACACTGGAGCCCTCCTTGGGACGTTACAAGTGACATCATAAGGAACCAAAAATACAAAGAGGGCCCTGCCTCTCGCTTTCAAAACAGTAATATTAGCACCACACACTGAGCAAAAGATCAACACATGATGAGATTACTGAAGTCCTACTTGTGATCTATTTGTCAGTAATGCTCAAATGTGGAAAAACTAATGTGGGAAAAAAAAAGTGACAATAGCAGCACCTCTTAGCTAACAGATGGGTCCGTGGATGCCGAAATGCTTCTTTACTCAAAGGTAGTTTCACATTTCCGGGCGCCCCAATCACCACCTGTTGGTGGGGAGCTGTTTACACTGTGTGGCTGCTGCTGAAGGAAAGGGGAGCAGACCGTGCCAACCCCAAATGTGTCTCTCTGATCTGTCCATTATTTTGAGCTGAAAACAAGCCAGGCCCCAAAGACTCAGGGAAGTGCTGACCTTCCCCCAACTTTCTAACAGAATTTAGATAGAGGATCTCTTCCCTGAAGGGTGCTACCACTACAGATCCGCGTAGTGTGATAGGAACTAGCTGTGCAGACACAGAGGGCCTCAGTGCAGTGTGTTTGTTAAAACGCCTCTCTGTGTGCCATTGTCTCTGTACGGCAGAGCAAACATTTGTTCAGCAAACTCCTGCTCTGTTTCATCTTCCTGTGAATTTAACTCCCACACCACTACCCCTAACATCTTTTGTCTCTAGCTGAAGATGGTGTGTAAAGTGGCGACTTCTGCCGTTTTGGTGAGTTCCTCAGTCTTCCTGGTCTCACCCACATATATACATATTATTAAATTTTTGTTTTTCTCCTGTTAATCAGTCTCATGTCAGTTTAATTCTTGGACCAGCCAGAGGAGCCTCGAAGGGCGGAGAGAAGTTCTCCCCCAGCCCCCCACAACAGTTTCCTCCTAGGAGGGTGGGCAGACAGAGCCTGGTCCCTACCTCAGTAGTCAGCAGCACGGGCAGCCCTCCACCTCTTACCACATGTTGAATTTGGCAATAGCAAAGTATGAAAATAGAAAGCGCTTAGGTTGTTGCCTGGCCTGGCTATTCATTTGCCAGATGACGTGGCAATGAAAAAAAAAGTGACAATAGCAGCACCTCTTAGCTAACAGATGGGTCCGTGGATGCCGAAATGCTTCTTTACTCAAAGGTGGTTTCACATTTCCGGGCGCCCCAATCACCACCTGTTGGTGGGGAGCTGTTTACACTGTGTGGCTGCTGCTGAAGGAAAGGGGAGCAGACCGTGCCAACCCCAAATGTGTCTCTCTGATCTGTCCATTATTTTGAGCTGAAAACAAGCCAGGCCCCAAAGACTCAGGGAAGTGCTGACCTTCCCCCAACTTTCTAACAGAATTTAGATAGAGGATCTCTTCCCTGAAGGGTGCTACCACTACAGATCCGCGTAGTGTGATAGGAACTAGCTGTGCAGACACAGAGGGCCTCAGTGCAGTGTGTTTGTTAAAACGCCTCTCTGTGTGCCATTGTCTCTGTACGGCAGAGCAAACATTTGTTCAGCAAACTCCTGCTCTGTTTCATCTTCCTGTGAATTTAACTCCCACACCACTACCCCTAACATCTTTTGTCTCTAGCTGAAGATGGTGTGTAAAGTGGCGACTTCTGCCGTTTTGGTGAGTTCCTCAGTCTTCCTGGTCTCGCCCACATATATACATATTATTAAATTTTTGTTTTTCTCCTGTTAATCAGTCTCATGTCAGTTTAATTCTTGGACCAGCCAGAGGAGCCTCGAAGGGCGGAGAGAAGTTCTCCCCCAGCCCCCCACAACAGTTTCCTCCTAGGAGGGTGGGCAGACAGAGCCTGGTCCCTACCTCAGTAGTCAGCAGCACGGGCAGCCCTCCACCTCTTACCACATGTTGAATTTGGCAATAGCAAAGTATGAAAATAGAAAGCGCTTAGGTTGTTGCCTGGCCTGGCTATTCATTTGCCAGATGACGTGGCAATGCTGCGGGGGGTGGGGAGAGGTGGAGGGGGGGCAGTAGTAGAAAATTTCAAGGGAAAAAAACGGCACTATGCCTTTTTTTGGATCACTGAAAGAAAGGAACTAACGTGGAGGCTGGCCCAACACCACAGAGATCCAAACACCTCTCTTCCTCCTTGTTTCCATTTCCCAACCTTGAGTGAGTTCTGACCAACCAGTTCAGCAGAGTGACAGTCAACCTACTATCTCGTGGTTTCTATCAAGTTCCTGATTTTCATCTGTTTCTGAAGACGAGCAAGAACTCTGTGTCTAACAGTCTCAACTTGGCGTGTCCACTAGAGACATTCTGAAATGGTTGTTGCTTGACTCACAGGTGAAAAACTACAAACAGGTAAGGAAACAGCTTTTCCATGAAATAATTTCAGCATGTGCAGATGTATATCAAATTGCCTCTAAAAACTGCAAACTCAATTATGACAGTAATACTTATAAGTCAGCGTGAATATGTTTTTGCTTACAATTTCATATATGCATCGGTATATGGTCAGTATCTATTTGTACATATATGTATATAGATAAAAGCTTTTATCTTTGTTATTGGGATAAGTAACCCTATTAATACCTAGTAAGGTATGTATTTACCTTTAAAGCGAATTATAAACGTTTAGCCTATGGGGTCACACAGACTCGGACACGACTGAAGTGACTTAGCAGGAGCAGCATCCTATGCAGAGCAAAACTTTAAGTTCATCTGTTACTTATAATGGTCTAGGACTAACCAGCTAAATTACTTTTAAAAACCTTAAACATTATAAATTTAAATTACACACAGGGGAATTATTATACATCCACATTGTCAGCAGAGTCAACCAATCTCGTGCCAGAAATGTTTTTTTTTTTCCAAACAAGAGAAAAATGAGCCAATGATCACAGTGGTAAAACAGAAACAAACAAACAAAAAAACTATAGCTTGTACTGTCATCTTAAAATATATAGACTTGAAAACAGCTTTGGCACCAGAAAAATCCAGGTAAGTTAAAAATAAATAAAACAATGTATTCACTCTAAAATATCAAAATAACATTTTATGATTTATAAACATAAATAAGTTTCATACTTCAATAAAATCTATAAATATACACTTAAAAGGATGCACACATATGCACAATTACACACTGGTAACATACACATAAACTACATTGCCATTTTATAACATTCATGCCTGTTACAGCTGAGTAAGGAAGAAATGAAGGGTCACCAAGATACTCAGAGCGTGAAGACCCAGGAAGGGAGAGTGGGCAGGGCATGGGGAAAGAACTCCTGTTTGCTGAGACGCAAAAAGTGCCCATTTCACACTTGAGGAGGCAGGCAGACAGGATGTAACCACCCAACAAAGATCACCCAGCTGATCTCACAGTGAGCCTGAGCCCCTGGGCACAAGGAAGGGACTTGCATTCCACTCAGGGCAGGAGTCTGACCCCTACAGGTTTTCAGTCAGCCCAGCCTTCCCACTGCTACACTCCTCCTGGCCCTGCCACCCTGCCCCACACCAGTCACAGTCCTCTTCACTGAAGCATGTTCCTCAAGCCTCAACTACTTTCATCCTCAGTCACACACTTGTAGGATGGCATTGCTAATTCCCCAGAGAGAAGCATGTTCAATCTAATGCCACACACATATACTGCAGAGAAAAATTCTTCTAAAGAATAAGTTATACTCATCCCTGATATATTTAAATAGGATACAGCAGGGTGAAGGAGAGAGGAGTAGAAAAAGTCTCTTAAAATCAGGAGAATGGTGGGGTGGGTGGGGGTTT
>SJYX01022783.1:270585-309865 GCA_006410675.1 Oreotragus oreotragus
TGGGTGGGGATTTGGGGGGGGGCAGTGAACGTGGAGTGGAGACGCATATTAAACCAGCTAAGGGTACACCAGGCAGCAAAATACTAAGAATTACCCTCTAAAGGCCAGTCCACCATGCTCCTGAGTCTCATTCCCCTATCTGTACAACAGTGATGGCATTAGCACAGAATTAAAATCAGATATTACTCGCAAATTAATCAGATATTACTTCAACATAGTGATGTAGAAAGTGTTCAGAAAATGTTAGTTAACATCATCATTGCTTTCCATATTCTTATAAAGACATTTAATCAAAGCAGCTTGTACGTAATTATATATCAGACCACTGGAAAGCATAATTTAGACATTTCAGTACCTTTGTAGACCAAAACAGATAGATATAAAACCATCTACAGAAATTTCCCTGCAGTCTAGTGTTAAAACTCCTAGCTACCACTACAGGGAGCATGGGTTCAATCCTTAGTTAGGGAACTAAGTTCCTGCACACGGCAGGCATCCTCCCCTCCAAAACATTCCTTACAACAGTGCCTGTCAAACATTGTTATGCGTCAGAATTACCCGGAGGGCTTGTGGAAACACCTGCTCCTGGGCCCCACATCCCAAAGTTTCCATTTCAGTAAGTTGGGAGTGGGGTTTAAGAACCTGCATTTTAACCAAGTCCCGGTGACAGTAATGCTGCTGACCTGGGGTCCACACTTTAAGAACCACTGATCTGCAGTGACTCTCACATTCACATCTGCCTTACTAATAAACCTATCCACGTTCCTCTGTCAATCCAGGTCAGTAGGCGAGAGGGCAAAATGCTGAATAAATGCTTAAAAAAGCAAAGTGAAAGTCACTCAGTCATGTCTGACTCTTTGCGACCCAGTGGACTATACAGTCCATGGAATTCTCCAGGCCAGAATATTGGAGTGGGTAGCCTATCCCTTCTCTAGCAGATCTTCCTGACCCAGGAATCAAACCCGGGTCTCCTGCACTGCAGGAAGATTCTTTACCAACTGAGCCATCAGGGAAGCCCTAAAAAAAAAAAAGCCACCATATTATCCTCCCACTATTCTTGATTTAAAAAGGAAGAGAAACAAACAGAGTCAAAATATTTCCCATTAGCTCTAAGATGATTCTGAAAATCAGCTGCTGAATTGAAAAATACTGAGGGCTTTGTGCGTATTTTTTTTCCCTCCAACGTTCAAATAGCTAGCTTTGTTTCTGCGGTAAGGTGGGAGTCCTGGATGATGCAATTCTAGGAAGTTCACTTAGTCCAACATGACGAAAGCAATGCTTTCGAGTACTGCCAGTCAGCACTGCTGTCTCGTGTTGAAGCAGTATTTCTGGGTCAGACTATGCCACTCTGAGCAGGTGCACCAAGAACAGGAACCCTGACTGAGCTTTCTCGGATGTCTCCAGTAGAGTTGCCGTTGCCCCATTCTTGCTTTCACAGACTCAAAAGGAAAGAGTACAGGAATACTGTTGCTCATGAGGCTGTTCAATCTATAAAACGTCTCTGGAATGAATTTAGCTGCTGAGGCTTCCCGAAGCTGAAATCCCTATAGGAAGAAACCAATGTCACATTTATTTCATTTGGTTTCAGCATTTCCTGGAGACTTGGGTTGGTACCAGGAGAGTTGTCTCCGGAAAGTCAAGAACAGACCAGTCCACAGAGACACAGGTCAAAGCAAAGCCAACACAAGTTGGTTTTCGGGTTTTTTTTTTTGGGGGGGGGGTCATTTTCTTCATGGATATTCTCACTTGTAGAAGGTTGAGAAGGATTTAACACTAAGGAGAGTTTCTTTCAACTAAAAATTACATCATCAGCACAAGAGTGCCAAGCCTGTTTAGGGAGAACAGTAGTTCTGAAACTGCAGTCCCCAGATGAGCTGTAAGACCGTCATCAATTAACTCGTCAGACAGGCACCATTTTGATCCCAAAGCTACTGAATATAAAACTTTGGGAGTAGAGTCCAGCAGTCCGTGTTTTAATAGCCTTCCAGGTGATTTTATTGCAAGTTTCCATTTCTAGTTCCACTGGGTAGTGTCACTGAACCCAGGGACAGCCCCAGTTTTCATTTTCTGACATAACTGTAAATAGTGTCCCCTTTCCACCTCAGAAGTGTCCTGGTTTGGACAATAAATTATATGGTCATCCTTGCACTTCAGAGATTGGATGCCGTAAAGGGGTTTCATTGGTTGGACTCTGTTTACCACTAGGGATTTCAAATTCGCTTCACAACTGCTGCTATGCCCTGGTACTAAACCAATAGCTACCCTGAACACTGAAAGATGCTTCATGAAAGTCTAGGGAGTGTGGCTATTTCGCAAGAGGTATCCTATCATCACCCAAAAAGCATCCACCAAGAAACTATATAAAATCTGGCTTAAATTCCCAGCATGTGGTATCAAGTCTCTTTTATCAGGTCTTCAAAATCCTTTTCACTAAATCTTCTGGTTCCGATATAGGGAGTTTTTCTTTCCTGACTAGTATAGAGAAAAGTGAAAAGCTAGTAGGTAATCTGCTAGTCTTATTTCTGCAGTAGTAACCTGGCAATATTAATTCACAGAAAAACCAAGTTCACCACGAAGCTTCTCATTCTTCTTTTTTCACAAAGTGAAATATTGGTCATATGCTTTTAGATCTTATCCATTTTCCATTCCTTTGAAATTTTTGTCTTCACTCAGCCTAAATTAAATTGTGGGCTTTTTATTCTTCACTGAAGTCTTCCATCTGCTGTTTCTTAAAAGCATCAAAGGCCTCGGATACCCTGTCCTGACCCTTTATCTTTCAAATAAAAGTCAAAAAGGGGTCAATGGCTTCTTCTCAGTTATGTAACATCTGCTGTGGAAGCTAAGCTCTCAAAGGAAAACAGGAAGATCAGCTATTTGGCATCTCACACTTGGCCCATAGGAGATCATATACTCTGGTGTGATCACGAGGAAAAAAGAATCTGACTTTCAGTCTTCTAGGATCACATACATATTTTTATCACATGACTGACTTACACCAAGCTGACCTGAAGTGTGTTAACCCTTCTTTTATCAAGGGAAGATCTTCCCAGCTAGTGCAGCCCTAATGTCAAAAAAGGTTGTTAAGTGAGCTCCCAGAAGTTTCATCTAAGGAATATTTCCATCCTGCTACAGAGGATAAATTCCTCTCATCCTAGAGCTATTTCAGTCATTATCATTCAACAAATACTAATTCCTTACTATGTGGCAGCCAAGATTCTATATACTAGAGATACTCTGTTTGTAAGAGGCCTTCACCTCATGGAGCTTATGTTCTAATGGATACAAACACAGACCTTTCCAACGTCAATCTTTCTCCTCTGGGAAATGATACTTACTCAGTATGACAACAATCTTTGGGCATATTTTAACTTATTAGGTTACATTCTGGAGAGGAAATGGCAATCAACTTCAGTATTCTTGCCTGAAAAACCCCATGGACAGAGGAGCCTGGAGGCCACAGTCCAAAGGCTCACAAAGAGTCTGACACAACTGAGCAACTAACTAAGCACACAAGCAGGTTACCTTTTTATTTTCTACCAGAGATTTGGAGGGGACCCTAATCTCTTCAGAAGCCAATCAGTATTTACTGACTTGACTCAGATCCCACACCTACCTCTAGTAGGAGCTGACAGCCCTCCATGCACTATGACTAAATGGAATATTGAGAACAATACTAAATATTTTTAACTATCCTAGAAGCTGCCCCATATTGTTTCATAGTCTCTCTTTCCTGGCCCCTGAAACTGCCAATTACGTTTCTGCACAAAGGATCTCACTACTTCTTTCCCTACTATAAATATCTGCAAATCTTTATAGAAGTGAAAAAAGGAAGGGAAAGGATATGTTCTAAGAGAAAAGAAAACCTAAAGTGTAAGATTTGCTGCCTCTGTTATCACCAAGTCTTATAAAGGGTTTGAATCCAAGCAGTCCTTGTCGCCAGGGTCCCTGAAGCAGGTGGCTGGTTAACCAGAAAATCACAATAAGTAGGAATCATGTTTGTTGATGTTGTTTATTCACTAAGTCATGTCTGCTTTTTGTGTCCCTGGGGACTGCAGCCCACCAAGCTCTGTCCACGGGATTTTCCTTGGAGAATATCAGAGTGGGTTGCCATTCCCTTCTCCAGGGGATCTTCCCGACCCAGGGATCAAATCCCCGATTCATGCTTGGCAGGAGAATTCTTTACCACTAGGCCACTTGGAAAACCTCTTAATCACTTTTAGAAAAGGATAAATATTTCCTTTAAATACATTATTTTAACTTAAAATATATATTATATCTTTACTGCCTTATTTTTTGGTGTTGTGGCAAGATTTTTTTTCTTGAATATGCTTCTGTGATGAGAGTTCTGTAATTAATTTTCCTTCATAAATAACTGGAGCATATTGCCAGTTATGACCAGTTTCTTAGTTTAGTTCAAGTAGTATGAGAATTTTTAAATACTTAAGAAGCCACAAGAGTTTAAAAAAAAAAAAAAAAAAACCCAGACCTAGACTCAGGCCCTCAATAGAATGGAATCTGTCTTAACCTAATAAGGAAAAGACACAGTAAAGTTTCTCCACAAACATTTTATGGATGAATGGCAATAAGGAGAACCTTAATCTAAGAAACTAACTAAATATGTCATGGAAACAACATTCTGCCTCAGTAGTTTTTATCTAAATCCATTCCTATTCCTACCCCACCCAAGGAAAAGTGCATGCCTTACTCTCACTAAGAGAGACTGCCAGGCCTTATGTTCACAAAGCCAAGCAGTAGAGCATAACAATAAAGAGCAAAGACCGTGTATTCTGGAATCTGCCTAGTTCAAGTCTTGACTACATACTGCTTACTCTGATATGACCCTGATAGAGTTACTTAATGACTATACGAATCATTTCCCTCACTGCTCATGGATGTCAAATCAATTAATATGTATAAAGTACCCAAAGAGTGACTGGCATGACATGAGTACAAGCGGTATTTACTCCTGCCATCACTAATATAAACTTATTTGTCAGTAACACAAATACAGTGGTTTGATGACTACAAGAACAGCGGAAGCCAAAGAAATATATTCAAATTCCAGCTTGTTACTTAACCTGTGCCTCCTAACTTTACTCCTCTGTATAAATAGAATAAAAATGCCTAAGAAAAACTATTGTAATAGTTATCATAATGCCTGGTACATAGTTGACAGTAAAAAAAATTAAGCCATTAACACTCTTACATGTGTACATATAATGTAGCATATGTACACATAACACTACATATAATACAGTGTTAATGGCATGCTTAAAGTAGTAAATCTGTTGTACATTCCAATAGATGTCCTCTCCTGGACATCTATCAAACCTGAATTCAAAACCTGTAACAGTTGATTGTGGACTCTGCCCTTCACTTAGGGCAGTAAAGGAAAAGCCACCTTCCTCCAGAAAATACATTCTGAGAAAATACACACTTAATGTGAAGAATATAACCTGTGAAAAGTTAAGTGATGTGCTGTGGAGTTAAAACGGGAGCTCAAACATAGTAAAGAACACGGTGTGTTGGAGCGATGAACAGATGGAAGGAACAGAATTAGGCCGAGGCTTGAAAGAGGGTTTCCATGGTGGCTCAGATGTTAAGAATCCCCCTGCAATGAGGGAGACCTGGGTTCGATCTCTGGGTTGGGAAGATCCCCTGGAGAAGGGAATGGCTACCCACTCCAGTATTCTGGCCTGGAGAATTCCATGGACGGAGGAGCCTGGCAAGCTACAGTCCATTGGGGTTGCAAAGAGCTGGACATGACTGAAGCGACTTTCACGTTCTTGAAAGAGGAAAGTGATCCACCAATAGAGGGCTGGGACATGAAAAACTGAGTCGGTGAACAGAGTCAATTAATATGCTGATTGACCTCAAAACATGTCATTTATTTATTTTTATCTTGACCCTTTGTCCTAAGACCATAATCTTGTTTGGAGTATTTTCCCATCAATCCTAATCTCTAACATGTATTAATTTCTGTCTTCAAACACAAAACAAACCACCTATGGCCCAGAGATCCTTTCCCATCTGATCTGCTTTTTCCTCTGCAGTCACATGATGCCTCCTTTGTGTATCTCTGCTAGCCTTCTAATATTCTGTGTCTAATTTACATGTAGTTTACAACTGCATCCTGTCTGCTCAATATCCTTACAGCTCCAGGGGCAAGTTTTACAGCTTTGATTTCTTCCCCACTGAATTTAGGCTCAGGTATAAACTACCTACAATAAAATGGAAAACATTTTAAATGTAAATTCAATAAGCCCGACACCAGCTAAACACCACCCCAATTACCACAATACAGTATTTTCCATCACGAAGTTCCCGGTGCTCCTTTCCAGTCACAGGTGTCCCAGTTCCTGATTTCTGTCCCTAGACCTTAATTTTATCTTTAAATAGAGTCACATAGTTCATACTCCTTTCTAACTTCTTTGGCTCAACATATTGTTTTGAGATATATTCATATTGTTGACATGTATCATTTCTTTTGATAACTAAGTGATAGTCCCTATGTATTTCATGATTTGTTTACTCATTTTAATCTGATGAACATTTGGGTCAGTCTCAGTTTTTTGGTTTTTTTTTTTATGAATAAAGCTCCTATGCACATTCCAGTAAGTCTTTTTTGTGGATATGTTTTCATTTCTCTTAGGTGAACACCTAGGAGTTAAATTACTAGCTCATAAGTAGTTATATGTTTAACTTGATAAGAAGTTATCAAACTGTTTTCCCAAGTAGATTTTCTAGTTTACACTCCAAAAATATATGAACTATCTACTGTTCCATTTTCTTGTCAATAGCTAGTGTTCTCAGCTTTTCTGTATTTATTTTATTTTTCTGCCATTCTAATAGGATAAAGTAGGATCTCATCATTTTAATTTGCATTTCCCTTTTGACCAACGATGCTGAGCATCTATTTATGTGTTCCTGGGTCGAACATCTTTGTGATTTGTTCATTTCAGTTGTTTGGGTATTTTTTGACAGTTCTTTGTCTTTTTTATTAGAGAGTTATCAGTTCCTTAAGTAGTCTGAGTCCTTTAATAGAGATATAAGTTGTGAATATTCCCTCTCAATCTATGGCTCGCCTTTCATTTTCTTAGCGCTATCTATGGAAAAATGAAAGATTTAAATTTTTATAAAATCTCATTTATTAATTTTTTATTTTATGGTTCATTGCTTTTTATATCCTAAGAAATCCTCACCTATCCAACACTGGAAACATACTCTGTTTCCCTCTGGAAGCTTATGGCTTCAGTTTTATATTGAGCTGCACGATCCATCCTGAATTGCTTCTTCACCTTCTCCCCTTTTTCTGGTAATAGATCTTTGCAGAGAACAAGTGGTCTATAAACACTGCTGATTCACTTATAAATGCCCCACAGGTTAAGAGAAATGAATTTTGAAAGCCTGTTGGAGGGGCACTGGCTCAGCCTCAGGGACACTGTGGATGGAAAACCTACTGACAGGAATAAAGTCATGATTGTAGCCCAAAGGAGCAAACTGGAAACATCTGTTCAGAGCTGTTGCTATGGCCCCTGTCTTATGATAAGCTTTTGACTAGGACAGGGATCATCCACAGTTTGTATTTCTACACAAGTTAACCGTTTAACCCAGCACAGGGGGAAAAAAAAAAAAAAAGAGAACACTGTGCTACGACATTTTTTCTTCTTGGTACACACATTACAACAATTACTATGTCATTCGTGTAGAATGAATTCTCTTTAATGAGTTAGGCCCCAGAAAAACACTCAATGATTCACAGCAGTTCTACTGAAAACTGACTCCACAGTGAGTAATAAATGTTAAAAAAAAAAAAAAAAAATTACTCTCAGGGGACATATTTTCTATAGCCTAAAACATTCTCATTGTTTTGTAGGATTTAGATGACTTTTAAAAATATTTTACTAATACTTTACCTGGAAAACCTGTCAACTCAAAAAATAAACTGTTCCTGCTATTCACATAAAGTATATTTGAGATTTTACTAAGAAAATGAAGAATTGAGAATAGCAAAATTATTCTTTCCCATTTAATTGGAGCTTGGGGAAATTAATAAAGCAACTAGGATCACAGAGCATTTCATAAGTACTTAGTAATGCAGTTGATCTAGGTTGGCATTTTCCTCCTCCAGGGGATCTTCCCAACCCAGGGACTGAACCCATGTCTCTCGTGTCTCCTTCATTGGCAGGCAGATTCTTTACCATTAGCACCACCTGGGAATCTTAATAGCTTCCTTAATAGTCTTGAACCAAAATACACTCTTTGTTTAGCAAGGCTCATTTCTTATTACTCTGCTTTAGCTTAAGTTTCCACACTACAACTGAGGAAATGCCATAGGAGAACTACATCTAAACAAAAACTTAGGCACTCATTTGTAGCTTGCAAGTTTTCTATTTTTAATGATGGTTCAGCTTCACAAGCTAACAGCTCTTGGAAATAATCAACAGTAGTTACTTATAATTTAGGTTGAAAAGAAGAAAAAGTGCCATATAAACCTGGTGTTCTTTTTAAAGAGAAAAGAAGGGTTTGTGTCTAGATACTTGAATTTGGTTAAGTTACATATTTAAATTCCTTTTTTCATCAGGCAGTTCAATTACCATTATTTCCTTAATAACACGCCATTATTTTTCATGCCTTCCTAAGTGTACAATCCTTTCTACAGCCGAAGGTCAAAAAGAATAAAGCTAGCACGCGCACACACACACACACACACACACACACACACACTCCCAGTAAGAGACATTGTCTTAAGTCAAAAGGCTACCCACTCCAGTATTCTAACCTGGAGAATTCCATGGACTGGATAGTCCATGAGGTTGCAAAGAGTTGGACATGACTGAACGACTTTCACTTTCACTGTTCACAGTCTAGAATGAGCGCCCACATCATTTAATTAGAACAGTTCTCTTGTACTTCGCAGCATTGATAGAACTCACCGTCAGCCATAAAGTAAATCCTACCTTTCCTCAAGTGAAAGTGAAAGTTGCTCCGTCAGGTCCGACTCTTTGCGACCCCATGAACTACACAGTCTATGGAATTCTCCAAGCCATAATACTGGAGTGGGCAGCCGTTCCCTTCTCCAGTGGATCTTTCGGAACCAGGAATCAAACTAGGGTCTCCTGCATTGCTGGCAGATTCTTTACCAGCCAAGCTACCAGGGAAGCCCAGCTTCCCCCAAAATCCCTATTAAATCACACTGAAGGGATCCCATGAGAGGCTAGGTTGATTCAGTGAAGAAGGAGTTTATAAAAATGACAGAACCTTAGGGAACTCCCTGGCGGTCCAGTGGTTAGGACTCTGTGCTCTCACTGTCTGGGTTTGATCTCTGGTCTGGAAACTCAGATCCCACAAGCTGCGAGGCGTGGCCAACTGGCCATGAGAATGCCATTTTCTGGCTGAGAGATCACTTCTTCCTCACAAATGTCACATCTACAGCAACTTTTTGTTCTGATTCGTACCTTTCTCGTTACCGGACACCCAACTGCTCCTGTTTACATACTTCGTTTTCCACCAAGTCTTAAAGCTTTTCTCCTATGGTTGGAGTTCCTTTCCACTGATTTGTTCACGTCACTTACTTATTCACGCCTTCATTTACTTTGAAGAGTTAGAATACAAAAGGATATCTGAGGAAAATCACATGCAGACCCCCATCTCATAGAGCTGAGATAAATATGGCAGTCAAAAATGCACACACACACCGCCGCAAATAAGGGACTGAACTATTTATACAAGTGCTTTTGTGCAAAGATAGCTGTATCCAGAGTCTAGGCAACCTGTGTTTGATGCTAAGTTCATTCATTCAACAACTAACTGCTTTCCATTTGGGTGGGTACTGTGAATATGAGCCCAGAAACTTCTTCTGTTTGGAATTTCCAGATATATTCAATAATAAGCTCAAATACTTTACAAGTTTGTTTACCTTTTTACTTTGATGAGTTCATGTTCTCATTGTAATGGAGGATTTTAAAAGACTTGGAAATTGAGGACATGCAGGAAAATCAAAAGATTGAACAGAAATCAGATGAGCCTTCCCCAAATGCAGTGCCAGGAGCAACCAGTAGCATAAAACTTCCATAGCAATGTTGGCAATGTTGCACCACAAACAGAAGCACTCAGGAGAAAGGAGGAACTGAAAAAAGGCAAAGGAAAGTGGCAGCAAAGCCAAGGGAACCGGTGGACACCGCCCAGCAAAGCTTAGGCCAATGGCTCACGAACCCCTGTAATTAAGTTTAAGGCACAGACATCAATCAAACGTCTCCTTGGATCAGAACTAGGCAGAATCATCGAGAACAGGCCACCCTTGCCTTTGTCAGCCACCTTCAATTCTCAGGGATACAAGACCCTCCCTGTTCCAAGTCCTCTCATTATTCCCTGAAAAGGGAAGAGTTGTCTCAACATCAGAAGTGTTCAGATACTGTTTTATTCACGAGGCGCATCTTACTCAAAGTCTTATAGGGAACCCTCATACACTAGACAGATGGAAACGGAAGGGCTCTTAATGAGGTTGAAGCAAGAACTCCAGCTCCCCTGAAATGCCCTGGACCCCAGCCCAGAAACAAAGAAAAAGCTTGAAACCACTGCTCAGACCTCTCTTTAGAGACAGGAATGATCTTGGATGAGCCAGCCATATACTTCCTACACCCCCAGAGAAAAGGCAGCCTGAATATACTGTAAGACTGTCATCACTAATGACAGGTGGGGAGGAAGGGCAGGAGGAGAAGCACTCTGCAAGTGGGCATTTGAGAAAATTGAGAATAAAGAGCCAAAACCACTTTCATGACACAAAATATAAACACAAGAGTAAAATAAAAAAGCCAAGGACAGTTATCAAAGGTGAGAAATCAAGCCATGGTATTTCTGCTTTTTGAAAATTTCTCGGAAACTATTACAAGCCTATGCTCTGAAAAATAAACTGAAAGACAGTTTTTCTGAACTCTCTGAAAGGTTATGTGCTCTGCTCTTTGTTGCTGTCATCAATATTCAGACTAAAGCCTCAAAATACAATATCATACATGAACTTCTATAAGCATCTCTGCTTCCTTGATTTCTTCATTAGTTCCACCAGAATTTATCGAGTACTTCCATTGTGCCAGGTGCTGGCAACAGAGCCGTTAATATGACAAAGTGCTTGGCTTCAGGAGCTCACAGTCCTGGGGAAGGAACCAACAAGCAGAACGGGCTGGGGCAGTACAGGACCCAACGGGCGTGCCCTGCAGACGAAGTGACCAGGCATGGTCACAGTGAAGCTGGAGGAGCCAGAACAGGAGACCTGAACAAAGGGAGGAAGACACCGGGAGGAAGAGCGTCTGCAAAGGTCTCAAGGTGGGACTGACATGTTGCAGGAGGAGGACGAGGAGGAGGAGGAGGAGCAGAGGCAGCAGGAAGGCTGATGCAGCCGCAACAGAAGGAGTGAGTCTGAGAGCACAGGAAACACAGTAAGCGACCTGGGCAAAGACCCGCCAGGTCAGAGAGGGCCTTGCAGCCCACGAGCAAGTCTCAATCAAAATCTCTCCCAGTGGGTGCCACCAAAGGGTGCCCTGATGGGATGTGGGCTCTTGCAGTTGGCCACAGGAGAGACTGCAGGGGCTGGAGGGAGAAGGTGTGAAGTAGGAAGAAAGGAGAGGAGCCTTCCGAGCACTGATCATGACCAAGAGGAGTTTTTATACAGACAAACTAAACCACAGGATAAGCAGGAACAATTTCAGGCAAAAGGCATTTCATCGAATAAAAATAAGAAACCTCTCCAGGCTGGCTTGTGTGCACTTTCTACAATTACACACCAGCTCGTGAGTTTAGGTTTGAGTTTCTGAGAGACGGGCCATAAGAAGTTTTCAATAAAGGCTCTTAGGCAGTTTCCTCTTTCTTATCTGAGAGAATTCATTCCTGCTGCCCTCAATTTTTCAATTTATAGGACAGGATGTCCAATAATTATTTAGTTTTACACTAAATGAGCACAAATTCTGCCTGATACCCCACTGAACAAGTGTTTATAAAACAATGGAAATAATTACAGCAGTGGTACTGAGACCAATCTCAAAACACTACCTTCAAAGTTTTCAGGGGAATGTGGGAGGAGCAGGGAGTAAGAGTATAAGGTATTTATAATGATGGAAAAATATGAAAGAATCCAAATAACCTTTAATGATTCTCTCCTTCAATGGGATGACGTGCAACTATTCAATAGAGAAATGAGCTTTAAGAACTGACAGGGGGGTCCAGAACCTGGGGGTCCAGAACCTGGCGGTCCAGTGGTTAAGACTTCACCTTTCAATGCAGGGAGTGTGGGTTCAATCCCTGGTCAGCAAGCTAAGATCCCACATGCCTTGTGGCCAAAAAACTAAAACATAAAACAGAAGCAATGTTGTAATAAAATCAATGAAGACTTTAAAAATGGTCCACATTAAAAAAAAAAAAAACTGACATGGAAAAGCCATGGAGACATACTGTTAAGTGGGTGAGGAGCAATGGTAAGAGATAGCAACCTATATGCTTTTCCAGGATTTAACAAGTGCTCACATTTATTGTGGAGAAGGAAATGGCAACCCATTCCAGTATTCTTGCCTAGAGAATCCTGTGGACAGAGGAGCCTGGTGGGCTGTTGTCCATAGCGTTGCACAGAGTCGGACACAAGTGACTTAGCATGCAGGCATGCATGCACACTTATTAAGGGCTTTCCACTCTTTCAATATCACACTGATGCTTGATAAATAATGAGCATTATCTCACTGAATTCTTATAACAAACCTATGGGGTACAGAGAGGTATGGGTGTGGGTGGGTGTGTGGGTGTGAGTGGGTGTGTGATCAGTGGCTAACTCGAGTTCCTCTTTGGGATCCTATGGACTGCAGCACGCCAGGCTTTTCTGCCCTTCACTATCTCTGGATAGTGATATTCATGTCCATTGAGTTGGTTATGTTATCTAACCATCTTTTCTGTGTTGCCCCTCCTCTTTGTGCCCATCTTCCCATCATCAGGGTCTTTTCCAATGCGTCAGCTCTTTGTATCAGGAGGCCAAAGTATTGAAGCTTCAACATCAGTCCTTCCAATGAATATTCAGGGTGGATTTCCTTTAGGATTGACTATTTTGATCTCCTTGCAATTCAAGGCACTCTCAAGAGTCTTCTCCAGCACCACAAACCAAAAGCATCAGTTCTTCAGCTCTCAGTCTTTTTATGGTCCAGCTCTCACATCTGTACATGACAGAACCATAGATGAGACTATATGGACCTTTGTCAGCAAAGTGATGTCTTTGCTTTCTAATATCTAGTTTTGCATCTCAATTTCCTAGCATCAGTCATCATCTGCAGCGATTTTAGAGCCCAAGAAACTAAGATCCGTCACTGCTTCCACTTTTCCCCTTCTATTTGCCATGATGAGTTAAGTATTTTAGCCTGACTCAAAGAGCTGCTAAGTGAGGGATTTGAATCCAGGAATTTCAACCCTGCAGCCTGATTTTTTAACCTCTACATTACTCATCTCTCAGAGACAAGTCCTTATTCACTAAGTGTATTAGATAAATTTGCTCCTGGATTCTTTCTTTTAAATAACACTACAGGAAAAAATGTTAGTGTTCTGGGAAATAATTTAAGGGAAAATTATTATTAATTTTAATGATGAAACAGCCAAAGTTCGTGACACTCTGGAAAGTTAGTATGACCCAAACTGGGGTTACCTTCAAAATCAAGTACAAGGCAACTTTACAAATAAATGTTATTTAAAGGCTCGGTGACCTATAAAAATTCTGTCAGCCCTCATTATATTGGTAATCTTGAACTCTACATTTGTACATTTCCTTCTAAGTCCAGCTGTCTGTGAATGTTCAGCACAGGGGATGTCACGGTACCCAGTTTAAAATTAAACAGACATCCACCATTTTAAGATAAGGTGAAAGATATCGATCAGCAGACATCCTTTCAACAGTTCCACATGTTGATTACAAAGCAATGTGAGATATTTCAAGGTGAGGCTGATGATCAGTCTAATTACTAAAGGGTACAAAGCATAGGATCTGGGTACACTCCTGAGTCATTGATCCATCTCTGCACAAACCTGATTCACACAGAAACATCCTAGTTCTCAATGCTCAACTCCAACACATTCCCCTAAAGGGGTCTCCTCTCCTCTCCTCCACCACCACCACCATCCAACAGTGATCCATAGTAGTGTTTATTACCCTAGAAGACCAGAAGAGACTACACATTTGACACAGAGAATAAATGTCTCAAATTCTCAACTCAAATCTTTACCAGCTGTGTGACCTCGAGCAAGACGCTTAACCACTCTGAGCTTTACTGTCTTTGCTATATTGGGGTAAAATAACAACACTTACTCATATATCAGCTATCAGGTTTTAATGAGTTACTACGAATAGGGTATTTAAACACAACAGTATCTGGAATGTTATAAAATTTCAACAAATGTTCAACAATTATTACTACTATTTTATTAAACTCGTGCATAACTAGGAAGCATAAAGTCACTGAGTGACTAGTCCTGTACTTTTCATTTTTACCATTTACAGAAAAATAACTGGTTACCCAAGGATACAATTCCCTGTCATCTTTTAACCCTTTTATTATTCATCCATATTTCTAATTTGCCCATGCATTCCTTAGAAATGTTTACAACTTTGTTTCAGTAAATGCAATTCACTAAAAAATTAAAGCAAATTAATTTTAAAGAAGTAAGTTGTTTAAAGTAAAGGGAATTCATTCAAGTCTCCTCCCACCCTCCTGGCTGGGTGGGAGCCCACTAGAAGTCTACACCACATCCAGTCTGTGGCCGAGTGAGCTTGAGTCAGGACCACCCACCTTGACATTCACCACAGGGCCCAGGTTAACGCCTGGAGAAAATCTCAGGGCATGAACTCTCCACGGGAGAAATTTAAAAAAAAAAACAACCCGCTAGGGACAAACCACAAAATAGATCACTGGTGTGCAACCTACTCTAATAATTCTTATTCTGAAGAGTAGAGTGCTTAGTTTATATCACAGGACTGAATAAGGGCTTCGCAAAGCCCTACTATTACATAAAATATAGATGTGCATTTTTCTAGCTTTCTGGCTTTCATCAAATTCTGAGAGGTCTTCATGACCTAAAGCTGCTATACATTGTCGATTTAGTAGTAATTCTCAAACTTGAACACACTTTAAGCTTGAGAGTCACTATTAAATGATTAATAGTAATCAGCTACACCCATCAATACAGTGAGGACTCACTGAATCCCCAGCAGTAACATGAATGCTGCTGCTGCTGCTAAGTCACTTCAGTTGTGTTCAACTCTGTGCGACCCCACAGACAGTTGACCCCAAACGAGAAAACATCCTGAGCTCCCCACTTCAGACTACAGATCTTAAACATTTATGACATAACCAAAAAAGGTGGGAAGGCTGGGGAATTTGGCTCCAAATAACTTAGAATTAAAATGTTGGAATTTCAGAAGGGAGAGAATAGGATGGATTAGCAGAGAGACATCATGAAGGAATCAGAATTAGAACAGAATAAACACAGCACAAAGAGAATGCACTGGGGATAAATTGTAAGCCAGGACTCTTTAAACTTTTGTTTGGAAAAGCTACAAGCTCTTTTAAGTAGTTGATGAAAGAATCCTCCTGAAGACTAGCACAGAGTACTTATACACAGTAGATGCTCAATAAATGGAATCATCAATGCCAACCCTACATCAGAGCAGCATTCATTACAAAGAGAGACAAGGTAGCACCTGTCTGTCGTGAGGCTCATTTTAAGGTTTTAGTTAAGACCTGGGCTTTCAAAAGATTTGGAGATTTCGAAATTTCTATTCTGACTCTCAACAGTGTGCCTACCATGGGGAAAACACATGTCCCATATGCCCATGACAGAACCAGTTCGCTCCTGCAGCCCCACTCTAATTATAATTAACACCTTTTTTTGCTCTCAAAGGAGAAGGTGATGGCAACCCACTCCAGTACTCTTGCCTGGAAAATCCCATGGACGGAGGACCCCCATGGGGTCGCTAAGAGTCGGACATGACTGAGCGACTTCACTTTCACTTTCATGCAATGGAGGAGGAAATGGCAACCCACTCCAGTGTTCTTGTCTGGAGAATCCCAGGGACAGGGGATCCTAGTGGGCTGCCGTTTATGGGGTCGCACAGAGTCGGACACGACTGAAGCGACTTAGCAGCAGCAGCAGTTGCTTTCAAAAGAGCCCCAGTTGGCATACTAAATTCTGAGATCACCCTACTCAAACCTGTTTTGGTTAAGCCTTTGGTAAGTGAAATCTCTTCTGAAGTATTTCCTGGAGCAAGGAACCTCAGATCAAAAAGTTTCTCCTCAATCTTAAAGCTGAGATGAAAAATACATTACAGTTCAAAAGGAGATATTCACAGCATGTCACAGAGAGCATCATTCTCAAAGCGAGCTATGCGGCCACTGTCCTACAGCACCGGTAATCAAATGCAAACCACAGAGCTCAAGGCTTCAGGTGAACCTTTGTTTTTCTTGCCATTCCATTCTAAAGCATTACCAAATGCTTTTTACACAGGTGGGGGCGGGGGGACTGTAAGTTTGATTAATGATAATAATTATATACATAGAATAAATAAATATACACATAGTACTTATCAGAATTAGAGAAATTATCTTAAGCAAAAAAAAAAAATTTTAATTCACTTTAAGAACATACACATGCACACGCCAAATAAAAACGTAAAAGAGGAAGGCACTGTCACTCAAAGAAAAGGCAAATATTTTGGTGCCTATGTTACTATTGACTCCGTGGGGCTCCATAGCCTATGCATGTCCCCGAAGGATGGATAACTGTCCTGGCTCCATGGCCTTCTCTGTGGTCTAGGCCCACCTCGGAAATCCCTCAAGTGCATATGGATATTGCAGCTATCACAAAAGGGGGACATGTTCAAACAAAGCACGAATGTGAAGTTACTAGACAGTCCTGGTTTAAGACAAGCTGTTTCAGTTTTAAACACTCTAGCCCCCAAAACATCTGACTTCACATTGTCCCAGGAAAGGCCAAGGAGCTTGTGGTAAAGAGGTAAATCCCTACCCCCTTGGTCCAGTGCACAAACTCGGACCTACTGACCGCACACCAACGCAATCAGGTTTGGTAAGGAAGGAAACCCAGGCTTGAATTAACTGGTTATCTCACTGGAGTTTTGTGTGTCCTGATATTGTAACTTCCCAAAGAGACCAGATCCAATTAGCAACCATCCCTTTGTTACCTCTTATCTCCATCTCAGCTTCTAAATGTCAATTCAGTGGTCCTGAATTACTAAAATATCCACGAAGCCCTCAGCTGCAACTTGTGTGATAGACTTATTCTAGAATAAAAGTGTTTCACAGAATTTACTAGAATGGCACAGTTTTCAAACTGCATGTCTTAGCCACAGGAGATCACAGACGCAGCTTGGTGGGCACCCAGTAGAGACTGAGTGGGCAGGGCAACTCCTCGCTGCATCCCCGTCTGCATCCAAAGGTGCACTCTCACCAGAGTTCCATCTAAGATTTCAGTAGGAAAACAATGGACTCTACTGCTCTGCCCCTCAAAACAAAACCAGACATACACACCATACACACAAACCCCATTTTAGAACATGTTGCCAGAACCAGAGTCTGAATATACATTTTAAAACGATACTACAACTGCCTGAAAAAGTCTCAAAATTTTAAGGAGGAAAGGATCTTAGGTAATCTTTCACACAATTCACTCATTAAAACTGAGGAATTAAATGAGCCCGTAAGTAAAAACAATATCCTTACAATGTCATCTCCATCCCCACTTCCTGCCATGTTTGTTCACACCTTTCCCCAAAGTTCCCCAAACCTTACCACTGACATGAAGTGCTGAGATCCTATTTGCACAACCTCTAAGTGATGGTGCATCTATAGCATACAGGTGGATGCTCCAAGAATCAAAACGCTAAACCTGTTTCTAAGATATGCCTACTGAAGGGCATGGGGGGAGGAACAGAATACAATAATCATCATCATCATCATCGTCATCATCATCTTGACTTGCAGAAATCAACAGAAATAACACTAACATTGATTAGTTCTACTTGGTGCCACAAACTGCGTGCATTCCATGTGCACTATTTCACCTAATGCACACAGCAACTCAGTTAGGGAGGCAACATTATCAGCACCATTTCCCAGGTGACGAAGGCCAAGGCTAGAGAAGAATACCAACCTCCAGAGCACCATCACACCTTCCCCACCCTGCAGCAGGTAGAGGCACAGAGCTGCCTCGCAATTCTAAAAGGGCCCAAGCTCATCAGCTTTTGATGCTAAATTTAAAGTGAATCAAGGTACAAAGAAAAAAAATCCACACATTCCTCAGGGTGTGTCACAAATCTGGTGATTCAACCATGACTCTAAAAGCAGCTTAGATAGTGCCAGCTCTCCTGCTGCCAGGGGTACCTTGGAATTTGACCAAGGGCCAGTGTCAGACTGCACTACATTAATCACCTCGGTTTCCTTCCTTCTCCAAGAAGACATTAAGAAACCTTATTTACCTAGTTTCTATGTGGCGCTCATACTGGAACATACTAAAATTTTCGTATGTCAGCAGCAAGACAACAAAGAAAGTAGTGAAATTATATTAGAAATAAAAAGTGCGAGGGTCTGGAATATTTGATTATGCCTCTGAGCTAGCTACTAGGTAGCTTCCAGATCTTTCTCATTTATCCACAAATAAGTAGTGTATGAACTCGATCTTGTGCCTCTGAATGAATCTGAATCACAAAGGTTGGCCTAGAGATATCTCAGCACCATCACGACCCACACATTGGAAGAATATGTTTACTAAGTCTTGCACTTTCACTATTTTATTTATAAAAACTAGAGCTCCAAGCCAGAAAAAAATTGAACTTAAAGTCAAAACATACTGATTCTTACGTTGTTTTCAAACAAAATTTCTAAAATGAGTAAAAAAAAAAAAAAAATAGTGGGGAAGAAAGCAGTAAGTATGAATTACCATTCAAATGTCATCATATGTAGAGGAAACCTGTAATATAAAAATTTGTGAGAACCTTATCTACACCAAATGGTGCAAAGACATTTAGTAGATAGTCTGAACATAGGCCAGAGGAAAATTATAATACAGATCCATAACTACTATATTTAAAGTGCCATTTCAAAATCATGTTTTCTCCAAGCAATCATTACCTTTGACAGATAAGAAATGCATTTCAAGGTTTTTTTAATCTGCATTGGGGAATAATACTTATGACAGGCAACATCCATTCTGCTCTCCTCTGTGCTTGACAGTCATAGAATGCTATTGTTCAGTTACTCAGCCATGTCCAACTCTCTGCGATCCCGTGGACTGCAGCACACCAGGGTTCCCTGTCCGTCACTATGTCCAGAGTCTGCTCAGACTCACGTCCACTGAGCTGATGATGCCATCCAACCATCTCAACCTCTGTCGCCCTCTTCTCCTCCTGCCTTTAATCCTCCTGCCTTTAATCTATCCTAGCATCAGAGTCTTTTCCAATGGGTCGGTTCTTCACATCAGGTGGCCAAAGTATTGGAGCTTCAGTTTCAGCAAAAGTCGTTCCAATGAGTAGTCAGGGTTGATTTCCTTTAGGATTAACTGGTTTGATTCCCCTTGCTGTCCAAGGGACTCTCAAGAGTCTTCTCCAGCACCACAGTTTGAAAGTATCAGTTTTTTGGTACTCAGCTTTCTTTATGGTCACGGACTATGCTGAGTTAAATATTACCACTGCTTTTGCAGGGATCATCCCAAGGAAGAGACTGCTGAGACACAGAGAGGTTGAATAATGTGCTAAAGGATCCACAGCCAGGATAGCCTGAGCCAGTCTTATGAGGGCAATTACTCTGGAGATCTCCCTCTCAATTAATCAGACATAATGCCTCTTACATCCTCTCGACCACACGTTAAGAAATGTCACAAATGCCCAAAAGATAAATACGCAGAGGTAAGACCCTATAAATATTTAGACTAACTAAAACACGCCAACTGGTGTTCAGTAAAACAAAGATTAAACTGAAGTTGTAAAATTACAGCTACAGAGAAAGATTGTACAGCAGGATGCCTGCCAGGCAAGATCACTTAGAAACCATCACAAATGACTGTGAGAAAACTTGACAGATTGAAAATGTTGACAATCTCTCATAATCGTTTCCTTTTTAAAACCATACCATCTCTTTTATTTCAGAAGCAGCTGCATCATGGTGCTGCCTTTTTTGTCTTTTGAAACAAAAGGCTTCCAACAGGGTGATAATAAACATTTGAACTACACATAAATAGCACATACTTCATACGTAGAGTTGATAAGTGATATTTGGTTTGGTAAATGGCAAGAGATTATTGAGCAAACTCAAACATTGTTTTTTCCCGCAATGGCCCATTTAAAAAAAACAAAATAATAAGCCTCTGTCGTTTCCCACAAAACATCAGAATAAATTAACAACCAGTCAGCTGAACTAAAAAAATATTTACAAAATACCCTGTTTGTACGAGCTTTTGCTCTCTTTGCCTAAGGAAAAATAAATGTTTCCTGCCTTTACTATGATTTCACTTCATCTCCTAGGCCTTTAATAACAGAAACTCATCTAGACATTGCTACATAATGCCATCTGCACAAGAAGCTTTGGTCTTTCCTGCAGGGCAGTAGGCCAATGTGATTTCTGGCAATGGAGAGGTACTTTTAGACCACACAGTTTGTCTACATTAGGAACAAACAGTAGAACCATAACAACTTCTGGAGTTGGATACAGTCAAGAAAGAGGAAGCACGCTCCATCCACACTCTGTGGAGACGGAGTGAAAGGAGGGATGGAATGAGGGGTACGAAAGAGGCTGGATGCCAGGCTTCCTCACCTAGGAGTCCAGGGAAGTGAAAACACTGAAGTACTCCATCAGATGTGCCATCTTTAAAGGCTGCCAGGCTCCTGCATATTGCTCATTCCCTTTTGAAATTATGTTTACAGTTTGGAAGCATTTCTCTCAGAATTAAGTATGGCTGAGTTATAGAAAGGAGCTTCCCAGATGGCTTCATGGTAAAGAATCCATCTGCCAAAGCAAGAGATGCAGGAGATGTAGGCTTGATCCCTCAGTCAGGAAGATCCCCTGGAGAAGGAAAAGGCAAGCCACTCCTGTATTCTTGCCTGGGAAATCTAACGGACAGAGGAGCCAGGTGGGGTTGATGGGATTGCAGAGTTGGACATGACTGAACATGCACGCACGCGCACACACACGCACACACACACACACACACATACAGTTATAAATGAGTTTTCCTATAACGATGGTTACTAAGCCAAAGATCTGTTCAAATGTGGATCTTCCATAAAAATCAATGTTTATTAAAACTTCAAAGCATAGCACTTTGTACCTCCCATATACTCAATGATAACACAGCTTCAAAATGAGGCAACAATTAGCCTTTGCTCATATCAATAAGAGTCCCTACCATTCACTGGCTACTTACTTTGGCTGAGAACAGCAATTAAGAAAATGCACACTATTTCATTTAAACTTTCAAACAACCTGAATGAGGTAGGTGACACTAGGGGAAACAGGGACGTAGAGGGATGGCATAACTAGCCCACCATCCCCAGGCTGATAAGAGACAGAGCTTACTTCTGTATCCCAGGTTGACTCTATGTTATATGGGATTAACTCTAAAGAAATACAGATTAATCTCATCCTGACCCTTTCTCCATGACAGAGTAGACAGATTTGCTGGTGTTTATGGTTTTGTTTTGTTTTTTCTTCCCTTCACTTTGTGCTGGATGAAACTCTAGCCAAAGATGGCCAAAGGTTTCATGTCAGGGGCAGACTCTAACAGATTGTTCAAGATCCCCTAGAGAAGGACTGAAAGGCTCCAGGAAAACGGGCTGTGATGAGTCTGCAAAAGGCACACGGCAGCTCAAAGGTGCTGCTTACCACCCACATATTTCTGCTCAGAGACAATCAACTGCCATGGACTTTCTCTTTCCTGGATGCTCATTATTGAGAGACCCTCACTTTTTTGAACTATGACAAAAGTTTAGGTAGACATTTAAGTCACATTCTCGCACTATGAGGGTTATCAATTAGCATGAATCCTCAAAGTAAGATTTGCTTTTTTACAAACTAATGAAAGTCACTGAGTTCCTCTCACATCCCCATTATTCAGCTGCTAGCTCTCTTTGCAAATTGCTTATTTTTACATGAAACGGTTCTCTCAACAATCTCATCAACTTCATAAGACAATCCCCAGCCTGCCTATTTATGACTCAGATGCTTTTACCTTTTAAGTGATTGTCTGTATTTTTAAATAAATAAAATTAAGGGCCTTGCTTATCAAGTATAATATAAGGCTTCTGGAGAAACTACAAAAGGCAAAGGATCAGAATCTGATTTAGGCTTTTGGTGGCAGGTAACTGGGAAGAATGAAAAACACAGTTCTGGAAGTATTTATATATTGTGAATGGGACTTTTTCAAGATAGCAATAATTGCAAGCTGCCAAAAGCAAAATTCTAAAACGGATAAGATGGAAGGGCTCTTCAGTGAAATATATCAGAAAACAATGAATAACAAGGATGTATCAACAACACACATTTTCTCTGCCTGTTGAGGTATAATACTGAGAAGTATCTATCCAGTAAAAGTTGTATTACGTAAACATACACCTGGACTTTATGTGTTTTCTCTAAATGCAGCTGCTGGCAAAAGGACTTTCGGGCTTATTCATATGCATATGGTTAAGAACTGGACTAAATATGGTTTGGCTCAAATTGTAATATTAATGTGATAACAAGAGCTAACATTTATAGAGCTTGTTTACATATCGTAACTAATTCTAAGTGGGAAAATGGGTAGCCTGGATGCACAGGGAAGCTTGCTTGCATTTGGCAAAAGGGCACAGTCTTTCCTGGTGATAGAGACAGCTGGGGAATTATGATCCCTTTTAAAGTAAGCGATGAGCCTCAGTTATAAATAATACTGCCATGGTTTTAATTATTTTAATAAAGGTTACTGATTTATCAAAGAATATAGATATAATTATCTAGGTAAAGAGAAGCATGGAGAATAAAGGAACTGGATCTTCGTCTTCCACATCAACAGACATGCATGGAAGACAAGAACTCTCAGTTACAACAGGAACATAGGGATTGACACCCCAAAGTAGTAGCTAAAAAAGTGATCGAGGGAGCCACTCCTGCCCTTTTTGTGTACCCAGGTTTTATAACATTGATTAAAGTACATTAATGCGTAACTTCAAAAAAAATTTTTAGTTTAATTTGAATTACCAACAAAAAGAAATCAAAATTAAAAGGATGTTTATATTTCTTAGACTAGGAAAACAAAGACGGGGATACAGTGGAGGTCCTCATTCATTTACAATCATGTCCTTTTCTCTGAAAGATCTTGCCTTCTCATTGAGATGGAGTCTTAGGAGAGAGGGTGCCCAAGAATTGCAAACAGGCAAGGTGCCAAGCCAAGGAAGCCAACCTGGCCATGTAGGATGAGAGAGGACACAGAAGAATAGCGTGCCCTCCACCCCAACAAGCCAGGTGACTGCATGAATGACAGACACAGGGAGCATCAGCAAAAACTGTCCTTTCCCCAAAACGAGGAGACAGCCATTACTATCAGCAGTTCAGTAGAAGCTTACATACACTGTCAGCAGTGGCCTAATCAAAACTCAAATTAAGCACCACAGGGATAACCACTCATTCATTTTTAGGGGGAAGATAAGGAAAAGCTCCGCAGGTGGTGGAGTCTGGCCTGTGTTTTAAGAAAGGCACAAGAGGTCAACAGGTAGAGATGGAAGGAAGGGGCCAATCCAGCAAACCTGAACAAAGTCAGGGGTGGAAGAAGAGATGATGTGTTTGGAAAAGGGACACAGTCAAAGCCACGGCTCCTGTTGCTTTTGCCTCAGGGCAACTTGAGGGAGAGAGTAGAGAGGGGTGGGTGCTTCCTGGGACAGACAGTTATTTCAATGGATACTGGGACAGTGCAAAACTACAGACATGATCAATTAAAATACTGTAAAAGGCTGTGTGCCTCTTAAATTATCTAGCTTATAGGACATCCTCCTATTTTAAACTGTTCTATTTCACACTGGACACACTTAAATCCCAGACACTGACATTTATCTCATTGTTCAGGGATACTGTCATACCTCCAGGTTTCCCCAAGTACTCACCTTTGCTCTTCCCTTATAATTTCCCCAAAAGTGTAGAATTCATAAGACTCAGAGATTTGAGATTCAGCTACCTCCAGTTCTCCCTTCAGCTTACAAAACAGAACCATTATAAAGGTACAAGTCCCTTTAAAAAAGAAATTTCCCCCCGTTGGCATTCTCATGTAGCTCTCGTTAGTTTTAACACTGCAATCATTATTTAATCTCATAAAACTGAACCAGCTTTGATGTGCACAATCCCAAGTACTGGTTTTGGTTATTAAAAAAATATATATATATATACTCGGCTCAAGGTTTCATTTTAACTGAGCTAGTTCTAGCAGTTACTGGATTACAAACAAACAAACCTATTCCTGCGTGTCAAACTGAGTATTTTTAAAAGTCAGTTTATTTTTATATCATGGATCTCAAGCCTTCAAAAATAAAAGTGGACACATTAACTTTTCCTCTGGCCTTTATCGATGTTTAGAAGTCTCCTTGATGAAACATACCAAACATTGTAAGTAAAACTTGGAAGGAAAGAACAGATTCCCAGAGGAAGGGTGGCCAAACTGTGTCTGAACCTGGGTTCCCACAGGTCTGAGAAATACTCGGGAGAATCAAACTGAGACAAGTTTACTTAATAGCTATGCAGTTACTTTAAAAGATTAAACACATAAAATCTGTAATTTCAAAGTCATTCCACTTAGAGGAAAGCTAAATATTTGATTTTTAAGGCAATGACATGTCAGTGCAAATCAGATATAATAAATAGAACAGATGGTACACAGATATAATAAAATTTCAGACATTGAGTATCATCTCCACTTTTCAAAACATCAAAAGAAATTTGAAGGCTTTTTCTAATGGAGAAAAGAAAAAAAGTGAAATTCAAAAATACTGTTCAGCATTTGTTTTTCAAGGAGTCACTACAGAGGAGCTCCCAGCCCTGAGCAGTGGGAATGGCACCCCAGCTCCATCCCCAGAACTACACTTAGCTTCTCAGCATGAAGATGTCATAGCTGTGAACTGGGTCTGGGAGCATCTCTGCTTTATCTCAATTCATGTGCATCCATTAGAAAGATCTACTTCTACTCCATTAGCAAAACAACTACTTCTGCTTTGTTGACTACTCCAAAGCCTTTGACTGGGTGGATAACAACAAATGGTGGGAAATTCTTCAAGAGATGCAAATACCAGACCACCTTATCTGTCTCCTGAGAAACCTGTATGCAGGTCATGAAGCAAGGCTTAGAACCAGACACTGAATAACAAACTGGTTCAAAATTGGGAAATGAGTACGACACCCTGCTTATTTAATTTATATGCCGAGTACATCATGCAAAACGCCAGGCTAGATGAAGAACAATCTGGAATCAAGATTGACTACCGGGAGAAATACCAATAATCTCAGGTATGCAGATGACATCACCCTTACGGCAGAAAGTGAAGAGGAACTAAAGAGCCTCTTGATGAAGGTGAAAGAGGAGAGTGAAAAAAGCTGGCTTAAAACACAACATTCAAAAAATGAAGATCATGGTTATCTGTTCCCATCACCTCATGACAGATAATGGGGAAACAATGGAAACAAAGACAGACTTGATTTTTTGGGCTCCAAAATCACTGCAGATGGTGACTGCAGCCATGAAATTAAAACACGCTTGCTCCTTGGAAGAAAAGCTATGACAAACCTAGACAGCATATTAAAAAGCAGAGACATTACATGGCCAAAAAAGTTCCATAAAATGAAAGCTATGGCTTTCCCCAGTAGTACTGTATGGATGTGAGAGTTGGATGATAAAGAAAGCTGAGCGCCGAAGAACTGATGCTTTTGAACTGTGGTATTAGAGAAGACTCTTGAGAGTCCCTTGGACTGCAAGGAGATCAAGTGAAGTGAAGTCACTCAGTCGTGTCTGACTCTTTGGGACCCCATTGGATTTGCCAGGCAAGAATACTGGAATGGGTTGCCATTTCCTTCTCCAGGAGATCTTCCCATCCCAGGGACTGAACCCGGGTCATTGTAGGCAGATGCTTTACTGTCTGAGCCACCAGGGAAGTCCCAAGGAGATCAAACCAGTCATACAGCGCCAGATCTGATGGATTAAACACCATGAACTTATCAGTGATACAGAGCCACAAAAAGGACACGGGTATGCTTGGATTTTAGAAAGATCCTACTCATGGATGACTAGATGGCAGCTATTGTGGGTGGGGAAAAGATTGGAGGCAGGGCATACAGGCCAAAAATGACCTTGAGTTTGGTGAGAATCACAGCTAAGAAATATTTAGGTATTAAAAAAACAGATTTTGGTGATTGGATAGCTATGAGACAGTGAAGCAGAATTTAATGTTTGATAGCGCTTGAGTGATCCATGGACAACCGTACCAAATAAAAGGGACTTAAGGTCAACTGAGGCTTTGATTCATTTTGATAATGATAATATACATATCTGATGATGAGCATGTTGTCTAAGGACAAAGGGAAAAGAAACTGGTAAAGTAAGTAAAGCTGATGATCTCAGTTCAAAACTGGCTGAGTCTGAAGTAGACAGAGTATGGGATATCCAGGCTCTTCCTTCAGGGAGATGTATCATGACTGCATTGAGCCAGAGGACTATGTAAGAAAAGTAAAGGATCCCTGGCAACAATCTGTTAAATAAGGCAAGAATCCATAAATTCGCCACCTGGGCTTCTCAGGTGGCACTAGTGGTTAAAAAAAAAAAAAAAAAAAAAAAAAATCTGCCTGCCAATGCAGGAGACATAAGAGAGTTGGGTTCGATCCCTGAGTTGGGAAGATGGCTGGAGAAGGCCATGACAACCCACTCCAGTATTCTTGTCTGGAGAATTCCATGGGCAGGGAAGCCTTTGTGAGCCCTGGGGTCACAAAGAGTCGGACACGATTTAAGCAACATAGCACTCGCTGCTGCTGCTGCTGAGTCACGTCAAGTCACGTCTGTGTGACCCCATAGACGGCAGCCCACCAGGCTCCCCCGTCCCTGGGATTCTCCAGGCAAGAATGCAGGAGTGGGTTGCCATTTCCTTCTCCAACGCATGAAAGTGAAAAGTGAAAGGGAAGTCGTTCAGTCCTGTCTGACTCTTCGCGACCCCATGGACTGCAGCCTACCAGGCTCCTCCATCCATGGGATTTTCCAGGCACTCAATAGCACTCAGAAATTAGAGACAAATAGGGTACTCACTTGAAGAAAAATTAGGGGGCCCAACAGCGCCAAGTCCAGGTTGGGAATGTGTAAGCCTAATACCTGGGGTAGAATGGGCACCAGCAGGCATCATGTCCCCACCCCCCAAAACAGGGTGAAGCTAGAGGGGAAAATCCCTCAGGCTCAAAGGAGATGGCTTTGAGGTCCTTTCAATCTCTCATTTGATAGATCTTGCCCTTTGCTGGTCAAGACACTCCAGTAAACACGAAGCCTGGTAGGCTGCAGTCCATGGGGTCACGAAGAGTCAGACAGGACTGAGCAACTTCCCTTTCACTTTTCACTTTCATGCATTGGAGAAGGAAATGGCAACCCATTCCAGGGTTCTTGCCTGGAGAATCCCAGGGACAGAGTCTCCCCACTCCTTCCCTCTGGCACCGAAAATGGGAAATGTTCTGGTCTGGTTTACTCTCAAATATTTTCTCAGTTTTCCAACACTTTTCACGGAGTTAGTGAGGCCGTGTGAATTAGAACTTGGAAATACATCCCAATAAATACAGAAGCTATTCTTACAACAGCCTCACAGTCAAAGGTCACAGCCAGGCATGGGAAAGATCCTTCCTCCTCCTGCTAGCTGCAGCTCTCACTTAGCAGGTCGGTTGCACTCGCTCACGTTCTCTCTTGCTCAATAGCTCTCACTCTCTCTGTCTCTGCATCTGTCTGTCTCTCCCGGTACCCAGTTTCATATTGGTTACTGTTTGGTAGAGCCTGGATCATTTGTCACCCTAAACACAAATCAGATTGAACTCACACAAGCACAGAGGAGAGAGCTGGGCTCCAGAGAGGACTGGACATCTGTGGTACTTGACGTTCAAGTCCTTGGCGAGATGTCAGCATTTCGTAGAGCACTTTAAATGTTTTGTTTGAGAGCTAATGCAGCATTCTCCACTGGTCAACAGCAGGAGTCCAGGCAGAAAGCAAAGCAGACTTCCCTCAACATCAGATGTTACACCCAGTGGCTGACAAGTCTTGCCTTCCGAAACCACAAGAGACTGGATAAACTGGTAAGTAAAAAAGTCCATCCAAGGCAGAGTGTATTTAAAGAAAATTTGTGGTACCACTGTAAAATGGCCCTTTTGTGCTTATGTCCTAGATTCCATTTTATAATAGACAGAGTGACAGATTTACAGGTGAGATTTTACTTTTCCAGGTTCAAAGACTAAACTAATTCCAATTAATTTTTCTCTGTAAATGTTCTTTTTAATTGCATGAAGCAGGATTTTCTTTCATGACCTTATGCACAGGCTTTTGTAAACTCCTGTTTTAGAAACTTTATCTTATTGCTTGTAAAATATAAGACAATGTTGTGTGTATGTGGATAGTGAGTTAAAATCAGTTTTGGAAATGGTAAAGAGCACAAATACAGCTGGGTTATGATGTAATCCTCAAAGCTGAGGGAATCCAGTAAAGAACTAAAATACTGAAGGGGAAAAAAACAGTTTGGTGTAAGAGCACAAAAGGCCACAACCTCATTAAAAACTGAAACCAAACATGAAATACTTCATGCAAGCAAGCATTTTAAGTCTCCTCGGAAGCGCTAAATGCCTGGGCTACCTGTGTGGATTTAAGGGTGAGCCCATTTGATTTTCAAAGGAAAGAAATGGGAATTTTAAGAGCCTCAGTTGCTCAGCTTTTACTATATGTCTCAGAAGTTTGTTTTTTTTTTTTTAATGGAGTGTTTATTATAAGCTCTCATACATGAAGTATTTTCTACTTTGAAACTCCTCACAGTAATAATAATTTACATTCCCCAGGCAGTATTAATAGTGTTACACAGAATCCCTCAAAATAATTCAAATATTTTACTAATGACTTCCTTTCTAAAAATTTAAAGAAACTGAATTGCATAGATTCTTTCCTCACAACATCTGTTATTTACTTTTGGTATGAATTTCTCACACAAATTTCCTTTTATTTATTTTTCCTCTTTAATTCAATAAGGGATGAAAAAATTGTTTTTAATGGAGGATAACTACTTTACCATATTGTGTTTGTTTCTGCTATACAACAGTTTGCATTAGTTATATGTATGCACGTAACCTTCCTTCTGAGCCTCCCTCCCACTGCCTCCATTCCACCCTCTAAGCTGGAACAGAGAACTAAGCTGAGGCCCCTGTGTTGCACAGCAGCTCCCCACTAGCTATTTTACACACGGTAGAGTGTATACATGTCAATGCTCTTCTCTCAGTCTGTCCCACCCTCTCCTTCCCCTGCTGTGTCCACAAGTCCATTTTCTACATGTACGTCTCTACTTCTTTCCTGCAAAAAGGTAATCAGTACCATTTTTCTAGATTCCATATATATGAGTTAATGTACGATATTTGTTTTCTCTTTCTGACTCACTTCCGTCTGCATGACAGACTCTAAGTACATCCACCTCACTACAACTGACTCAATTTCATTTCTTCTTTATGGCTAAGTAATATCCCACTGTATGCATGTACCGTTTCTTCTTCACCCTTTCATCTATTGATCAACATCTAGGCTTCTTCCATATCCTGGCTATTATAAAATCTACTTCAGTAAACATTGATTCATAAAGACTCAATAGTCCTGGCTATTATAAAATCTACTTCTGCTGCTGCTAAGTCACTTCAGTCATGTCTGACTCTGTGCGACCCCATAGACTTCAGTAAACATTAATTCATAGATACATGTATCTTTATGAATTATGGTTTTCCCAGGGTATATGTCTAGTAGTGAGTTGGCTGTTTCTTATGGTAGTTTTATTCCCAGTTTTTTAACTAGGAATACTCTTCATGCCTTTTTAACTAGGAACACTCTTTAACTAGGAATACTCACCATACTCTTCTTCCAAGTGGTTGCATCAATTTACATTCCCACCAACAGTCCAGGGAGTTCCCTTTTCTGCACATCCTCTCTAGCATTTACTGTTTGTAGACTGTTTGATGGCGGCCATTCTGATCAGGGTAGGTGATATCTCACTGTAGTTTTGATGTGAACTCCCCTAATAGTGAGTGATGGTGAGCACCTTTTCACATGTTTATTGGCCACCTATATGCTTTCTTCCGAGAAATGTCTGTTTGGGTCTTCCACTTATTTTTTGATTGGGTTGTCTGTTTTCTGTTACTGAACTGCATGAGCTGCTTGCCCATTTTGGAGATTAATCCTCGGTTAGTTGCTTCATTCGCAATTATTTTCTCCCACCCTGAAGACTGTCTTTTCAACTTTATAGTTCCCTTTGCTATGCAAAAGCTTTTAAGCTTAATTAGGTCCCATTTGTTTATTTTTGGTTTTATTTCCATTACTTTAGGAGGTAGGTCAAAGAGGCTCTTGCTACAATTTATGTTCAAAGAGTGTTCTGCCTGTTTTCCTCTAGGAGTTTTAGACTTTCTGATCTTACATGTAAGTCTTTAGTCCATTTTGAGTTTCTTTTTGTGTATGGTGTTAGGAAGAACGTTCTAATTTCATTGTTTTAGATGTAGCTGTCCAGTTTTCCAAGCACCACTTACTGAAGAGACCGTGTTTTCTCCATTGTATATTCTTGCCTCCTCTGTCAAAGATAAGGTGCCCACAGATGTATGTGTTTATCTCTGGGCTTTCTATTTTGCTCCAATTATCTATATTTCTGTTTTTGTGCCAGTACCATACTGTCCTGATGACTGTAGCTTTGTAATATAGTCTGAAGCCAAGAAGATTAATTCCTCCAGCTCCATTTTGCTTTCTCAAGATTGCTCTGGCTAATCAAGGTCTTTTTTATTTCAATCCCAACTGAAAAATTTTTTGTTCTAGTTCTGTGAAAAATGTCACTGGTAATATGATAGGGATTGCACTGAATATGTAGAGTGCTTTAGGTAGTATAGTCATTTTCACAATATTGGTTCTTCCAATCCAAGAATATATCTCTCCATCTGTTTGTGTCATCTTTGATTTCTCTCATCAGCATCTTATAGTTTCCTGCATACAGATCTTTTGTACCCTTGCTGCTAAGTCGCTTCGGTCATGTCCGACTCTGTGCGACCCCACAGACGGCAGCCTACCAGGCTCCGCTCTATTCACAATATTGGTTCTTCCAATCCAAGAATATATCTCTCCATCTGTTTGTGTCATCTTTGATTTCTCTCATCAGCATCTTATAGTTTCCTGCATACAGATCTTTTGTACCCTTGCTGCTAAGTCGCTTCGGTCATGTCCGACTCTGTGCGACCCCACAGACGGCAGCCTACCAGGCTCCGCTCTTGGGATTCTCCAGGCAAGAACACTGGAGTGGATTGCCATTGCCTTCTCCAATGCATGAAAGTGAAAAGTGAAAGTGAAGTCGCTCAGTCGTGTCCAACTCTTCACGACCCCATGGACTGCAGCCTTCTAAGCTCCTCCATCCATGAGATTTTCCAGGCAAGAGTACTAGAGTGGGGTGCCACTGCCTTTTCCATTAGGTAGGTTTATTTTTAGATATTTTATTCTTTTTGTTGCAGTGGTGAATGGGATTGTTTCCTTAATTTCTCTGACTTTTCATTGTTAGTTATAACAATGCAAGGTATTTCTGTGCATTACTTTTCCATCCTGCAACTTTATTAAATTTGTTGATAAGCTCTAATAATTTTTTGGTGGCATCTTTAGGGTTTTCTATGTATATTATCATGTCATCCTCAAGCAGGGATTGCTTTACTTCTTCTTTTCCAATCTGGATTCCTTAATTTTTTTTTCTCTGGTTGCCATGGCTAGGACCTCCAAAACGATGCTGGATAACAGTGATGAGAGTAGGTATCCTTGTCTTGTTTCTGATCTTAAGAGGAAATGCTTTGTTTCTCACCATTGAAAATAATGCTTGTTGTAGGCTTGTTATACATGACCTTTATTATATTGAGGTAGGTTCCTTCTATGCCACTTACTGGAGACTTTTTAAAATAGGTGTTGAGAACTATCAAAAGCTTCGTCTGCATCTATCGAGATCATATGGTTTTTAATCTTTCAATTAGTTAATACAGTGTATCACGTGGATCAATTTGCATAAACTGAAGAATCTTTGCATCCCTGGATAAACCCTACTTGATCATGGTTTATGATCCTTTTAATATGTTGTTGGATTCTGTTTGCTAATATTTTGTTGAATATTTTTGCATCTGTGTTCAGTGACACTGGCCTGTAATTATCTCTTTCTGTGATATCTTTGTCTGGTTTTGCTATCAAGGTGATGGTGGCCACACTGAATGAGTTGCTAATCTGTCCCTATTCTCACATATACTTGCCTCCAAGTGTCCACGGCTGCATTTTTTGTGGGAACACAGTGTCCTTTCATATAATCCACAGACACAGTCTACCTAGTTGACCTTGTGGATTTACTCTGCAGCTTGATGCAAAGGTTTTTGATGCTCTTCCTCGGTTGTTCTGCCCCTGGAGCTCAATTGTGATTTTATCCCCATCTCTACACGTGGGCCACCCACAGGAACCTGCTCCTGAGTCTGCCCCAGTGAGGACCTTAACATGGAGGTGGCATGGCTGCTTGGATCCTGAGGGCCCTGGAAGCACCAGGTGCACAGAGAGGCCAGAAGCCGTGGGCTCAAGGGATACAGCTCTACTAGGAGCTTTTTCTAGCCTCCAGCAGCAGGCACACAAGAGGAAGCCGTGGGTGGTCCTTCTAGGTTGCGGGGCTGCCAACACTAGCCTGAGGGGAGAGAGGTTACAGTGATGCTGCCTTCTCTGTTGCTGGGCTGCCAACGCTAGCCTGTGGGGAGAGAGGTTACAGTAGTGGCTCCACCCCTTGCGAGTGGCTCAGCAATAGTGCCCTGCTTCCAATGCAAGTTTTCCTCCAAAGGCATTCCCTGCTGCGCATTTCCTTCCTCCCATTCCCTCAGACCATCTCCCCACAATCAACAGCAGTCCTCAACCCAGGATTGCTCCTCCAACTCCCACGCTCCAGCTCAAGCCTCCGTGTGCACTGGTGGACATGCGTCCAGGCCGAGGTACACAGGCCTGTGACAGACTCTCCGAGTGGCTCTCACTCTATGCAGACTATCACAGATCAGTTGCTTCACTCTCCTCCGATTCTTCAAATGCTTCCCTTCTGTCCCAACCGATCTCCCTGGAATTCAGGAATCTCTCCCCTGCTTTAGCTCCCCAACCCCAGGGTGCAAGTCTGGTCCTCCTTGCTCTCCTCCTCCTCCCTTCTTTCATCCTACCCAGTCATGTGTGGATTCATATAGTCCTTTCTGGTGATCAAGACTCCTAGCAGTATTCAGCCAGTGTTCTGTGAGAACTATTGCATCTCTAAGTGTTGTCCAGAAGTGTCTGTGGAGACAGATGCACTCCTTTCCACCTGTTCCTCTGCCATCTTAGACCCAATTCCTAATGTTTTCTAAGTTTTTATTTCCATCTTGATTGAGTCTTCTGATTTCTTCCTCTGAGATTTCATGTAACACTATTAAATAACAAGCACTGGTACCATTTTAAGCTTAGTTCGTGGATGGAAAGAACAAAGTATGTAACTTGTAAAACTTATTCTATTGCTTGTTTTTCTAGAAAGTTGGGTAGTAAATTCCATAGATTCTAAATTAATAGATAATTTTAAAACTTAGTTCGTTTTTAACATCCATTCCAGTTTATTTCCCAGTACAAAAAAAAAAAAAATCTTTCGCTAAGGAGCTCCATTTTCTGATGAGATTGTAAGAATACGTCAAATGAAATAAGGCAGAGGTTTAGAGCATCTTTTGCCAATGACAAACAGTTTCCCCCTCTGCCATCAGAAACTTCAGAAATCACTAAATTTAGTACTTGCTCTAAGTAGTGACTTCCTTCTTCATAAATTACTCTTTAAAGGAGTCTTCCCTAATTCAGTTTTATACCTATCACTTCCCTGCCAGTTTTTTCCACTTAAAGAAAGCATTCACAGGAGAAAATCTATCCACTTATATATATATAGACCTTTAGACATAAAGGTAGATCTCACACTTAACACAATTAAAAAGAAGAGACTGGCATTTGCAACTAATTTCTCTTTCCTCCATTTGGGCCAACTGTCTGTGTCGACTCATTCTGGGGAAAAATGCTCCAGGCCTTCAGCACTTCTTCAACAGAAAACATTTCACCGGCTACTAGGCAGCATTCACAATGTATCATCAGATAGTTTGAGAAAGAAAACCCATAATAAAAGTTTAATTTGTAAAACATAACCAAGATCAAGGCTCACTGACTTTTGGTCCTATGCCCTTTTATGCAACTATACAGATTTTTACTGTTCATGTATAATTTTACTAAAGACTATTTTAAATAAATCTGCATTAATGATATAAAATTGACATTTTTTGCACATATAGTCAAATATTAGCAAATTTATATGACTTGATCTAATAAAAAAGAAAACAGTGTTAGAAGGTAGCCCCAACAGTCAAAGGGTAAGGGAAACATCACTAATAACAACCTACATAATTCAAAATCACTGTCGATTTTGAATGCAGATAATTTCATGGTTACTGCAGCCATGAAAATAAAGGGTGCTTGCTCCTTGAAAGGAAAGCTATGACAAACCTAGACAACATATTACCAAGCAGAGACATTATTTTGCCAACAAAGGTCCATATAGTCAAAGCTATGGTTTTTCCAGTAGTTTTTCATGTATGGTTGTGAGAGCTGGACCATAAAGAAGGCTGAGCACCAAATAACTGATGCCTCTGAATTGTGGTGGTGGTGAAGACTCTTAAGAGTACCTTGGACTGCAAGGAGATCAAACCAGTCAATCCTAAAAGAAATCGTTGGCAAGACTGAATATTCTTTGGAAGGACTGACGCTGAAGATCCAATACTTTGGCCATCTGATGCAAACATTTAACTCACTGGAAAAGACCTTGATGCTGGGAAAGACTGAAGGCAAAAGCAGAAGAGTGCAACAGAATTTAAGATGGTTAGATAGCATCACTGACTCAGAGGATTTGAGCATACTCCAGGAGACAGTGGTGGACAGAGGGGCCTGACATGCTGCAGTTCATGAGATCACAAAGACTCAGACACAACTTTGCAACTGAATAACAAACAACACCACCTAATTCCCATACACTAGTGAGATTTAGGGACTTCCCTGGGGCTTCCCTGGTGGCTCAGAGGTTAAAGCATCTGCCTCCAATTCGGGAGACCCAGGTTCAATTCCTGGGTCGGGAAGATCCCCTGGAGAAGGAAATTGCAACCCACTCCAGTATACTTGCCTGGAGAATCCCATGGACAGAGAAGCCTAGTAGGTTACAGTCCACGGGGTCGCAAAGAGTCGGACTAGGTTACAGTCCACGGGGTCGCAAAGAGTCGGACACGACTGAGCGACTTCACCTCACCTCACCTCTGGTGGCTCAGACAGTAAAGCGTCTGCCTACAACGCAGGAGATCCAGGTTCAGTCCCCGGGTCGGGAAGATCTCCTGCAGAAGGAAATGGCAACCCAATCCAGTATTCTTGCTTGGAAAATCCCATGGATGGAAGAACATGGTAGGCTAGAGTCCATGGGGTCACAAAGAGTCGGACACGACTGATCAACTTCACTTTTACTGAGATTTAGGACTTCTAATTATCTGTACAAGTACTCTTCTGTTTTTAAAGCCTCTGCACAGATTCTGTTATCAAAAGTGGATATTTCCAGAAGCCAAACTGCACTGGGAAAGAACTTCTATCATTGGCTCTGTTTTACTGATTAGGAAACTGGAGTCCAGAGAGCTTTGGTGATTCAAACAGGATAACACAGCTAATAAAGTCGAAGGGGTGAACTTAAAAGGAAAAAGTCATCTGGCTTCAAATCAAATGCCCTGTCGCCTGCCCCATCCTGTCTCTGACTTAAGGAAATAAACATGTCCAATAAGAATTGTGATTTATACACAAATAAAAGCTGGAGATGCACGAGTACGTGGGACTGTTCTTCGCCTTAACTAGGTATTTACACAATAATGGCAATAATCACATTGTATAAAACAGTCAATATTATTGGGACTCAGGTTTTTAGAGAGCAAATTTTCCACCGTCGAAAAAGCAGCCAATTTTCAGACAAACAGCTAATTTTGAATCTACTGTGGGCTTGGGCTGCTGCTAAGTTGCTTCAGTCGTGTTCGACTCTGTAAAACCCCATAGACGGCAGCCCACCAGGCTCCCCCGTCCCTGAGATTTTCTAGGCAAGAATACTGGAGTGGATTGCCATTTCCTTCTCCAATGCATGAAAGAGAAAAGTGAAAGTGAAGTCGCTCAGTCTGTCCGACCCTTAGCAACCCCATGGACTGCAGCCCACCAGGCTCCTCCGCCCATGGGATTTTCCAGGCAAGAGTGCTGGGGTGGGGGCCATCACCTTCTCCAATGCATGAAAGTGAAAAGTCAAAGTGAAGTCCCTTCAGTCGTGTCCGACCCTTAGCGACCCCATGGACTGCAGCCCACCAGGCTCCTCCACCCATGGGATTTTCCAGGCAAGAGTGCTGGAGTGGGGGGCCACCGCCTTCTCCAGGGCTTGGGCTACATTTTGTTTTTTAGCTCCTTTGCCCCTGTGATCCACCTCTGCTCCATCACAATAAAGCTATCACCCCAGAGAACTACTAAGACAATAAGACAGGCCAGTCCCCGGTATTTTAGGACCTACTCAGTAAAAAGGGAACTCCTCCCTATTCCTTGCTAGTAACTTACTAAGTTAGAGGGAGTCCTGTCAAGAGTAAAATCCCACAGGAAATCGCTTGAATTGATTCACACAGTCATCGGGCCAAGTAAGAAATCATAAAATAAGGGGAAATGAATACTTCTCCCAATTTATCTCCTATCATTCCAAGAGAAAACTGGGCACTACATCAGTATTTTAGTAGTAATTACCTATCAACGGGCCCACTGGCCACTAACTAACTGTAACCAGTTAGTGACCACTGTAAACAAGAAGACCAGTCCCTCCAGCCCAGATCAGCAGGTCTGACAGCTGTGGAGCGTGGAGATCTGGGTCAGGGCCCATGAGCCCCACAGGTGATGATCTTACACAGAAAGGGGTGGGAGGAACTAATGAGAGGTAGTATTTGCTTAATTCATGTTTGATGGATGGATGGACAACCAAACAAATTAACAAACATATCAAAAAAACTCAAAAGAAAAATGAAAGATATCTGATGGGCAGGAGTTACAATGATAGGCAGAAGTTATACACATTTTTCATTTAGTCACTCTCCATAAAGATCTGGTGTCTTTTTTTGTTTGGGGATTTACAGACAGTCCATATATGGGATGGATTAAAAGCTGACATAATAAAATAAGCAAACAAAACCCAAAAAAGCCTTATTAGAAAATAGAGTAAAATATATTGTAGCCAAGAATTGTCAAACTTTGGTCTCAAGAGCCTTTGAACACTACTGAGAAGCCCAAAGTTCGTTGTTATACCCAGCAATGTTTACTATATTGGAAACTTTAATTGTGAAATTCATAAAATGTTTATTTTTAATTTCTTTTAAAAATAGCATTAAATGTTAACATGAAAAACACATTTCTGTGAAAAGTAATTATATTTCCCTAAAAGTTTTAGTGAGGAAAATAGAATGATTCTACATTTTTGCTCATCTCTTTAACATCTGTCCTACGACAGTTAAATTCTCACATCCACATTTGCATTGGATGAGTTTCAAAATGTAGTTTTAGTTAAAACACACTGAAGAAAATCTAGTTTCACATAGATACATTCTAACAGGACAAGGAAGTATTTTTGTAGCCTTCCGGATTTTCTTCTTTGGTGGTAGCGGTGATGGTGGTGGTGTAGTGGCTAGCAACCCCATGGACTGTAGCCCGCCAGGCTCCTGTCCATGGGGATTCTCCTCCCAAGAATACTGGAGTGGGTTGCCATTTCCTTCTCTATCCTCGTTGGTACCACATCAAAACTCAAAAAAGCAGCAGTTTCTTAAAGGCTGTTTGCAAAGGAGAAACTAAATCCGTATCAATGGACATTTTTGTTACATTAAAATCCTTTAGTATAACTTAGTCTTTGAAGAAATCTTTTACCACTGCAAGATTTCATATCATATAATCCTTGGTCATTTGGAGAGGGACATTCACCTAGAACTTTGAAGTATACTTTTCACTATACAGAATCAAAAAGTGGTATTTATAGTGGCACTGATCTCATTCTAAGTACTGGAAAGTACTGCTGTTTTTTTCCTTGACTTGAAGGGGCATTCCATTCGATGTTGAGAAAATGTCCACCAAACACCCAAGTATGAACTGCTAGAGTCTGTGTATCATCCTTTCCAGTAAAAATGGTGTTCCATCAAGAAAGCACCTAATTTAGCTTGTAACTCACTCTCAAGTGTTGTTCCTCTAGACAACTATCATATATAGCAGAAGTGCTTTGTGAACTATTCTTATAATGGCACACGAAATATTCAAATATTTGTCAAATGGACAATACATATTACATCATCAGTCATTCTAAAGTGAACTTAACTTTTTCTGTTTTGTAGGGTTTTGTTTTTTTTTAATATTTGTTATTTTATTTTGGGGCTGCGCTGGGTCTTGGTTACTGTGTGCAGACATTCTCGGCTGCAGCGAGCAGGAGCTACTCTTCGTTGTGGGGCGGGGGCTTCTCACTGTGGTGGCTTCTCTTGTTGTGGAGCACAGGCTCTGGACACAGGCTTCAGCAGCTGTGGCACGAGGGCTCAACAGTTGCGGCTCCCAGCTCTAGGGCACAAGCCCAGTCGCTGTGGCACACAGGCTTAGGTGCTCCAAGGCGTGTAGGACCTTCCTTCCTAGACCAAAGAAGTTCCTGCATTGCAAGGTGGGTTCTTAGCCACCAGACCACCAAGGAAGCCCATACGTTGTTGGCTTTTTTTGTTTGCTTGTTTACTAAGGTTGCATGGCAGTAAGTTGCAAAATGACTACAGGACACAATTGGGTACATGGCCTTCAAGTGTGCTGAGGTATCAGCAGGTTTGTTTTACACATTGTGGCTTTTGCACCATTAGTACAGCTATCAGCACACTGAATGAAGAGG
>SJYX01022784.1:0-24058 GCA_006410675.1 Oreotragus oreotragus
GGGCAGTCACCCGGGAGCCCCAGGCCCACCCCGATGTCCACACTGACCACTGGCCTCACCCCCCACTCAGGACGTGGGAAGGAGCGGGAGGGGCCGGATGAGACTCGGCGTCCAGGAGCGCCAGGGTCAAGGTCAACCGAGTCCCAACAAAGGACAAGACACTGAGCGGACGGGCTGCCCTGGGACCACCCCGGGGTCTCAGAGCTCCCTTCCGGGGTCAGCAGGGGAGTCAGGGCCACTGACGGCCCAAAGAGAGCTCGAGAAGAGACAAGGCGTGAGGGCGGCCGCCGAGGGGCAGACAGAGGAGCCAGTTTGGGAGCCGGTCCAGTACCGTGGACACAGGAGACATATAGGGGTCCCTCTGGGTGCACCCCCGTCCAGCACCAGGATTCAGGAGCCCCCAGTGCTGGGAGGACCACGGCTTTGGGGCTCCCACCAGGCTCCTCCCAGTAGGTACACACTGGTGCTCACTGCATCTAAACTGACCCAAGACACCCACCCCACCCCCGCTTCCCCCAGGTCCCAGCAGGGCCCTCCTCTGAGATCTTCAGCGGAGGGAAGAAGGAAGAGGTAAGACAGCTTCCTAGGAGGCCTGAGCCCGGGATCCTCACGCAGAGGTCTTAACCAGTCAGGTGGGATTCTAGGGGAGCCACGAGAGGGGACACCCCAGACAGGCTGGGCTGGGGCTCTGTGCAGGGAAACGAGGCGGCCACTGCCCCAGCCCCCGTCACAGACTGCTAAAGCCCGGGTGGGCACAGCAAGCTGAGTGCAGGGCGCTGGGACCTGCAGTGTACCTGGGGTGCACACCTGTCTCCAGCCACCTCCTCCGGGCTTCAGCCCCAGGGCCGTGTAAGCCTCTCCCAGGATCCATTCCCTGGCTCGGGCCCTAATACCAGCAGCAGGCGCCCTGATCAAGTGTCAGACCCAAATGAAGAAATATCCGCCCACAAGTCCCCAGGCGTGGGTCCCAGAAGAGAGATGCAAGGGAGCCTGACCGGCTGCACGCCCCCACCCTCCCTCGGTGTCAGAGCTCCTGGGCACACCGGCAGCGCCAGCAGCCCGAGGGGCACCCTCGGGGGGCTTTCAGTGCAGGGGAGGGCCAGCAGCCTGCACGAATGCCCATCACCCACTGATCACCTTCAGATGACCTCTGGGCACTGCCGAGTTCATGGGCACCGTGGGCATCTGGCCCCTTTGACATCCAGCCTCCTGAATCAGGACACTGTCAGCACGGCTGCCATGAGCCCCTCTTAAAAGAGGGCTTTGTCTGGGTCTCCATCTGTCTGGACCCCTGCCCGCACCCCACTCTTCTGAGCATCACCCCCTTCCCTGTCCACTTGGGCACACAATGGAGCCCTTGTGCCCTCGGCCAGGTGAACTGGAGCTGAGCTGCGGAGGGCTGGGGTGAGGGTGGGGTGCTCGGGGCTGCCACGGAGGCAGCACAGGGAATTCAGGTCGAGTGACCACAACTGCTGGGCACCTTGCACGTAACCCAGGCATTAAGTGATACCCTCCGGGTCAGAGAGAGAGATGATTTCCTGCCTGGCATTCAGAGTCCAGGGGGGCACAGACCATTTTAGTAACAAGCACTGGGCTCCGGGAGGCAGGCAGAGTGCAGAGAAGGGGCACACGACCCAGCTTTTCCACTACAGGAGGGCTTCCTGGAAGAGGAGGTACCAGCACTGTCTTTTTTTCTTTTTTAAAATAAGATATTCAATATAGTCCCCTGTGCTATACAGTAAATCCTTGTTGCTTGGTGATTTAGTAGCTAAGTCGTGTCCGACTCTTGCAACTCCATGGACTGGAGCCCACCAGGCTCCTCTATCCATGGAATTCTCCAGGCAAGAATACAGGAGTGGGTTGCCATTTCCTTCTCCAGGGTATCTTCCTGAACCAGGGATCGGACCAGGGTCTCCTGCATTGCAGGCAGATGCTTTACCGACAGGGCCACCAGGAAGTCCTTGTTGCATATCTACTTTATTTTTTAAAAATTTCTGGCATGCCACGAAGCAAGCAGGATCTCAGTTCCCTGACCAGGAATTGAACCTGTGCCCCCTGCACTGGAAATGCAGTCTTAACCACCGGACCACCAGGGAAGTCCCAGCAGCAAGTCTTAAAGGATGAGCGAGAACTGGCTGAGGAACGGGAGGTGGGAAAGCAAACGAGGGGACCACACGAGCCAGGCCGCGACGTGACAGGCAGGCTGTGGGCAGGTGGCCTCAGCCCAGAATCACCGGCAGTTCTCGGGAGAAAGGCAGGGTTGGAACGAGAGCTCAGGAACTTTTCCTCCTGTTCTCGCTGCCAGGAATCCCGCGAGCACAGCCCCTACGTGGCCACAGAAGGAGGGCCCCTCTGTGAGCACGTGTTGCTCCCCGCCCCGCAAAGCCGCTCCTGTACATCCGAAAAGTCACCCAGACTGGCACCCGGCATCGGCCCAGGGAATGTTTTCTTTTTTCTGGCTACACCTCGCGGCATCTGGAACTTTCCTGACCAGGGACTGAACCCATGCCCCAGACCACCAGGGAAGTCCCCAAGGAAAGCTTTCTAAATAAAGCTGCACTGGGGCCACGTGCAGTGCTAAACGCTTTGCACACTTTCTCATCTTCTCCGACAACTTAGAGCAGGCCCTCATTATCGCAAGATTGTAAGGAGGAGTCAGACTGGTACCCAAGGCTGCACTGCCACGTACAGAGCTCACTGGATTCAAAGCTACTGGGTTCCAGAACCCAGGCTCCCAACCAGGCCTCCTGTCCCCACCTCTGGAACAACAGCGGCCTGGCTGGGGGGATGCTCATCTGTTGGGTTGAATTGTGGCCCCCCGGCCCCACCAGATTTAAATGTTGAAGTCCATCTCCCCAGCCCCTCCGAGTGTGACCTTATTTGGAAACAGCGTTGGTGCAGATGTGATCAGTTGAGTTAGGATGTGGTCCTTTTATAAGGTGGTGGTGTCCTAATAAAAGGGGGCTATTAGGGCACAGACACGTGGAGGGAAGGAGATCCAGCCAGTCCATCCGAAAGGAGATCAGTCCTGAATATGCACTGGCAGGACTGATGCTGAAGTTGAAACTCCAATAGTTTGCCCACCTGATACAAAGAGCTGACTCCTTAGAAAAGACCCTGATGCTGGGAAAGATTGAAGGCAGGAGGAGAAGAGGACGACAGAGGGTGAGATGATTGGATGGCATCACTGACTCAATGGACATGAGTTTGAGGGAACTCTGGGAGATGGTGAAGGACAGGGAGGCCTGGCGTGCTGCAGTCCGTGGGGTCTCAAAGAGTCGGACACGACTGAGTTACTGAACAACTGTGGTATTTTGGTCCAGCAGCCTTGGAAACTGATACATCACCCCCCGACCCCCTGCCCCGAGGCAGGCCCCTCCCTCAGCCCAGAGGTGGTGGGCTCAGCCTGGGAGCTTCCTTTCACAAAATCCCCGAGTCTTAAGTGTCCATGTTTAACCTGTAGCATGCTGGACACCTGCCTCTGGGAGGTTTCAAGGGGGACGCTGACCACACAAGATGCACAGGGCCCCCCCACACTGGCAGCAGGTGGGGTGGGAGGCGTGGCTGGGGCTGGGCCAGGTGGCAGCACACGGCAGGGCCCTGTCTCCACTGATCCAGGCCCCCTGACTCCGCAGAGGCCCCAGCTTGCCCTCTCCCTGCCCTCACCGCCCCACATCCAGACCTGTTCTTGACTCAAGGCCAGTTGTGATCTTTGCTCAGTTCTAGATTTGGGCTGGGAAACCCAAGATCCACTGGGGAGCTAGGGGGGCCTCAGACTCGGGGGTAGGGGGATGTCATCCATATATGGGGCCACAGAAGGGACTAGGCTCCTTCCCAGCATCTCCTAGGTGAGAAATACCAGGAACAAAGCGTGTGGGGACTTCTTCCTGCTGAGCAGCGCTAAGCTGCGGGGCTTTGATCAGGTGAGCAACGCTAACTGTATCTTTCTGGCCTCTCAATGGCTCAGGGTTTTGCAGTCTCAGCGCTACTGATGCTTTGGACTGGACCACTGTGAGCGGGACTTGTCTTGGGTGTGGTAGGATGGTTGGCAGCAGCCCTCCGGCGCTGGAGGCACTGCCTCCTCCCGCAGTGACATCGCCACGTGCCCCTGGGGAGCAAAATCACCCCCGCATGAAAACTGCTGTTCCCCCTCAAGCTGCCAAACTGGCAGCGAAGTCCTCTGAGCAGGGGATGATGTGCAATTTGGGTTCAGGCTCCAGAGTGCTGGGTGACCCCAGGAAGACCGCGCCACCTCTCCGGGCCTCGTGTTCACCCCGGCCAGAAGTCAGGGAGGACCCACAGGGCCATAGCCTTGAGAGAAGAAATCACCCCATCTCCCCTCGCCTGCTCGGGAAGCCCCAGCAGAGAACAGGAATGTGAGGGGGCACCCACCTCAGGAGACGGCATTTCTGGTCCAGGTTGCTAAGCCCACAGCTCCTTTATTCTCGGGCTGTAAACCAGACACAGCAAAACAAAAGCCGGATTCCAGCTCGATATCACCTCTGTAAAGCTGTTTCTGGATTCGTTTGTTTGTTCTTTAAGAAGGAAAATTCGTGGCTGGTCAGATTTCTAGTTGTACCATCCTGTGGGTACTCAAGAAAGGAGATTTTGATCCCAGGAAGGGTATTACAGGGCCCTGACAGCCCTGTAACTAGATGAAAAAAGATGAGAATGCTGAGCTCATAAAGCCACCAAGGTCCAGCCAACTGCTCCAAACAGGGCCACACCTGGCTGACATCCTGGCCAGGTCCCCACCTTCCCACAGGACTCTGAGGACCCAGGTAAGCAGAGGCGTGACCGACACGGCCCAGGGCTGCCTCTCTCTTGGGTCTGCTGATCCCTTCATCACCATCTTCCTGGGAGCCTCTGAAATGCAGATTCCCAGCACTGCCCAGATTCACGGAATGAGAATCTCTGGGGAATGGGGCCCACAAATCTGCCCTTTTAACCATCGCCCTTGTGGCTCAGTGGTAAAGAATCCATCTGCCAATGCGGGAGACGCGAGTTTGATCCCTGGGTCTGGAAGATCCCCTGGAGGAGAAAATGGCAACCGACCCCAGTATCCCTGCCTGGAGAATCCCATGGACAGAGGAGCCTGGCTGGCTACAGTCCATGGGGTCCCAGAGTCAGATGGCTGAGCACAACATACAACACACAGCTTGCCGTGTACCCATTCAGGCGCTAAGTGTAAGCACGCTCGCATCCTGGCGGCATTATTCACAACAGTCAAAACGTAGGAAACAAGCCAAATGTCCATCAACTGAGAGGAGGTCGATTAGATGCAGAGCAGCATGGAATCCTACCCAGCCGCGAAAAGGAACGGCACTCTGACCCAGGCAACAACGTGGACGAACCCTGAAAACAGGCTCAGTGAAACAAGTCAGACACGAAGAACCACAGATTGCAGGATCCCGTTTCCATGAACTGTCCAGAGCGGGCGAATCTATAGAGATGGAAAGTGGTTGTCTGGGGCCGGAAGGGGGCTGGGGAGATGCGTGGTGGTGTGGCTAAGGGCGGAGGGAAAGGCTCCCCGAATCCTCTCCCAAGTCACCCTCCACCAGGCTCAGGCCTCTAGGGTCATAGAGCCAGGAAGCATCCAGGTGGTGGGCGGTGGGCGTGCAGGGAGGCCCTGCCCCCGGGGCAGTGAGCAGACTGAAGACGCCCTGGCTCCCTAACAACACTCAGGGATTCTGCTCAGCATCTGTCACCTTATCCTTTATTTATCTTTCACAATAGCCTCACCCTCACAGGATCGCTCTAATCCTCTCAACAGCTCTAGAGCCTGGCAGAGCAGGTTATTAACATCCTGCCTTCTGATGAGAAAACAGAGACTAGGAAGCCCCTTGACTCCTGGAGACAGGACCCCCAGGGGCACAGGGAGGTTGACAGTTGGGCTTTGAGGCTAATTATGGGATTATGCATATGGGCAGGTGACTTATATCCTGCAAATAAACAGGGAGGCTGGGGGGAGGGGCAGCAGACTGTGGGCTCCAAGGGGAGGTGGGGTGGGGTGGGGAGAAGGAAGCTCTTTGTTCTAGGAGCTTCTTTTTACAGCCTTGGGACTCCTGGGCTCCAGCACCCTCTCAGGCTGCCCTCCCCCACTTTGCAGTCATCAGGGGCACTCCCTGAAGGGTCTGGCATCAGAGTCTAGTCCCAACCCCCGATGCTAGGAGACTGAGCTCCTACTGGACTCTTCCCTGAACATATATGTGGCAGTGACCGACTGGGGACCCCCAGACAGGAAGCCCGGAAGCCAGAAGCGGGTGGGTAGGAGGTGGGCCAGGGTCTCATCTCTTGTGCCTGAAACCATCCTGACTGTCAGCCCTTGAGATAAACTGCTGCTGCTAAGTCACTTCAATCGCGTCCGACTCTGTGCGACCCCATAGACGGCAGCTCACCAGGCTCCTCTGTCCCTGGGATTCTCCAGGCAAGAACACTGGAGTGGGTTGCCATTTCCTTCTCTTAAATCCCGACCATGCACCAGGCACTGGGTAAGCACTGGGCGTCCAGGAACCCGTGGAGACGTCTATGTATGCATACTAAACCGCTTCAGTTGTGTCGGACTCTGAGAATCTATTGCCTGCCAGGCTCCTCTGTCCATGGGATGCTCCAGGCAAGAATACTGGAGCGGGTTGCCAAGCCTTCTTCCAGGGGATCTTCCCAACCCAGGGCTTGAACCCTCATCTCCTACGTCTCCTGCATTGGCAGGCGAGTTATTTACCACTAGCGTCGCCGGGGAAGCCCTGGAGACATCTAAGAAGGTACTGTGTTGAGAGAGCTGTGATGATGGTCCTGAATCAACCGTCAACCCAAATCAACCCCCTGGGGTCGGTGGGTGGGGCAGGCAAGACCACAGGCACCCGAACCTCCTCTTTACAAAGCCAAACCTTGCTCCAGCTTCCTCAGAATGCAGGCACCGGCCTCTGGTCCCCAGAGGACACCCTGCCCTGCCCCTGTCCACCTCTGCAAAGCCGGGGGAACACGGACTCCCTCAGCCCCAGGAGAACAACCGCCAGCTCCAAGCAAGGCTGTCCTGGGACCCCTCACGCCAACAGGTGATGGACGCCTAGGCCCACCTCTCCCCACTAGGACCGCCAACTGGTGGGCTTTCACAGCACGGCCTCCCTGCTGACCACCAAGGGCTGGGCTTCAGTAGTGTGACCTCTGGGTTGCTCCCCACTCCCTGGCCCGAGCACAGGAGCAGGTAGCTCCTCCATCACAGAGGGAAGAAAGAGCCCAGAAGCCCAGGCCAGGACAGACTGGCCTGGGAGCCCCTCTGTGGGGCTGGGTTGTGAGGAAGGGCCACAGCAAGGGGGCAACGGAAGCCGCTGGGTCAAGGGCAGGTTTGCTTCCCGAACAGAAGTCTCCTTAGCAGAGGCAGGGCGTTGTGCAGGCCACCTGGGCCAGCGGCACCTTTGCTGGGAAGCGGCTCCATGGCTGAGTTATGCTGGGGCTGCTCCCACACTCACTCTGCCAGGGGAGCTGAACAGCTGCCCCATCAATGAGGCTGGTCAAGCCTGCAGCCCCGAGCCCTCTCGGGGTCAATGATGCAGGCCTGGGGGGCCAGGGCCATAGACGAGCCCTGGGGGTCACCAAAGAGCCACGGAGGTCAGGGTGCAGGGCCTGGCCAGACTGGGAGGTTGCCCTTTTCTTCAATTTTGGCCTTGAGGCATGTGAGATCTTACTTCCCCAGCCAGAGATTGAACTCAGGCCCCTTGCATTGGAAGGTAAAGTCTTAACCACTGGACCACCAGAGAAGTCCCCCATTTTGCTTCTTGGACTCATGTGTCGTTACCTCCTGCCGGCCAGAGTCTTACTGGTCAGAGGAACGGAGCACTTGAGTGGTGCCTGGTTTTTGAGAGGTGCCCAGCCTGCCATGCGCTGTGGCTTCTCCCAAACTGCAGGCCAGGCAAGTGCATCCTTGTTTTATCTTAGTTACCTGAGCAGAGATCAAACTCCCACGCAGGGGAAGGGCGGAGTCTTAACCACTGGACTGCCAGGGAAGTTGCAGGCAAGTGCATTTTTGAACCCAGTGAGGAGGGAAGATGCTGGGGGCAGAAGCCTAGCATTCTCCCCCTGCAGGGCCCGGAGTCCGTGTTGAGCGCCCCGGGCCCACGCCGCTCAGACCACCCTCTTTATGTCTAAGCCGACAAAGAAGCAGCCCCGTCGGCAACGCCCAGCCCAGGACCTTCTCAGAGGCGCAGTCTGGCCTCCCTCTCCGCTGGCAGGGACAGAAAGGAGCCAGTGTTTGCCGTGTGTGGGCACACAATGGGCTGTGCCCTGGACCAGAGCGTTTCCATCAGCGTCGGTTAATATCTCTCAGCCCCCAGTCCGGCTGGGAGCCAGGAGCAGCGCAGAGAGACGGCATCTTTGTCCCTGACAGCCCTGGGGACGAGCAGGAGCAACAGGGAGTGGCCTTGCTGGGAAGGAGGGCTCTCCTCTGGAGTTCCCTGGCCCTTCACGGATGGCCACTCTCATCAGCCAGTCCAGCAGCCCTGGGCATGTTCTCTCATGAATCCAGTAAGTCCCCTACACCGAACCTTCAAGGTGCGAACATTCAAAGATGCCAAGGTACACCTGGTTCCAGCAAGGACCTGGAGCCCGTGCGCTCAGCGCCAGGCGTGCGAGCCACTGCAGCCTGCCCTCCCTCCCCTCCTGCTGACGATCCTTCAGCTCCACCGTCTCCCACCTCCTCGCCCCCTCCAGTCAGTAACCTTTCTTGCTTGTTCACTCCTCGCCAGCCCCTGTATGCACTACTGTCCTTTTCAAGGTACTGTACTGTAAGATTAAAAAGGCTTTCTTTATTTTTTGTGTTTGTTTTTAAATATATTATTTGGGTGAAAGGCATTATAAACCTATTACAGTACAGTACCACACAGCCAGTGATGTTAATTGGGTACCTAGGCTAACTTTGTCGGACTTAGGCACAAAGTGGGCTTACGAACGTGCTCTTGGAATGGAACTCCTTAGTCGGTAGGGAGCTGATGGTAGATGACCTGTGTGTTAGTTGCTCAACCACGACCAGCTCTTTGCAGTCCCATGGACTAGTAGCCCTCCAGGCTCCTCTGTCCGTGGAATGTTCCAGGCAAGAATACTGGAGTGGGTAGCCATTCCCTTCTCCAGCGGATCTTCCCAACTCAGGGATCGAACCTGGGTCTCTCCCACACAGCAGTCAGGGTCTTTACCGTCTGAGCCATCAGGGAAGGCCAGAAGATGATAGTTCACAGCTATTAAACGCCTACTGCGTACCAGGATCTGGGGGAGCCCTGTGCCCATATCAGTGCACTCCCTAAAGACTCTTCAGGGAAGGGTTAGGGTTACTGTCCCCAGTTACAGAGGAGGCAGTTGAGGCTTTTGGAAGCGACCTGGCCAGAGCCACACAGCTGGTGGAAGGCAGAGCTCACCCCGCACGCCTGCTGTGTGCGTACGTCCTGCTCCCGCAGCCTTTAGGCGGGGCCTCCCAGCCCTCCCCTGCTTTCCCTGCGGTCTTTGAGGAAGGTTCCCCTTTTCCAAGGGGGAACAGAGGAAGAGAAATCAGGAGGCCGGTGCCACCCAGTCCCGCCATGCTCGCAGCCCGTGGGAACCCCCGAGGCAGGCCGGCAGCTCACGCTGGGTTGCCCGCCTGTGCTCCTCTAATCGTGGCTGTCGGGCTTCCTGAGTCCAGCTTTCCAGGATCAAGGGCAGCAAGTGCTCACTTTGCGTCTCTCTCTGAACGATGCGGGGCCGCCCCGACTCCTCTGACTGCTCCCCCAGCACACTCTGCCGCCTTGATGAGCCCTGGAGCTCAGGAGAAGCCGGCAGCAGCCACGGAGCAGAGGCAAGTGGCCGCTTTCAGGGTCCCCGTAGGCTAGAGCAGCATGATGCCTCTACCCAGGCACCGAGTGCCCTTGCTGCCCCCACCACGGTGCCCACCCCCAGCCAATGCTTGGATCCTCAACTGTCTACCCCAGAAAAACATCCTGGCTGGGACTTCCTTGCTGGTCCAGTGGTTAAAAATCCACCCTGCAATGCAGGGGACACAGGTTTGATCCCTGGCTGGGGAACTAAGAGGCTTCAGAACAACTGCGCCCGCGCGCTGCAACTGCTGAGCCCTGGGGCCACAGCTAGAGGGAAGCCCGCGCTCTACAAAGACGATCCCACATAAGACCCGATGCAGCCAAAGATAAAAAAGTTTTTTAAAAGATTGAAACATCAAAAATAAAACCTTCCTTTAAAAGCAAGCAAACAAACAGAAAACACCCGGGCTGTGGGGGACAATGTGGTTCCTGCCCGCACCTCCAGCCTCCTCCCACCCCTTCCCTCTCCAGCCTGAGCCACGCTGGACTTTTCTAAGTTACCCAAGTGCATCACTACCCCTCTCACCCCAGGGCCTTTGCACACGCAAGTCCCTCTGGTTGAAATTCCCCCAAGAGCTCCTCTTCATCCCGTGTGTTTCAGCTCAAGCATCCTTTCTCAGGGAAGTCCTCCCTGACTCCGGGACAAGGTCAAGTTCCCTCTTACTCCCACAGCAGCACGCACTTCTTTGCAGCCCTTGCTGGCTACACACTCATACGTTTCATTACAAGAAAGCCATGGAAGGAAGACAGGGTCTTTTCTGCTCACAGGGTTTCCTGGCTCCTAGCACTATCCCCAGTGTGTTGTGGGTACTTGATAAATATTTATTGTCTCTTGTGTAAGTGGAGGTGGAGCTTGCCCTGCCCAGCTCATAATAGTGACAGGAAGACTAAGAGAGCAAACAGATACCCAAAGACTCGGCAAACCATGAACAGTCTGGTGACCCTAGGAACACATGCTCTATGGGGAGCAGATCCATTAAGGTGGGGAAGTTAAGTCATGAGTACATGGAACGTATGTGAATTTTTTCAGGGTGGATGAAAGGGCTCAGCTCACTTCCCCCTGGACCAGGGAAGCTTTTAGCTCTCTTTGGATCAATCTAGGGAGGCTTCCTGGAAGAAGGACGGTGGTTTCCTTGATGATGCAATCAATAGTATAACCAAGAGTTCAGAGGGTAGAGGAGGGGTCATTCCTGCCCCCACCAGGTGAGCGCAGAGCCCGGCCCTGCTCTGCAGCTCCCGGCCACAGCCCCCACCTACCTGCTCGTCCACTTTGTGGGCGATGACGGTGGCTCCTTCTTCCAGCTCCGCCACACTGATGGGCCGGACCCGGAGCGCCACCTGGGAAGGAAGGGCAGACCCCCAGGATTAGATGGAGAGGGCTGTGCTGGGCCCCCGAGAGAAGGATGAGAGGACCCCAGGATGCTTCCCTCGGACAAGCCCTGTGGGTTCCTCTCTGATCAGCCAGCCAGGCCCGGTTCATCTTGAGGAAAACTCGGTGGTTCAAGGTGACCATCCAGGGCGAGGGCATCAGGTCCACAGCATGCGGGCTGTGTCTGTCTATGAATTTCCCAGGAGCCTGTGCACCAGAGGAGAGCCCCAGAGGAGACAGCTGTCTGCTCCTCCCAGCTGCATCAGTCACACGCCCGAATTAAGCACCTGCAGCTCCCCTGGGCTTTGAACCTGGAGCCCTTGGCACCGGGGCAGCCTGTCTGTGCGTCTGTGAGTGACGCGCTGCACGTGGCGGCCGGGTGGTGGGGTGGAAGCCCAGGGAACCTCCCCTCCTCATGCTGACTACATCCCTACCCAAGGACAGCGCCGTCTGGGGCTCCCTCCTCTCTCGGTCTTCCGGCCAGAGAGAGACGGTGGGTCCCCATCCTGGGCATGGGTCTCTCCAAAAGGAGGGGGAGCTGTTCCTTCTGATCAAGGGGAAACACCTGCTGGGTGGGTGGGTGTAACCAGCCCTCCGCAGGCCCGGTAAGAAGCCTTCACTCTCAGAGACACTCCATTGTCAGGGTGCCCCCCTGCCTCCTCAGTCAAACTCCACGGATGGGAGGGGCGGCCTCTGTCTATACCTGCCAAGGCAAGCCATTTGCAAAGAGACGATTCTAAACTGCCAGACAGGATGTTCCAGAGCCCTGGGCTTGCTGGGGTTGCCTTATCCTCCAGTTACATCATCACCCACCCGCTGGTGGTGGAGGAGCTTCCCCAGATCTCAGAAGTTAGGGGCTGGGAGGGCGCCTCGGCCTTGGGATCACTGACGGCCCCACCCCCGTCACTCTGAGCTGGCCCTGTTGGTAATCAGAAATCTGTCTTTGTCTCTAGCTGCTTCTTGGACCCCCACCCACACCTCCTCCTCCGCCCCAGGCCCCAGGGCCCTGGGGCTCCATCGCGCGGCTTCCAGCACTTCCGCCAGTAACCAGCCACCCTCAGTCCCGTGCCCGCTCCTCTGGCACGTGGGGACTCTCGCCCACCTATGGTCCCCAAAGCCCTCTAACCTCCTGACCCCACCAGTCCCGGGTACCCTCATTCACTGGGAAACCTCCACTTTCCTTTTCCGGAAGATGGGTCAGGCGGCCCTGCTCCTGTCTCTTTGGGATCAGAAAGCAGTCTGGCCGCAGGGTGTCCCCTGGTGGGAAGGTGTAAAGGGCGGTGGGACTGAAGCCTGGCCAACTTCTCAGGTCTTGGCAGGGTGGCCAGGATGCCTTCCTTCCTGATATCCACGACTTGGGAACGTTGCTCTGGACCGTCGCAGCCCCTGGTCTTAAGTGTCCTCTTAGTGGAAACGCCCGATACAGTCTGGGCGCCGCCGGCAAGGTCTGGGTTCTGGGGGCCGGAGATGGGGTCGAGGAGGAGGAGGAGGCTGACCGGGTCTCACCATGAGTTGCTGGTCCTTGGAGTCCCCGCTGTCCTTCATGCCTGCGACGGGCGGAAGGGCTCAGGCCGAGATCGCGAGCATGGCCGAGCCGCACGCCCACCGCCGCCCGGGCCGCGCGGCCGCTGCCTGACAACCTGAAACCAACAAGGCGCGCGCGGCCGAGGGCGCGGACCGGGGCGGGCGGGGCCTGGGGCGGGCCCCGACGGCGGCCCGCCCCTCCTCGCGCTGCCAACGGGAGGTGGCCAAGCCTGCGCCGCTTCCCGGCTAGCGTCGGCCTGGGCGACCCCCGGACCCTCCGCGCGGCTCTGCATCCGCCCCGCGGGCGCCCGCGCTCCCTGCCTTCCGCCCGCTCGGGCCACGCGCATCGGCTGCCCCGTCCGCCTGCCCGTCCGTCCGTCCGACTCAGCGTCTCCCGGGTGGCGGCGGGCAGCCTCATGTTTCCATGGGCGCTGCGGGCACCGTGGCTGAGGCTTGGTTCGCCGGCGCGGTGTCTTCGCCGAGTGTCCGGTGACAGAGCAGCTGGGGAGGATGCCCGGGCTGCCCACCGGCGCACGTGCAGGGGAACGCCTGTGTCACTTGGGTTGTCACAGAAGAGCCCCGTGAACTCACAGGACCTGATGGGTATACCCAGCGTCTAGGCCAAGACGGGTGGGTCTGTGTGCCTGCTGGCTCCTTGCCTGCTGTAAGACCCACAGTATCGTTGAGTCGCTAAGTCGTGTCGGACTCTTTTGCGACCCCATGGACTGTAACCCACCAGGCTCCTCTGTCCCTGAAAAATTTCAGGCAAAAGTACTGGAGTGGGTAGCCCTTCCCTTCTCCAGGAGATCTTCCCGACCCAGGGATCGAACCTGTGTCTACTGGCATCTCCTGCATTGCAGGTTTTGGTGGATTCTTTACTGCTAAGCCACCAGGGCAGACCAAGAGCCACCATACTGTGCAAGAAAGTGCAGGTCAGACGCTGCCGTCCCCGTCCTTGGTGGGAACAGCAGTGACTGCAGCTGCAGGGAGCACAGCGGAAAGATTGCTGGCCTCAGGAGGCCCTGGGAAAACAGGATTCTGGTCTCACCTCGCATCCAACCTGCTGAACCTCCTGGAGCCAGGTTTCCTGTGCCCCCTGGGCCTTGGTTTCCGGGGTGATGGTGAAGCTCCACCCGCTTCTGATGGAAGAAGCCCCCATCTTTCCTGTCTCCTCCTGAAGTTGAGCCTGGCAGCACCCCCGCAATGACTGGGCGAGGGGCGTCCAGTGAGGCTCCCTTTAAGGAGCTGGGTAAGGAAGAGCCGCTCATACCCCGGGACGGTCTCAGACGGCCTGGCACACATCCAGAACGTGATGCCAGCCTGTGCCCTGGGACTGGCTTCCCTGGCTGCCCCTGAGGAGCTTGTGTTCGGTACAGTTATTAATAAACAGTATCAGGAACCTGCCCGTGGCCTTGGGGTCGGTAAACAGATAAACCAAGGATAGCCTGGTGGAAACCAAACACCCCTGCAGGGGCTCCCGAGGTTTCGGCCGGCTCTCTGGCCCCGGCTGCTCCCGGGACTGCGCACAGCACTTGGCTGGTTTGCAAGTGGGTGAGCGGCCCTGAGAAGCAGGTACGTTTGAAGATGAATCATCTGGATCAAAAACACTTTCCAGGGAATTCCCTGGTGGTCCAGCGGCTAGGACTCTGTGCTTTCATTGCCGAGGGCCACGTTCAATCCCTGCTTGGGGAACAAAGAGCATGGCGAGGGTAAAAAAAAAAAAAAAAAATCCCACCCAGGATGGCCCCTGCTGGTCAAAAGAAGAGGAGCTTCTGAGCAGGCAGTCCCAGCCCATCTTACTTGCATCCTGACTCATCACGAAGTCCTCTCTATTCTCAGACATTCGCTGCTTGACTCTGGTATTTCTGTCAGCGACACCGCTGTCTTTGGGAGCCCTGCACATCTAAGTCGTCTTTGAGTTCCCCTTTCCTCTCATCCTCTCCGTTCGTTTTCTTTATGTACATACATATTTTAAAATGTGTTTCGTTTTGGCTGTGCTCGGTCTTCATCGCCCCGCGCAGGCTTTCTCTAGTCGCTTCGAGTGGGGGACACCCTGCGCTGCGGTGCTCAGGTTTCTCCTCTCGTTGAGGGACACAGACGCCACGTGCCGCGGCTCGGCAGTTGCGGCTCCCGGGCTCTAGACACAGGCTCAGTAGTTGTGATGCCTCGGCTTAGTTGCTCCACAGCATGTGGGATCTTCCCGGGGCAGGGATAGAACCCGTGTCCCCGGCACTGGCAGGCAGATTCTTATCCACGATACAACCAGGGAAGTCCTCTTCTCTCTCTCTTTCGACTACACCGTGTGGCACGCGGGATCTTAGTCCGCTGACCAGGAATCAAGCCTGGGCCCTTGGCAGCGGAAGCACCGAATCCTAACCCAAACTCGACTCTGATCCTGGCGGTTCTACTTTGGCAAGTGCGTCTCCTCCTTGTCATCCCCTGGCTGCACGCCCTAGGCTCCAGCTTTTACCTCTTCTCACCTGGACGGCATCACGGCCTCCTGGGGCCCCTGCCTGCTGTCTCCCTGACTTTTCAAAGCTATGCTCCGACCTGGAAGCAGAAGCAGGCCTCTGTTTCTGGGAGGCAGAGAACAGCCCTAAGTGGGCCCCTAGCAGCCCCCCTTTGCCTCCCCTGGGGCCAGTGTCATCTCAGGGGCCTCTGGACCCTGGGGAAGCACTGGGTTTCTAACAAAGGGCAAGGAGACCCTTCTTCAGAGTTCCGCCCTGGGGCCCACAGAACCCAGTTGCCCTGCAGAAGGGACTGTGGGGCCGTGACCCCCTAGAGCGCCCAAGGCCGCCATGGCGGCAGCTGTGCATCGTTGGCCAGCGGCATCGTAACCGATCAGGTCAGCAGAGAGGAAAACACAGGTCCGGGAGGACGCAGACTCTCCCCCGGGTGTGCATGGACCCGGGGTTGGGGGGCCTTAACTGCCGTGGACACACCAGTCCGGCTGCTGCTTCCGCCACCCTCCCGTCCTGCTTGGATGGGTCCCCACACCCAGGCCCCGTCATCCACGTTCCACGCCCACGTGGCAGGTCTTTCCAGTGGCGTCTGGGTCTCCAGTGATGCATCATGGTTTTGTCTTGCTTCCCATCGGGGAAGACTAGGCAACAGGCTCCAGAGGAGGCTGAGGAACAAGAAGGCGGATGATCATCGGTGAGGATGGGCGGTGATGGGTGTCGCAGTCTCAGAGCCCACGACGCCCTTTACCACTTGGTGTCTGCGGGGACCGCCTCTCTGTTTCCACACCCGATCCTCAAATGCCATTTGGCACCATGGCATGTCTGCACCACAGTGAAGGGCTTGAGACTCCAGAGGTGGCCCATCCTGGCCAGCACCAGCCAAAGGCCCAAATTCTGGTACGGTGGGGGAATACTCTCCCTGGGAGTTCATCAGCCGAACATCTCACACAGTGGTCCGTCAGTGTGCCCGGGGCCAATGCAGGGAGCTCTGACTTTCTCCAGGAGGTTTCACTGGATCAACTGTTTTCCGTGAGGGCTTCTTGACCTCCGCGCTGCTGACGTCTCGGCCGGGATGATTCACTGTGGTGTCGACTGTCTTGTGCACCCCGGAATATTTAGCAGCACCTGTGGCTTCTATCCACGGGATGCTAGTAGAGCCCTGCGAGTGGTTATGTCAGTCTGAAATGTCCCCAGGACTCCCCTGGTGGTCCCGTGGTTACGAATCCGCCTTCCGATGCAGGGGGACACGGGTCTGACCTGTCCAGGAAGATTTCACATGCTGCGGGGCAACGGAGCCTGTGCACCACCAACCGCTGAGCCGAGTGCCCAGAGGCCGTGCTCCTCGCCGAGAGGAGCCACCGCAATGAGAAGCCTAGGCTCTGCTGCTGGAGAGGAGCCCCTGCCCTCAGCAACTGGAGAAAGCCTGTGCTCAGCCACGAAGACCCGGCGCGGCCAAAAATAATCAGCTAATTAAAAAAATCAAAATGTCCCCAGATATCACCAAGTGTCCCACGGAAGGCAAAATCCCCCCCCCTTGCCCCACCACTGAAACTGCTGGCCTTTGTCAGGCAGTTCTGGGGCTCCCTGCGTCCTCCCGCAGTTAGGGGCCCATCACAGGAGACCCCACAAAGCAGGATATGGGGTGTGTCAGCAGCCCCTCCCTGGATGCAGGTGGGCCGGCTCCTTCCTCTTCCTGGGAGAACGAGGCATGGGGTGCGTAAGGGATAGGCTCTGGGGTCCCCTCTGTGCCACTGCTCCCACGAGACTCGGGCAGCCCCCTCCCTCGGGGTCTTGCTCGGCAGGCACGTAGTGACTTGGGGTTGAAGGTGCTTGATATCACCCCTTCTGGGGCTATTGCAAAGACCAAGTGCTCAATCCATACGGCCCTTGATGACTGTTTTATCATGGCAACTGTATTTTTTTCCCCTCTTTGGGCACAAGGGGTGGCTGACCCTGGGTCCTTCGCCAGTGAGATCCTCAACACAGGCGGTTTCTAAAAGGGCACTTCCGGTCACCTTCGGGACCAGCGGCCACTTTAGACTGAACGGTGGCCTGGAACTCCTGGCGCAGGCCGGCTTCTGAATGGCTCTCTGGTCCTACCGTCTCTGGTCACTGAGCGCTCTGTGTTGCCGCGGTTTCAGGGCAGCCCACCGCCCCTGCTGCAGCGCCGGAGGACCTTGCGCCACACCCAGCCTGTGGTCATCTGCCCTCAGGCTCACAGTGAGCTGCCTGGGCTCCCGTCCCCGCACCAACCCGCATGAGCCCGGTCACCTGGCACATGCCCACCTGTCTCCCAGAACCCGCTTCTCCCTCTGCTGAGGAGGAATAGTCAGAGCAGAAACCTTCAGCAACTTTATCAAAAGAGCGACAGAGATAACTTGAAAAGCTCTGAGTACAGGGAATGGCAAGACACTTCAGTATTCTTGCCTTGAGAACCCCATGAGAAGTGTGAAAAGGCAAAATAATAGGATACTGAAAGAGGAACTCCCCAGGTCATTAGGTGCCCAATATGCTACTGGAGATCAGTGGAGAAATAACTCCAGAAAGAATGAAGGGATGGAGCCAAAGCAAAAACAATACCCAGCTGTGGATGTGACTGGTGATAGAAACAAGGTCCGATGCTGTAAAGAGCAATATTGCATAGGAACCTGGAATGTCAGGTCCATGAATCAAGGCAAATTGGAAGTGGTCAAACAAGAGATGGCAAGAGTGAACGATGACATTCTAGGAATCAGCGAACTAAAATGGACTGGAATGGGTGAGTTTAACTCAGATGACCATTATATCTACTACTGTGGGCAGGAATCCCTCAGAAGAAATGGAGTAGCCATCATGGTCAACAAAAGAGTCCGAAATGCAGTACTTGGATGCTGTCTCAAAAATGACAGAATGATCTCTGTTCATTTCCAAGGCAAACCATTCAATATCACAGTTATCCAAGTCTATGCCCCAACCAGTAATGCTGAAGAAGCTGAAGTTGAACGGTTNGCGCCCGCCGCCTGGCGGGGACGCGCACGCACGCCGCGCCCGCAGACTCGCGTTCTCTCGCGAGCCCGCGAGCTCCGCCGGGCGCGCGCGGGGCGGGGCGGGGCGCGTGGGTGGGGCCCGGCGGTCACGTGGCCCGCTCGGGGGCTGCGCCTCTTGCTTCCCTGGAAGGAGCCGCACCCACCTCGGGGCGCGCGGCTCCTTCCGGGGATCCAGGGGGCTGGAGGGCGGCCCCAGGCTCTGCCCTTTGGGCTCCCAGCGGCTCCCGCCGGTCCCAGTGCCCGCCGCCGGCCGCCGAAGCCTTTGGCTCCAAAGCTGTTCAAACAGAGAGCGGGCGTTTGCGGTTTCGGTGCATTTTCTTCCAGTGGGTCCCTTGACCCCCCCGCCCTCCCGAGCCCGGGATGGGAACCGGCGTGACCCCCAGCCCCACCCCAGACCCAGACAAGACGCTGCTTGGGGAGGAGGGGCCGGGGAGGCGGGGCCGGGGAGGCACCGAGACGGGCCGTGGATGTCTCCCGGACGCGGTCCGCACGCGGGCTGCCGCCGACGTCTGCACGGGTGAGGTCACCCCGAAAATCCCCCCGCACCGGACACCGACGCGGCTCTTCCCCAGAGGAAGCAGATAAGCAGACAGACCGAGGACAGACCGGCGGAGGTTAGGTTTCCTGCCGGATTGCAGAGGATGTGACCGGCCAAGACTCGGGCCCGGACGCCTGCAGGGCTGCGGGGCCACAAGTGACACCTGGGCTGGCAGAGGGACGCCTCGCAAGGACCCCGGAAGCCAACTTCTCTCTCAGCGCTCTAGTTTCAAGTGGAAAAAGCCCTCTGGGCTGGTCTCTATGAAAGTTCAGTTCCTTCCAAGAGCCTCGTCTGGGGCTTCCGGGGCTCAGAAGCTTGTGTGTGTCAGGCAACGAGGTAGCAGAGAGGTCAGTGCCCCGAGAGGCTCAAGAACACGTTTAAACAAAAAAATACGTGGTAATCAGTTTGCTGGCCGGACTGGGTTAATGGCCGAGGAGCCCCATGACTCAGTAAATTGGCTGCAGTAAGCAATACCTGTGCTAGGATTATCTCCTGTTGTCCTGGCCAAGCCCATCGTGTGGACAAGCTGCCCTATACAAAGCAGGGTAGGTGCCCCTCCAGTATCACTAGGCGGTGCCTCTAGGCAAAATAGATAGTAAAAGTCCACCCAGGTTGGAAGAGCTCTCTGCAGCTTCAGCTACTGTTTGGGAAGCTTGGTTCTCCACCCTTGAAAGGACAGACCTCGGTCCAGGACAGGGTATAGCACTGGTCCCCAAGCAGCGTGTCTGCTTGGACTCCACATGGTAATCTGAATGCCACAAAAACAGGAAGAGGGAGGCCTATCAGTTAGATAGTTGGCATCTTTTTCTTCCTTTTCCGGGAGTGCTCACAACATAACTGAAGCACCAAGGATCCCTCTTCAGGCAGGAAGGCTTTCCCGCCCTGCCAGTTCATGCTGTGACATGTAGAACAGCAGAGGAAGGTGTCCAGAGGCCTGCCTGTAACCTCACGTTGAACAAGCTTGACTCATATCAAACCCTGCTGCCTGCCTCAGTGCTTCAGAAAAAAAAGAGACCTCTGTGGGCCCTGCCTGGGGTCAGGCTGCAGTCGTCCAATAGCTTCTGTCTGGTTGTCAAGCCACCTTGAAAGTGTGAGCATTAAAATGAGCTGGTGGTATAGTAGACAAGAATCCTGCTGATGCAGGGGCCACAGGGTTCGATTCCCGGTCTCGGAAGATCCCACGTGCCGCAGAGCAACTGAGCCCCGTGTGCTACGACTAGTGGGCACACGGGCTCCTAGCGCCCATGCTCTGAAGTGAGAAGCCACCGACATGAGAGATGCAAGGTAGAGAAAAGCCCATGCTCTGCGATGAAGACCCAAAAGCAATCAAATAAAGGAATTATGTTTTTAATGAGCTGGAGGGACTTCCCTGGCAGTCTGTTCGTCAAGACTTCACCTCCCACTGCAGCGGGCGCAGGTTCAGTCCCTGGTCGGGAAGCTAGGATCCCACATGCCTCCTGGCCAAAAAACCAAAGCCTGAATCAAAAACTATTGTAACAAAGACTTTAAAAGAAATGGTACACATGAAAAAAAATCTAAAAAAAAAAAGGAGCTAGAGGTTTGATGGTTCCTCAGAGAAGGCAATGGCACCCCACTCCAGTACTCTTGCCTGGAAAATCCCCTGGACAGAATATTGTAACAAAGACTTTAAAAGAAATGGTACACATGAAAAAAAATCTAAAAAAAAAAAGGAGCTAGAGGTTTGATGGTTCCTCAGAGAAGGCAATGGCACCCCACTCCAGTACTCTTGCCTGGAAAATCCCCTGGACAGACGAGCCTGGTAGGCTGCAGTCCATGGGGTCGCTGAGAGTTGGACAAGACTCAGTGACTTCACTTTCACTTTTCACTTTCATGCATTGGAGAAGGAAATGGCAACCCACTCCAGTGTTCTTGCCTGGAGAATCCCAGGGATCGGGGAGCCTGGTGGGCTGCTGTCTATGGGGTCGCACAGAGTCGGACACGACTGAAGTGACTCAGCAGCAGAAGGTTACACTTAGGATTGCCATATGACCCAGCAATTTCATTCCTAGGTATATATCCGCAAAGAATTGAAAACAGGTGTTCAGAGGGAAAATTGTACACCTGTGTTCATGGCAGCACTATCCCGAACAGCCCAAAGGGGTGAACGACTCATATATCCCTGGATGGATGGGTGGATGAACAGTGTGGTGTATCTATGCAGTTCAGTTATCCAGGCATTAAAAGGAATGAAGCGCTGACACGTGCTACAACGTGGATAAACCCTGAAAACGTTACGCTACGTGGAAAAGCTGGTCGTAAAAGTCCACACGGTGTAAAGCTCCATTTATAAGAAATGTCTAGAATAAACAAATCCATAGACACGGCAGACTAGTGCTTGCCAGCAGTAGGCAGAAAGAACAGGAGTGATTGCTTCATGAGCATAGGCTTTCTTTGGGTGATGAAGATGTTTAAGAACTAGATGGTGGTGACGGTCCATTCACGGAATTTGGGGGGATATTATATACATCCTGTATGTATAGGGTGTGCTCTGTCAGGTCTGATTCTTTGTGACCCCGTGGACTGCAGCCCGCCAGGCTCCCCTGTCCGTGGGACTCTCCAGGCAAGAATTCTGGAGTGGGCTGCCATTTCCTTCTCCAGGGGATCTTCCGCATCCCAGGGTAGAACCCGTGTCTCCTGCACGGCAGGCGGATTCTTCACCCACTGAACCATGGGGAAGCCCCTGGGAATCTACTAAATGCCCCCAAATCATACACTTTAAAACGGTTGAATGATGAATTTAATGTTATGTAAATTTCACCACAATAAAATCAGGTAGGGGAAACAGTAGCTTCCATAAAACGAAGTTGTTTACTGTTGAAGACCCACAGTATAAAAGATTCAATGAATGAAACTGTGATTATGAGTTTTTCTTTTTTGGTGATGCAGCTTGTGGGATCTTAGTTCTCTGAGCAGGGATTGAACTCAGGCTCTTGGCAGTGAAAGAGCTGAGTCCTAACCACTGGATAGCCAGGGAATTCTCTGGTTATGTTTATTTTAAAGTAACTCGAACAATTAAAATTATTTGCACCAGAAGCAAATCTATTCTAGCTATTGCTTCAAGTCACATTGTAATGATATTAGTGAATATTATAATTTTCAGACATTTTTTCATAACTGAAAAGATAATCTAAAGTTTTTAAGGGAATATACAGTCTGTTGCTTGGAATTGAATCTGCTGGCTACTGTATTTCTGATAGACACAGATGTGAATCCATCGGAAACATCTGGATTAGCCTGTTAATCCGTGTGCAGATGAGGGGTTCAGATAGCCTGAGGAGGAGCTGTGATCAAAAGATTGCACAGTTAAACGGTTAATTAGTTGTAGTGTGGCTCTCTTCTTGCTGGAAACTCAAAGTCTAGTGGCAAACAGTCTTGCTAGATAAATAATCACGGTGTGACTAACAGTGTAGAAACACATTTCCACGCGAATTTTCTGCTCTGATGTGGTCACTGCAGGAAGGCTCAGGCCCGGTCCAGCAGTACTGTCGATTCCTTAATCCATCTGTTCTTTTTTCCCCTCCTGGGCTGCTCCATGGCTTGTGGGGTCTTAGTTCCCTTGCGCTCTCAGTGGTGGAAGCGCCGGGGCAGTCCGGCTGTTTGTGACTTTCTGTTGGATGAGAGAGAGACAGGTTTCCGGTGTTAGAGTCACAGTTTTCTAAAAGTGTGGGCTTCCCTCGTGGCTCGGTTAGTAAAGAATCTGCCTGCAGTTCTGGAAACCCCGGTTTGATCCCTGGGTCCGGAAGATTCCCTGGAGAAGAAAACAGCAACCCACTCCAGTGTTCTTGCCTGGGAAATCCCGTGGACATAGGAGCCTGGCGGGCTACAGTCCCAGAGTCAGACACAAGTGAGCAACTAACAGTTTTAAAAATAGTGGCACTACTTAGCTCATTTACCAGACTCTGTGACAAACAACTCTGGGCTGTTTACAAAAATCGATGTTTTTCACAAAGGACAAAAATGTGTCACCCTCAGACATGTTCGAAGGAATGTGCCACAGGCACTTGGAACAATTCCAAAAAAGGAGTTCTAAAAAAAAGATTTTGGAACGATGGGAAACGTAATTTAAATAAGTGCTTGGCCTGCCAAGGTGACTACTCACTCTTTAGGATGGGACAACACCCATTTAGATGTGTTTATTTAAAAATCAAGTCACGTTACTGGATGGGGAAACCATGGGTTAATTTTCTAATAAAGACGGCAACACAGCCAGGGTTTTTTTCTGCTTGACTCTTAAGTCTCATCACCAGTGTTATTATAACAGATGGATTCTGCTTCTTTGTTTCAGATAAAACAGGCGTGGGTTTTTCGTGTCTTCCTTTCTGTGCTAGGAAAGGAAGGGAATTCCCTAGTCTTCCCAGAATACAGATCTTCTGAGCTGTGTGTGTGTGCGCGCGCGCGCGTGTGTGTGTGTGTGTGTGTGTGTGTGATGTTTTAAATGCCCCAAAGCACTTTGACCTACTTTATCTCATTTTCTGCTCACAATAGGCTTTTGGAGCACCCAGTGTTAAGCTCACTCGTAGCCTCGCTCCTGTCCGGGGGCAGGGGCAGAGCAGAACCAAAACCACCTCCTTTTGACTCTAAATCCAGGGCTCTTTCTGACTCACCAGAAAGAGGTAGTTCCCTGGGTGCCCAGGTGTACGAAGATCGCATTTAAGGAACAAGTAAAGTGATCTGTTCCTTGGTTACTCGCTCTGTTTTTCCAGCCCCTTTTGGGCTAAATGCCGCCGCAAAGTTTACCAGCTTGCAGGCTGATTGCTAGCACAGTAAGCTGTTCTGCACTGGCGCTCGGACTCTGGTTTGTAAACTGTTCTGGGTGACTGAGGCAAAAGCAAGGAAAGAGGAGGCTGGCTTTGCAGCCATATTTACATGGTGGCGGAAACCCCAGAGGGTCCCTTCGCGTGAGTCTGGTATGAAAAGGCAACCTTCTTTGTCATGAAACACGATGGTGCCCTTACCTGGATAAGCCTCTCATATGGAAAGTTGGGTATGAAACCCAGCATGTGGGATTGCCTTCGTGGTGGTTTTTGTTGCTGATGTTATCGAAGGAAAACGTGACTTTAATTACTGGCTGTGTTTTTCTCAGCCTCTAAGGAAGGTCCGTGGGCTGCTGTCGGGCGGTCGTGTCCTCCCAGCCTCTCTGGAGTCAGAAGCCTGCCTCTCAAAGACACACACCCGTCCTCGGAGAAACCCTCTCGCCTGGCTGGCTCGGTGCGCCGGGCGTGTTTGCGGGAAGTCTGTCTACGTGACCGTGGACGCGAGGCCGCCTGGAAACCTGAGACTCT
>SJYX01022784.1:32261-42567 GCA_006410675.1 Oreotragus oreotragus
GGAAGGCAGCGCTGGGGGCGCGGGGGGCGCCGCGGTCAGGCCCGGGCGGGCGCAGGCCAGAGCCGACCGGAGGCCCCACAGGAACCAAAGCCGCCCCGGGCGCTGACCGCGGAGGGCGGTTCGGGAGGGTGCGGGGGCAGCACTGGCTGGAAAGTGAGCTCAGATCCCCGTGGCCTTGGGTTTCAGGGGAGGGGCGCCGTCTCCTCCCGGGAGGCAGTAGGGAGCCACAGAAGGTCTTTGCGGGAGGGATGCTGGCAGTCCCTGCGGAAGATAAAGTCTGAGTTTGGATTTAAAAAAATGCTTGGTGTCTGCAGGGCAGCCTTGGCTTTGGTCCCAGAAAAGCTGCCTACCCAAGGAGCGAGGAGGCAGGAGGCTAGGACTGCTGCCCCCAAGGTCGAGGTGCTGCTCACGTTACTGGGGAGAGAGGGGGCGGGGGCGGGCCGAAGGTCCCCGCCTAAAGAAAGAAAGTGAAACTGGCGGTGGCCGGGCCAGGGGCCCTCGCAGGTGCGCCTTCTGTCTTCGCTTCCTGCCGTCGCTGCCTGAGCCCTCCGGGGGGCTCTTCCCAGGCAGGCCGGAGCCGGAAGGAAGCGGGGCGGGAACCTTGGAAAGTCCCTGAGCGGGGAGCATCTCAGTTAAAAGAACGTGGAGACAGCGCTTTTCTCGCTGATAAGGGCGAGGCTGGAGACCCGAGCTTGGTCGGAGGGTCCAGCGGGCCTGCGGAAGCCGGAAGGAGGCGGGATCTCCCGCCTGGCCCAGGGCAGGGCCTCAGGGCGGGCAGCGCTGCAGAGATGCTGCCTGTGGGAAGCCCCGGCCTGCGGGGAAAGGGCTTGCCCGTGGGGTGAGTCACCTCCGCCCCAGGACGGAGGGAGCAGAGGGCAGAGTCGGGCTGGGAGCGTCTTTACTCCCCAAGCGCTCCACGCGGGAGTCGCAGAGCCCCGCGGCGTTCCTCTGGACTTCGGACCTGGCCTGCTGGGTTGGAATCTCATCTGTCTCCGCCCCTTCCTAGGTCTGGGCCAGGCCTCCTGCGGTGTACAGGTTCTCTCTTGAACGCGGAGCTGGTGGAAAGGGCATCCATGTGACATGAGGCCTAACTCTCTAAAACACACTTGGGGCTTCCCACACTTGGGCGGTCCAGTGGTTAAGACTTCGCCCTCCGACAAAGGGGGTGCGGGTTTGATCCCTGGTAGGGGAGCTAGGATCCCACAGGCTTCAAGGCCAAAAAAACAAACTTAGAATATTGTAACACTATTGTAACTAAAGTCAATTTTGTAACTAAACAACAATATTGTAACTAAAGTCAATAAAGACTTCAAAATAGTCCACATTAAAAAACAAACAAACAAAAAAAACACCACCTTTAGAAAAGGGCCTTCCCTGTGTTAAATCCAGGGGTTCCAGTCCACTTCTTTTCCTCCTCCATCCCACTTCAACTCACTCAAACTTCTTTTCCTAGATTACATGCGAAGTTCAAAAACTCACTTCTATTTCTATATTTTCAGTAGTGAGCATATATTTGCAGGGGAACAAGGAGACTTGTAAAATCAAAGATGTCCGTTTTCTCAAGCAGAGTCCACCGGACTCCCGCGTAAGGCAGGGAGAGTGTGATGTCTTCTGGGGAACAGGGGATGGGACAACATGGCCCTATTTGCCTTTGATCATCTCTAGCTGGTGTTTCTGGGAAGTGTGTGCCCGGACTCGCTGCAGGAGCTCTTCTTGGGATGCAGAAGATGGAGGGGAACCATTCCTTATCAGAGAGGGGCATCCTCGCTTGGCTCAGATCATTCTGCGTGGAATTCCTGAAGCCACATTCCCGTGTTCCTACCTGCTCCCTCCGTCCCCGACTCACTCAGTCACCCACTTCACCTGGAAGCCATGGAGGTGCAGCTCAGGTTGAGAAACAAGACGTCCTGTTACTTCTGAACTGAGCTGATCGGTTTCGATAGACAGGTGTGATCTAATCAATTGTCTTGCAAGGAAAGCAAATTTTCATCAAACTCCAATGTATTTTCACCACACTGTTCTTCTCTCATGCATCTTGGACTAAAATAAAACAATGTAGGTTCAACAAACATTTGGATGAATACAGTCACTTATCCTGAAGACCATTTCGACTGCACAGGTTTTCCTTTCTCCCCTCACCTTGTCCAATTCATCAAGTCAAGTCCCACTCGCTACTCAAATACAATTTATTTCTATCCCAAGTCATTCCAAAAAGGACTTGTTGTGGCTGACCAAAAGACCAAAACCTAGAGAATGAAACCAGTCATACATGAACTCAAACAGGAAGACAGATCGGAAAAAAAAAAAACGAAAAATCGAACATTCATTTCAATTCCTGCAAGAGAGCCTGATGCCAGATTTGTTCTGCTGCTCAGGGTGGGAAACGCCTGAGTGCACGTCTCTTTTTGACCAAGGAAAAGGATATGCTGTGATTTCCATCTTCATGGAACTAAACTTGGAAGGAGATTTCTTTTGTGGCGTTTGTTAGACAGAATAGACACTGTCTTGACAGTAGTTCGGGGTCAAGTCAGATTTTTTTTCAGAAAGAAATTCACATGATTTGTTCCTGGAATGACTTGGTAACCGCTGGAAACCCTCACACTGTAGATTTGCCCAGAGATGCCAGTTCAACGTGGGCATTTGAAAGCACACTGGTGGGAGCTCAGACTGGCAAGAATTTTTGGAGGCAAATGTTATTTCCTAACGTATTGGCCATTGTTTTATTTGGCATCTTTGAAAGAGTGAGCTTTATGTCGTCAGTGTCATTACGATGTTAATAGGATGCCGTTAGGTGAATCCTGTGACTTGCAAGTGGGGACTCAGGAGGAGCCGGGGATGTGGTCGTTTGGACAAGAGTCCTCTTAATCATCCAAACTCTTGATCCACTTATACCTTGCCTCTTTTCCGGCTTCCCTGGTGGCTCAGACGGCAGACAATCCTCCTGCAATGCGGGAGACCTGGGTTTGATCTCTGGGTTGGGAAGATCCCCTGGAAAAAGGAAAGGCTACCCACCCCAGTATTCTGGCCTGGAAAATTCCATGGACAGAGGATCCTGGCAGGCTACAGTTCATGGGGTCAGCTGCAAAGAGTTGGACATGACTGAGCGACTTTCACTTTCACTTTATGCCTCTTTCACAGTTGGATCAGTGAGGCACACAGGAGGTGCTTCATATAAAATGTGTGTGCGTGCTTGGTCGCTCGGTCGTGTCCAACTCTTTCTGACCCCCTGGACTAGCCCGCCAGGCTCCTCTGTCCATGGGGATTCTCCGGGCAAGAATATTGGAGTGGGTTGCCATGCCCTCCTCCAGGGGATCTTCCCAAACCAGCGATCCAATCCAGGTCTCTGGCATTGCAGGCGGATTTTTCACCATCCGAGCCCCCAGGGAAGCCTTAATATAAAACGGAAAGCTGTAAATTAGAAATCAAGACAAGGCAGGAGTTCCCTGGTGGTGTCGTGGTGAGCACACAGTCTCACCCCAAGCTGTTGAGTCAGAATCTGCGTTTTTACAAGATCCCTGGGGGACCGCTATGTGCATTAAAGTTTGAGAAGGTTGAAGAGCGGACTCTGGGGAGCGCTGAACAGCTCTGACCGGGGACTGGGATTCCCTGAGGAGCAGTCTTGCCTGACGTCCCTAGTGGGTCAGCGGTAGGTTTGGAATCAGCATCCAGGTGCCCTGGGTCCTAATTACGTTCCTTCTTCCCACCCTACCTCGTCCCCTCCACCTGGGAAATGAGGATGCTTGGCGAGATCCTTGTTGGAGCAGTAAACTGTGGGATGATGAGGCAGCCATTCAGTTTGTCATGCGAGCAAGGTCGCCTTAGAGACTGTGACCGCAGTGCCTCAGGTGGCCACTCTGCACACCTCAGCTTGACTCCTAGTCGACAGAGCCCGCTCACAGCTGTTAAGTAAGTTAAACAGCAGAAATATCCAGGACCAGATGATCTTAACGTTCTATCTTTTCAATAAAATCTGATTCTCAAGGAAACCACACAATCTCCTAATAGACAAGTCACCATCCAACCTAATCGAGAAAACAGAAAGCCTAGGTCAACAAATAAAAGACTGGGGAAACAGGTTCGCCAATTATGAGATTCTGAAATCGGTCTGCTCTCCCCACCCCCGAGTCTGGGAGCCCGGCCGAAGCGGGGCTTTCCCGCCCTCTGTCATGCTCCCTGGCGGCTGCCTGGCCGGGCTGACGTCACATCTGCTGGCTTTCGGCCAAGTCATCGCCGCATGAGTCAACCAGCCCTATTCTAGCACCTCAGCCTGGAGCTGAGATGTCAGAGCAGCTTGGCAGGAACTCTGCTCTTCCGCTGGGATGGGAACCCNGTCATGCTCCCTGGCGGCTGCCTGGCCGGGCTGACGTCACATCTGCTGGCTTTCGGCCAAGTCATCGCCGCATGAGTCAACCAGCCCTATTCTAGCACCTCAGCCTGGAGCTGAGATGTCAGAGCAGCTTGGCAGGAACTCTGCTCTTCCGCTGGGATGGGAACCCGGTTATCTAGAGCCTGGTTTGTTGACTGCGCCTCTGACGGCAGCTGCCCACGTCCCCTCTCTGTCCTGGCGTCACCCACCGCCCTCAGCTGCCCAGCTCTAGGCAAGGCCCCGTTTTTCAGGGACCGCTGCTGCTGTACCTGGGAGGGCTCACCCTGTCAGAGGCTGGGAGCTCGAGTCACCCCTTTACAGACGAAGAAATTGAGGACAGGGCGGGGGAGGGAAGTGGCTGTCAGATGAGACTGCTTTCATTCATTTTGTGCTCTTTCTGTTATACTATCTTTCAGTTCAGTTCAGTTCAGTCGCTCAGTCATGTCCGACTCTTTGCGACCCCATGAATCGCAGCACGCCTCCCTGTCCATCACCAATGACACTAATATTAGTAACAGTCACAACTGGCATCTATTGATCTGGCATACTATCATATAGGCANTCAGTTCAGTTCAGTTCAGTCGCTCAGTCATGTCCGACTCTTTGCGACCCCATGAATCGCAGCACGCCTCCCTGTCCATCACCAATGACACTAATATTAGTAACAGTCACAACTGGCATCTATTGATCTGGCATACTATCATATAGGCAGTCATTGTGCCATTCCCATTTCACAGAGGGGTTAAGTAACTTTCCCAGACTCACACAGTTTGTTGGTTAGTGAGTAGCAGTGTGGAGATGTGACCCCACATAATCTGACTTCAGATCCTATTCTCTCACCTCCACTGACTGCTCCAAGAGTCCTCACATTATTCTGGAAAGATACAGGACTCAGAAGAGACAGTAACTTTTAACAGTCCTCCAAAACACACAAGAAACTGTGCTTTATCCGACATTCACCACTTGCCAGTCACGGTTCTAAGTGTTTTAAAAACATTTTTAAATTTTATATTGGAGTATAGTTGATTTACAGTATTGTGTTAGTTTCAGGTATACAGCAAAGTGATTCAGTTATATGTATAAATATATATGTCCATTATTTTTCAGATTATTTCCCATTTGGGTTCTTATAGATTATTGAGTGGAGAAGGCAATGGCACCCCACTCCAGTACTCTTGCCTGGAAAATCCCATGGACGGGGGAGCCTTGTAGGCTGCAGTCCATGGGGTTGCTAAGATCCGGCACGACTGAGTGACTTCATTTTCACTTTTCACTTTCATGCACTGGAGAAGGAAATGGCAACCCACTCCAGTGTTCTTGCCTGGAGAATCCCAGGAACAGGGGAGCCTGGTGGGCTGCCATCTCTGGGGTCGCACAGAGTCGGACACGACTGAAGTGACTTAGCAGCAGCAGCAGATTATTGAGTATAGCCTCTCTTTGTGACCCCAGGAACCGTAGCCAGCCAAGCTCCTCTGTCAAGGAGTTTTCCAGGCAAGAATACTGGAGTGGGTTGCCCTTTCCTGCTCCAGGGGATCTTCCTGACCCAGGGATCAAACTTGAGTCTCTTGTGTCTCTTGCATTGGCAGGCAGACTATTTGCTCTCGCGCCACCTGGGAAGCCCTCATTAACACTCTCTGCTGTATACAGTAGGTCCTTGTGCTGTATACAGTAGGTCCCTGTTGATAATCTATTTTATTTATGTATAGTAGTGTGACCTGGGATAACCACGATGGTGTGGTCACTCACCTAGAGCCAGACATCCTGGAGTGTGAAGTCAGGTGGGCCTTAGGAAGCATTACTACAAACAAAACTAGTGGAGGTGATAGAATTCCAGCTGAGCTATTTCAAATCCTAAAAGATGATGTTGTTAAAGTATTGTACTCAATACGCCACCAAATTTGGAAAACTCAGCAGTGGCCACAGGACTGAAAAAGATCAGTTTTCATTCCAATCCCAAAGAATTCAAACTACTGTACAATTGTGCTCATTTCACATCCTAGCAAGGTAATGTTCAAATATTCTTCAATCTCGGCTTCAACAGTACATGAACTGAGAACTTCCAGATATACAACCTGGATTTAGAAAAGGCAGAGGAACCAAAGATCAAATTGCCAACATCCACTGGATCATAGAAACAGCAAGGAATTCCAGCAAAACATCTATTTCTGCTTCACCGACTATGCTAAAGCCTTTGTGTGGATCACAACAAACTGTGGGAAATTCTTAAAGAGATGGGAGCACCAGACCACCTGACTTGCCTCCTGAGAAACCAGTTTGCAGGTCAGGAAGCAACAGTGAGAACCGGACATGGAACGATGGGCTGGTTCAAAATGGGAAAGGAGTACGTCAAGGCTGTATGTTGTCACCCTGATTATTTAACTTCTATTCAGACTACATCACGTGAAATGCTGGGCTGGATGAAGCAGAAGCTGGAATCAAGATTGCCGGGAGAAATATCAACAACCTCAGATATGCAGATGACACCACCCTTATGGCAGAAAGTGAAGAGGAACTAAAGAGCTTCTTGAAGTAGGAGAAAGAGGAGAGTGAAAAATCTGGCTTAAAACTCAGCATTCAAAAATGAAGATCATGGCATCTGGTCCCATCACTTCATGGCAAATAGACGGCGAAACAATGAGAACAGTGTCAGATTTAATTTTCTTGGGCTCCAAAGTCACTGTGGATGGTGACTGCAGCCATGAAATTAAGACACTTGCTCCTTGGAAGAAAAGCTATGACAAACCTAGTCACCGTATTAAAAAGCAGAGTTATGACTTTGCCAACAAAGGTTCATATAGTCAAAGCCGTGGTTTTTCCAGTGGTCATGCGTGGATGTGGGAGTTGAACCATAGCAAAGGCTGAGCGCCGAAGAACTGATGCCTTTGCACTGTTGTGCTGGAGAAGACTCATCACCGTATTAAAAAGCAGAGTTATGACTTTGCCAACAAAGGTTCATATAGTCAAAGCCGTGGTTTTTCCAGTGGTCATGCGTGGATGTGGGAGTTGAACCATAGCAAAGGCTGAGCGCCGAAGAACTGATGCCTTTGCACTGTTGTGCTGGAGAAGACTCTTGAACGTCCCTTGGACTGCAAGGAGATCAAACCAGTCAGTCCTAAAGGAGATCAACCCTGAATATGCATTGGAAAGACTGATGCTGAAGCTGAAGCTCCAATACTTTAGTCACCTATGTGAAGAGTTGACTCTTTGGAACAGACCTTGATGCTGGGAAAGATTGAGGGCAGGAGAAGGGGCGGCAGATGAGATGGTTGGATGGCATCACTGACTCAAAGGACGTGAATTTGAGCAAACTCCCGGAGACAGCAGAGGACAGAGGAGCCTGCTGTGCTGTGGTCCGTGGGGTCACAAAGAGTTGGACTTGACTTAGTGACTGAACAATGAGTGTGGGCTTCCTGGTGGCTCAGCAGTAAAGAATCCACCGGCAAAGCAGGAGCTGAGGGTTTGATCCCTGAGTTGGGAAGATCCCCTGGAGGAGGAAAGGGCAACCCGCTTCAGGATTCTTGCCTGGAGAATCCCATGGACACAGGAGCCTGGGCGGGGGCGACAGTCTATGGGGCCGCAAAGAGTCAGATATAGCATATGCGCGCGCGCACGCGCACACGCAGTGCGTGGTGTTAATTCCACATCCCTGATTTCACCCCTCCCCCTCCCTTTCCCTTTTGGTAACCATCTATTTTCTATGTCTGTGACTCGGTCTGTTTAGTGAATCAGTTTACTAGTATCAGTCTTTTAGATTCCACATATGATATTTGCTAAATGCTTTTCACATGTATTAGCTCAGGTATCCTAAAACCAAAACTCCCTCCCAAAGAAAAACTCACAAGGAGGGAGCAGCAATGTCACCGCTGAGATGGGGAGAATGAAGCAGAGAAAGGCTACATAACCGGCTTGAGCACACTGGGGGCTCAGAGCCAGTCCACCTGGCAGGGGAGCTGCATTCCTCCCCGCTGACCGCGCTCCACTGCCGGCTCACCGGGTTATCCATTCTGTCCTCGCAGCGCCCGACACACAGACAGGCGCCACTTTCCATCCACTCACTTTTCTCCAGCGAGAGGAGGAGACAGACGCTCAGAAAGCTCAGGCAGCTTGCTAAGGCCCATGCAGGGAGCTGGTGGCAGCCCAGCTAGGGATGCAAGTGCCGGGGCGCACTGTTCACGCCCCCGAGCCTTGGTGCTGGGTCCAAGCTCGCCCTGGACCACAGTGCATGCGGGCGCCCGGGACCAGGGAGCATCCCGGCGCCCCGGCGCGCAAGGGCCCCCAGCCCCTGCGGCAACTTCTGCGCATCAGACTGCCCACCGGACACTAGAAAGCTAGGTTTGACTACTGTCCCCATTTTACAGGTAAGGAGACTGAGGCGAGTCAGGACCAACACTGGAAGAACTGTCGGTGTGATACAACAGTCTCCTTACAACGGTAGGAACATAATACAGTGTCTGGTGGAAAGGGGCTTCAGATTCTACTCCAGGAGTGGGGGAGGACCGCGGAGAAGGGCGCCTTTAATGTTAGACCGAAGGATGCTGCATCAGGCTCTGCTGGGCCCAGGAGAGGCAGAATGAAGATCCAGGTGATGCATCTTGTCTGCAGGGAGCCCTCTCCAGTTGGTGGGCTCTCCCCCTGGCTGAGATCTCCGTGGAGAGTGCAGCCACCTAATGTGAGAAACATTGTGAGTAGTGGGGGAGGGGGGGATGTTGAAACCATCCCTTCTGATGCTTTTGGTGACTGTCTGGATTCCTTGAAACATTTGCGGTCACTCCTCGATGAGCCGGAGTCTGAGAGTGGTAGTGCCAGACCTGCCTGAGGGGTCAGACAGGCCAATGATGACCTCTTGTTACAGCTGGGAAGCTGTGGTCTGGTCATCTCTGTGTCTGCGTGTCCACGTGCTGCGGAAGGGGTCTTCAGGAGGGATGCACACGGGGCACGAAGACGATGGCGGCCCTGGAGAGAGGCTGCAGCAACAGCCTCTGTGGAGAGCTTTAAAGTCCAGGCAGGTTTTCTGCTGGTGGACAGTCTCTGCTTAAGAAAAGGAGATCAAGAACGCTCTGAGATCCTAGGCGTCAGTCATATATGTATATATATATGGGGTTTTTTTTGCACTTCAGATTGATAGTTCAGTTCAGTTCAGTTCAGTCGCTCAGTCGTGTCCAACTCTTTGCGACCCCATGAATCGCAGCACGCCAGGCCTCCCTGTTCATCACCATCTCCCGGAGTTCACTCAGACTCACGTCCATCGAGTCCATGATGCCATCCAGCCATCTCATCCTTGGTCGTCCCCTTCTCCTCCCGCCCCCAATCCCTCCCAGCATCAGGATCTTTTCCAATGAGTCAACTCTTCTCATGAGGTGGCCAAAGTACTGGAGTTTCAGCTTTAGCATCATTCCTTCCAAAGAAATCCCAGGGTTGATCTCCTTCAGAATGGACTGGTTGGATCTCCTTGCAGTCCAAGGGACTCTCAAGAGTTTTCTCCAACACCACAGTTCAAAAGCATTGATTCTTTTTCTGCGCTCAGCCTTCTTCACAGTCCAACTGTCACATCCATACATGACCACAGGAAAAACCATAGCCTTGACTAGACGGACCTTAGTCGGCAAAGTAATGTCTCTGCTTTTGAATATACTATCTAGGTTGGTCATAACTTTTCTTCCAAGGAGTAGGCGTCTTTTAATTTCATGGCTGCAGTCACCATCTTCAGTGATTTTGGAGCCCAAAAAAATAAAATCTGACACAGTTTTCACTGTTTCCCCATCTAGTTCCCATAAAGTGATGGGACCGGATGCCATGATCTTCGTTTTCTGAATGTTGAGCTTTAAGCCAACTTTTTCGCTCTCCTCTTTCACTTTCATCAAGAGGCTTTTTAGTTCCTCTTCACTTTCTGCCATAAGGGTGGTGTCATCTGCATATCTGAGGTTATTGATATTTCTCCCG
>SJYX01022784.1:42686-58620 GCA_006410675.1 Oreotragus oreotragus
TCTCTTTCAATTATGATTTCCTCAGGGAATATACCCAGTAGTGGTATTTACTGGGTCATGCGTGCTAAGTCGCTTCAGTCGTGTCCGACTCTGTGCAATCCCTTGGACAGCAGATCACCAGGCTTCTCCATTCACAGGATTCTCTGGGCAAGAACACTGGAGTGGGTTGCCATTTCCTTCTCCATTACTGGGTCATATGGTAGTTTTATTTCTAGTTTTTTAAGGATTCTCCATACCGCTTTCCATAGTGGCTGTATGAATTTGCATTCCCACAAAGAGTGCAAAAGGGTTCCCTTTTCTCCACACCCTCTCTATCATTTATTGTCTGTACTTTTGAGTATGGCCATTTTGACTAGTGTGAGATGGTATGTCACTGTCCATTTCTCTAATAATAATGAGTGATGTTGAGGATCTCTTCATGTTTATTATCCATCTGTATGTCTTCTTTGGAGGAATGTCTGTTTAGGTCTCTTGCCCACTTTTTGATTGGTTTGTTTTTTCTAGTATTGAGATTTTTGAGCTGCTTGTATATTTTGGAAATTAGTTCATTATCAGTTGTTTCATTTGCTATTGTTTTCCCATTCTGAGGATTATCTTTTCACCTTGCTTATAATTTCCTTTATTGTGCAAAAGTTTTAAGTTTAGTTAGGTCCTATTTGTTTATTTTTGTTTTTATATCCATTACTTTACAAAGTGGATCATAGAGGCTCTTGCTGTGGTTTATGTCAAAAAGTGTTCTACCTATGTTTTCCTCCAAGAGTCTTATAGTTTCTGGTCTTACATTTAGGTCTTTAATCCATTTTGAGTTTATTTTTGTGTATGGTGTTAGGAANTTTGTTTATTTTTGTTTTTATATCCATTACTTTACAAAGTGGATCATAGAGGCTCTTGCTGTGGTTTATGTCAAAAAGTGTTCTACCTATGTTTTCCTCCAAGAGTCTTATAGTTTCTGGTCTTACATTTAGGTCTTTAATCCATTTTGAGTTTATTTTTGTGTATGGTGTTAGGAAGTATTCTAATTACATTCTTTTACCTGTAGCTAAAAGTTTTCCCAGTACCACTTATTGAAGAGACTGTCTTTTCTCCATTGTATATTTTGTTTCCTTTGTCAAAGCTAAGGTGCTCATAGAGGCATGGATTGATCTCCAGTCTTTCTACTTGTTCCATTAGTCTATATTTCTATTTTTGTTCCATACTATACTGCCTTGATGACTGTAGCTTTGCAGTAAAGTCTGAAATCAGGCAGGTTGATTCCTCCAGCTCCATTCTTCTTTCTCAAGATTTCATTGGCTATTTGGGGTCTTTTGTGTTTCCACATAAATTGTGAAATTATTTGTTCTAGTTCTATGAAAAATACCATATTTAGTTTGATAGGGATCAGATTGAATCTATAGATTGCTTTTAGTAGTATAGTTATTTTCACAACATTGACTCTCCCAACCCAGGATCATGGAATGTCTTTCCATCTGCTTATATCATCTTTAATTTCTTTCATCAGCATCTTATAATTTTCTATATGTAGGTCTTTTGTTTCTTTAGGTAATTTTATTCCTAAATATTTTATTTTTTTATTGTTGAAATGGTGAATGAGATTGTTTCCTTAATTTCTCTTTCTGGTCTTTTATTGTTAGTGTATAGGGGATTTATGTGTATTAATTTTATATCCTGCAACTTACTATATTCAGTGATTAGTTCTAGAAATTTTCTGGTGGCATCTTTAGGGTTTCTTATGTAAAGAATCATGTCATTTGCAAACAGTGAGAGTTTTAGTTATTTTTCAATCTGGATTCTTTTTATTCCTTTTCATTCTGATTGCTGTGGCTAAGACTTCCAAAATTATGTTGAATAAGACTGATGAGAATTTGCACTCTTGTCTTGTTCCTGGTTTTAGAATAAATGCTGTCAATTTTTAGCCATTCAGAACAATGTTTTTGTGGGTTTGTTATATATGTGCTTTATTATGCTGAGGTATGTTCCTTCTAATCTTACTTCCTGGAGAGCTTTTATCATAAACGGTTGTTGAATTTTGTCAAAAGCTTTCTCTGTGTCTATTGAGATAATCATATCTTTTAAATCTTTCAATTAGTTAATATGGTATATCAATTGATTGATTTGCATATACTGAAGAATTAGTGCATCCCTGGAATAAAGCCTACTTGATCATTATATAGGATCTTTTAAGTTGGATCTTGTTGTTGGATCCTGCTTTTGGATCCTGTTTCCTACAATCTTAAGCATCTTTTCCAGCCCCACAGTGTGAAAGTGAAAGTCGCTCATTTATGTCCAACTCTTTGAGGCCCCATGGGCTGTAGTCCATGGAATTCTCCAGGTAAGGATACTGGAGTGGATAGCTGTTCCCTTCTCCATGGGGTCTTCCCAACCCAGGGGTAGAACCCAATTCTCCCACATTGTGGGTGAATTCTTTACTGTTTGAACCTTCATCAGGGAAGCCCACAGTTTGAAAGCATCCTTTAAAGCCTGCATTTCCTTATAAATTTTCTGTCTGTATGATCTGTCCATTGATGTAAACAGGATATTAAATCCTCTATTATTATTTTGTTATCATCAATTTCCCCTTCAATAGGTGTTAGCATTTGCCTTATGTATTGAGGGTCTCCTATGTTGGGTGCATATATATTTATAATTGTTATATCTTCTTCTTAGATTGATCCTTTGATCCTTATGTAGTTTCCTTCTTTGTCTCTTGTAATAGTCTTTATTATAAAGTTTATTTTATCTTTTACTCTTAAAAGTCCCTTGGCCATCAAGGAGATCAAGCCAGTCAATCCTAAAGAAAATCAACTGAGAATATCCATTGGAAGGACTGAAGCTCCAATACTATGGACACTTGATCCAAAGAGTCGACTCACTGGAAGAGAATGGGATACTGGGAGAGATTGAAGGCAGGAGGAGAAGGGGGTGACAGAGAATGAAATGGTTGGATGATATCACTGACTCAATGCACATGAGCCTGAGCAAACTCCAGGAGATAGTGAAGAGTAGGGAAGCCTGGTATGCTGCAGCCTATGGAGTTGCAAAGAGTCAGACATGACTGAGTGACTGAACAGAAACAATTTTATTTGATATGCGTATTGCTATTTCTGCTTTCTTTTGACTTCCATGTGCATGGAATATCTCTTTCCAGCTCCTCATTTCCAGTCTGTATGTGTCCATAGGCCTGGGGTGAGTTTCTTTAGACAGTATATATATATAGGAGTCTTACTTTTGTACACATTCAGCCAATCTGTGTCTTTTGGTTGGAGGATTTAGCCCATTTACATTTATGGTGGTTGTTGGTATGTATGATCCTGTTGGGCTTCCCTGGTGGCTCGGATGGTAAAGCATCTGCCTGCAATGCAGGAGACCTAGGTTCAGTTCCTGAGTCAGGAAGATCCTCTAAAGAAGGAAATGACAACCCACTCAAGTACTGTTGCTTGAAAAACTCCATGGCCTTAGGAGCCTGGTACGCTACAGTCCACAGGGTCGCAGAGTTGGACACGACTTGCTATATTGTTTTGGGTTTGTTTTTGTGTGTGCCCAGTTGCTCAGTCATATTCAACTCTTTGTGACCCCATGGAATTTTCAAAGCAAGAATATTGGAGCAGGTTGCCATTTCCTCCTTCTGGGGATCTTCCTAACCCAAGGATCAAACCCATGTCTCTTGCATCTCCTGCATTGGCAGGAAGATTCTTTACCTCTAGTCACATCTAGGCCTCTTCTTTTTGTGTTTCCTGTCTAGAGAAGTTCCTTTAGCATTTGTTGTAGAGGTGGTTTGCTGCTGCTGCTGCTGCTGCTAAGTCGCTTCCATTGGAGGTGGTTTAGTCATGCTGAATTCTCTTAACTTTTGCTTGTCAGTAAAGCTTTTGATTTCTCCTTTGAATCTGAATGAGATTCTTGCTGGATCAAGTAATCTTGGTTGTAGGTTTTTTCTCTTTCATCACTTTAACTGTGTCCTGTCATTCCCTTCTGGCCTGAAGAGTTTCTATTGAAAGATCAGCTATTTGCCTTATGGGGATTCCCTTTTATGTTATTTGTTGCTTCTCCATGGCTGCTTTTAATATTTGTTCTTTGTGTTTAATTTTTGTTAGTTTGATTAATATGTGTCTGGCATGTTTGTCCTTGGGTTTATCCTATATGGGACTCTCTGGATTTCCTGGACTTGAGTGGCTATTTCCTTTCCCATTTTAGGAAAATTTTCAATCTTGAACCCCAATGATTCAAGTGTTGTTACTTTTAACGTTGTCCCATAGGTCTCTAAGGCTGTTCTCATTACTTTTTATTCTTTTTTCTTTACTGTGTTGTTTCAGAACACATTATTTCCACCATTCTATCTTCCAGTTCACTTATATGTTCTTCTGCCTCAATTACTCTACTGTGATTTCCATCTATTGTATTTTTAATCTCAGTTATTGTGTTCTTCTTTGTTGATTGTTTATTTTTTAATTCTTCTATGTACTTGTTAAACATTTCTTGCCTTTTCTCACTATGTACCTCTAGTCTATCGATGCCTCCATTTTATTATCATTACTCTGAATACTTTTTCATGTAGATTGCCTATTTCTTCTGCATTTGTTTGGTCTTGTGGGATTTTACCATGTTCCTTTATTTACTGGATGTTTCTCTGTCTTTCCATTTTGTTTAATTTACTGCATGCAGGATCTTCTTTCTGGAGGCTAAAAGGTTGTTTTTCCCCTCCATTGTGGAGTCTGCCTCCCTGAGTGGGATTGGACTGATAATGTGTGAAGGTTTCCTGGTTGGGGGGATTTGTGCTTGTTTTCTGATTGGATGGGGCTAATTCTTGTCTCTCTGAAGGGTAGTAACTAGCCCAGTAGTATGTTTTGAAGTGTCCATGGGTTCGATATGGCTTAGGGCAACCTGTTTGGTAATGCACAGGGTTGTGCTCCTATTTTGCTGGAGGATTGATGTAGGGTCTCCACCACTGATGCTTGTTGGCTTTTGGCTGTGGCTTTATATAAATGTTGAGATGGAGGCCTTTGGGAGGGCTCTCACCTATTAATGTTCTGTGTGGTTTTATTATTCTAGATTTCTCTAGTTGTCCAAATTCTTGGGGTCCAGTTTGCTGCCTCTGGAGTTCAAGCCTGACCACTTACTATAGCATCTATAGCATCAAAATTTCACTGGCCACACAGCACAGAAGACAAAACCCTTGACTATTGGTGAAATAACCCTCAACAGCCAAGATCACCCAGAGACTGACACACATAGAGAAGAAATGAGGGGAAAAAGGAGAAAGAGAGAATAAAAAAGACTCAAAAGAGAAGAGAGCAATCAAGCCAATATTCAAACCCCTAAATGAAAACAGACACTAAAAATTATTAATAGACTTTCAGAGATACAAAGTCAAAAACAAAAGATAGAAAAGCAAAAAACAAGGAAAAAATGGATTTACAAAATAATAAACATCTAAAATAAAAATCAAGAACATGAAATTCATTTATAAAATCAAGTGTATTTTTAAGAGGAAAAGTTGGTTATAAAAATAAAAATTAAAGGAGTAGTAAAAAACCAGGTTAGGACAATATGAGAAAGAAATACAAAGGTGGAGAAAAGAGGGAGGGAATATATAGCATGGTAGTGAGAGGAATGTCCCAGTAATTTCTTCACTTTTCTTCTCCATTTGATTTGCCTACTCAGAAAGTCCTCCAATATACCTAGGAAGGTCTCTGACTAGTGTGGGGGTCTACTCAGACTGAGGTCTTGTCTTGTTCCATATTGTACTTTCTCTCAAATTCTACAATTGCCTCTAAAGTGTAACTTCAGGCTAAATGCTGGAATTTAAACCACTACAGCTGTAATTTCTGGGAAGGTTTCCCCTCCCTTGCTTTGCTCATGCAGCCCCTGTGTTCCACATTGGTTTCAGGCCCACCTTTCCTTTTTAGTCTCTCTCCCATGTCTGTTGACCACCAGACACAAGGAGATAAAAGTAGCTGCTTATTTGGGCTTACTTGGTCAGTTGCACCAAGGAGAGACAGGGGTTTAGGAGATGTTGCTGGGGTGTATGCGGAGAGCTCAGGGAGACTGGGCCAAGGTTGCCACAATCTAAAGAGAGTCATGCCTCCCCAGGGGAGCTGGCCCTGGGTTGTGGGGCCTTTCACAGACCCAAGTCACTCAGGTTCCCAAGAAGACAGTGGCAACGATAGCTGGGAGGTAGTTGCAGTCTCTGGAGCCAAGATCGTAGCAGTCTCCTGTCTTCTACCTCTGGCATCATGCTGCCTCTCTGCCTCTGGCCCTGCAGCCCACAGCTGGCTAGCTCTCTTTCAGCATTCACTTGTGTGAGTTCCCTTTTTCTGTGAGCTCCTGCACTCAAAGTGCAGTTAGAGTCTTCCTGCGGGAACGATCTGTTGTTTTTCTGGCGGACCCACAGTTTTCCTGGTCTGCCTCTGCTATGCTGGGCCAGCCCCCTCAGGGTATCTGAAAGGCAATCGGCCCCAGCCCTCTCCCTGAGGCCCCATTCCTGAAGCCCGCACCTCTGCACCCAGCACCCCACTGGCTGCAGGCAGATGTGAGCACATGAGCTGCTTCTTTGGGAAGTACCGTTCAGCACAATCTCTGTGGTGAGTTTTCTCCATTTTGCCTTCAGAGCACATGTCTCACTGTTCTCCCCTTTGAGGTTTCAGAGCTTCTCTGACCTGTCTGTGAGGGGGTTTCCTATGTGTGGAAACCTCCTCTCCTCATGTCTCCCTTCTCCAGGGTTCAGTTACCCATCCCAAAATCATTTGTCTCCTTTTCCCTACCTAACTCCAATGAAACTGACTTGCCTTTCTGGAAGTCTGAGGCCCTCTGCCAGCATTCAAAAGATGTTCTGTGAGAGTTGTTCTACATGTAGGTGATTTTTTAATATAATTGTGAGGGAGAAGGTGTTCTCCCATCCTATTCCTCTGCCATTTTGAAGGTCTTCTGAAACAGATGTTTTAGAAACACTCATGGGGCCCTTAAATCTGACCGCTGTGTTAATGGTGTAGTACTTGTTATGACATTCTGCGAACTGGTGATGGCTAGTTTGTGTTTTAGGGATCATGGGCAGCAGTATACATAGTTATACACTGTGGTCCTCTTTAGAAAAGGCTTTTCTTATTTTTATTGTCCTGTACATATAGTTCTTCTCTTGACATATGAATTATTTGGGATTCCTGTCTGCAATCTCTTAACATCCAAACTCTTTATTGTATATTTTTCATCTTTGTCCTTCTTCTCTCGCCTCTATCCTGACTGTTCCTCTTAAGCCTGGTCTCCCAGGTAGGTGAAATAAAGCATGAAGAAGGTGCCTTTAATGCCAGTGATACAAACTTAAATTGAGGAGACTGATTGATGACAAAAGCTTCATGGAAGTGGATATCATCACCTAATAGAATTGCTTCAGACCCCCAGGTTATTAACATAACTCTAGCTTTGTGTGGAGATAAAAACGAGAAGCTCTTGAGGCAAGGGCTGCAGGCTTTCTATTAGTTTTTCCTGATGACAGCATTTCTATGGGGGCAGGGTCATTCTAAGGCAGCACTTAGAATAACAAGGTAGTTTGCATAATGCTGGACTGAATAGAAAATAAATATGTCTGTGTACCTTTTTTTGAAGCTCAAATCTAACTACAATGCTTCATTTCTTTCAAAACACAAATTAAGTATATTGTGTAATTATTGTGAATGTTAATTATATGTTTCAAGGTATTCAGGGGCTCTAAATACTGATTTTTTAGTAAGGATAACTTCAAATTCCTGCTATTCTGTTTATTTCATTTTGAATTAAATCCGTCTAATTATATGACTGTGTCTAATAGCACACTGAANCATTCAGCCAATCTGTGTCTTTTGGTTGGAGGATTTAGCCCATTTACATTTATGGTGGTTGTTGGTATGTATGATCCTGTTGGGCTTCCCTGGTGGCTCGGATGGTAAAGCATCTGCCTGCAATGCAGGAGACCTAGGTTCAGTTCCTGAGTCAGGAAGATCCTCTAAAGAAGGAAATGACAACCCACTCAAGTACTGTTGCTTGAAAAACTCCATGGCCTTAGGAGCCTGGTACGCTACAGTCCACAGGGTCGCAGAGTTGGACACGACTTGCTATATTGTTTTGGGTTTGTTTTTGTGTGTGCCCAGTTGCTCAGTCATATTCAACTCTTTGTGACCCCATGGAATTTTCAAAGCAAGAATATTGGAGCAGGTTGCCATTTCCTCCTTCTGGGGATCTTCCTAACCCAAGGATCAAACCCATGTCTCTTGCATCTCCTGCATTGGCAGGAAGATTCTTTACCTCTAGTCACATCTAGGCCTCTTCTTTTTGTGTTTCCTGTCTAGAGAAGTTCCTTTAGCATTTGTTGTAGAGGTGGTTTGCTGCTGCTGCTGCTGCTGCTAAGTCGCTTCCATTGGAGGTGGTTTAGTCATGCTGAATTCTCTTAACTTTTGCTTGTCAGTAAAGCTTTTGATTTCTCCTTTGAATCTGAATGAGATTCTTGCTGGATCAAGTAATCTTGGTTGTAGGTTTTTTCTCTTTCATCACTTTAACTGTGTCCTGTCATTCGCTTCTGGCCTGAAGAGTTTCTATTGAAAGATCAGCTATTTGCCTTATGGGGATTCCCTTTTATGTTATTTGTTGCTTCTCCATGGCTGCTTTTAATATTTGTTCTTTGTGTTTAATTTTTGTTAGTTTGATTAATATGTGTCTGGCATGTTTGTCCTTGGGTTTATCCTATATGGGACTCTCTGGATTTCCTGGACTTGAGTGGCTATTTCCTTTCCCATTTTAGGAAAATTTTCAATCTTGAACCCCAATGATTCAAGTGTTGTTACTTTTAACGTTGTCCCATAGGTCTCTAAGGCTGTTCTCATTACTTTTTATTCTTTTTTCTTTACTGTGTTGTTTCAGAATACATTATTTCCACCATTCTATCTTCCAGTTCACTTATATGTTCTTCTGCCTCAATTACTCTACTGTGATTTCCATCTATTGTATTTTTAATCTCAGTTATTGTGTTCTTCTTTGTTGATTGTTTATTTTTTAATTCTTCTATGTACTTGTTAAACATTTCTTGCCTTTTCTCACTATGTACCTCTAGTCTATCGATGCCTCCATTTTATTATCATTACTCTGAATACTTTTTCATGTAGATTGCCTATTTCTTCTGCATTTGTTTGGTCTTGTGGGATTTTACCATGTTCCTTTATTTACTGGATGTTTCTCTGTCTTTCCATTTTGTTTAATTTACTGCATGCAGGATCTTCTTTCTGGAGGCTAAAAGGTTGTTTTTCCCCTCCATTGTGGAGTCTGCCTCCCTGAGTGGGATTGGACTGATAATGTGTGAAGGTTTCCTGGTTGGGGGGATTTGTGCTTGTTTTCTGATTGGATGGGGCTAATTCTTGTCTCTCTGAAGGGTAGTAACTAGCCCAGTAGTATGTTTTGAAGTGTCCATGGGTTCGATATGGCTTAGGGCAACCTGTTTGGTAATGCACAGGGTTGTGCTCCTATTTTGCTGGAGGATTGATGTAGGGTCTCCACCACTGATGCTTGTTGGCTTTTGGCTGTGGCTTTATATAAATGTTGAGATGGAGGCCTTTGGGAGGGCTCTCACCTATTAATGTTCTGTGTGGTTTTATTATTCTAGATTTCTCTAGTTGTCCAAATTCTTGGGGTCCAGTTTGCTGCCTCTGGAGTTCAAGCCTGACCACTTACTATAGCATCTATAGCATCAAAATTTCACTGGCCACACAGCACAGAAGACAAAACCCTTGACTATTGGTGAAATAACCCTCAACAGCCAAGATCACCCAGAGACTGACACACATAGAGAAGAAATGAGGGGAAAAAGGAGAAAGAGAGAATAAAAAAGACTCAAAAGAGAAGAGAGCAATCAAGCCAATATTCAAACCCCTAAATGAAAACAGACACTAAAAATTATTAATAGACTTTCAGAGATACAAAGTCAAAAACAAAAGATAGAAAAGCAAAAAACAAGGAAAAAATGGATTCACAAAATAATAAACATCTAAAATAAAAATCAAGAACATGAAATTCATTTATAAAATCAAGTGTATTTTTAAGAGGAAAAGTTGGTTATAAAAATAAAAATTAAAGGAGTAGTAAAAAACCAGGTTAGGACAATATGAGAAAGAAATACAAAGGTGGAGAAAAGAGGGAGGGAATATATAGCATGGTAGTGAGAGGAATGTCCCAGTAATTTCTTCACTTTTCTTCTCCATTTGATTTGCCTACTCAGAAAGTCCTCCAATATACCTAGGAAGGTCTCTGACTAGTGTGGGGGTCTACTCAGACTGAGGTCTTGTCTTGTTCCGTATTGTACTTTCTCTCAAATTCTACAATTGCCTCTAAAGTGTAACTTCAGGCTAAATGCTGGAATTTAAACCACTACAGCTATAATTTCTGGGAAGGTTTCCCCTCCCTTGCTTTGCTCATGCAGCCCCTGTGTTCCACATTGGTTTCAGGCCCACCTTTCCTTTTTAGTCTCTCTCCCATGTCTGTTGACCACCAGACACAAGGAGATAAAAGTAGCTGCTTATTTGGGCTTACTTGGTCAGTTGCACCAAGGAGAGACAGGGGTTTAGGAGATGTTGCTGGGGTGTATGCGGAGAGCTCAGGGAGACTGGGCCAAGGTTGCCACAATCTAAAGAGAGTCATGCCTCCCCAGGGGAGCTGGCCCTGGGTTGTGGGGCCTTTCACAGACCCAAGTCACTCAGGTTCCCAAGAAGACAGTGGCAACGATAGCTGGGAGGTAGTTGCAGTCTCTGGAGCCAAGATCGTAGCAGTCTCCTGTCTTCTACCTCTGGCACCATGCTGCCTCTCTGCCTCTGGCCCTGCAGCCCACAGCTGGCTAGCTCTCTTTCAGCATTCACTTGTGTGAGTTCCCTTTTTCTGTGAGCTCCTGCACTCAAAGTGCAGAGTTAGAGTCTTCCTGCAGGAACGATCTGTTGTTTTTCTGGCGGACCCACAGTTTTCCTGGTCTGCCTCTGCTATGCTGGGCCAGCCCCCTCAGGGTATCTGAAAGGCAATCGGCCCCAGCCCTCTCCCTGAGGCCCCATTCCTGAAGCCCGCACCTCTGCACCCAGCACCCCACTGGCTGCAGGCAGATGTGAGCACATGAGCTGCTTCTTTGGGAAGTACCGTTCAGCACAATCTCTGTGGTGAGTTTTCTCCATTTTGCCTTCAGAGCACATGTCTCACTGTTCTCCCCTTTGAGGTTTCAGAGCTTCTCTGACCTGTCTGTGAGGGGGTTTCCTATGTGTGGAAACCTCCTCTCCTCATGTCTCCCTTCTCCAGGGTTCAGTTACCCATCCCAAAATCATTTGTCTCCTTTTCCCTACCTAACTCCAATGAAACTGACTTGCCTTTCTGGAAGTCTGAGGCCCTCTGCCAGCATTCAAAAGATGTTCTGTGAGAGTTGTTCTACATGTAGGTGATTTTTTAATATAATTGTGAGGGAGAAGGTGTTCTCCCATCCTATTCCTCTGCCATTTTGAAGGTCTTCTGAAACAGATGTTTTAGAAACACTCATGGGGCCCTTAAATCTGACCGCTGTGTTAATGGTGTAGTACTTGTTATGACATTCTGCGAACTGGTGATGGCTAGTTTGTGTTTTAGGGATCATGGGCAGCAGTATACATAGTTATACACTGTGGTCCTCTTTAGAAAAGGCTTTTCTTATTTTTATTGTCCTGTACATATAGTTCTTCTCTTGACATATGAATTATTTGGGATTCCTGTCTGCAATCTCTTAACATCCAAACTCTTTATTGTATATTTTTCATCTTTGTCCTTCTTCTCTCGCCTCTATCCTGACTGTTCCTCTTAAGCCTGGTCTCCCAGGTAGGTGAAATAAAGCATGAAGAAGTTGCCTTTAATGCCAGTGATACAAACTTAAATTGAGGAGACTGATTGATGACAAAAGCTTCATGGAAGTGGATATCATCACCTAATAGAATTGCTTCAGACCCCCAGGTTATTAACATAACTCTAGCTTTGTGTGGAGATAAAAACGAGAAGCTCTTGAGGCAAGGGCTGCAGGCTTTCTATTAGTTTTTCCTGATGACAGCATTTCTATGGGGGCAGGGTCATTCTAAGGCAGCACTTAGAATAACAAGGTAGTTTGCATAATGCTGGACTGAATAGAAAATAAATATGTCTGTGTACCTTTTTTTGAAGCTCAAATCTAACTACAATGCTTCATTTCTTTCAAAACACAAATTAAGTATATTGTGTAATTATTGTGAATGTTAATTATATGTTTCAAGGTATTCAGGGGCTCTAAATACTGATTTTTTAGTAAGGATAACTTCAAATTCCTGCTATTCTGTTTATTTCATTTTGAATTAAATCCGTCTAATTATATGACTGTGTCTAATAGCACACTGAAATAATGAGCAGGAGGAAAATAAAGGGATAGATCATTTCAACAGAAGTATGTCACCCTTTATATATAAAAATGGTCAAATCAAACCAAACAAAAACAAACATAAATACAGAGAACAGAGTAGCTATTACCACAGGGGAAGAGGCAGGGGGAGGGTGAAATGGGTAAAAGGGGTCACTCAATGGTGACAAATAGAAACTCAGCTTTTGATGGTGAGCATGCTGTAGGGTATACAGAAGTAAAAATATAATGTTGTACACATGAAACTTCTATAATGTTGTAAACCAATGTTATCTCAATCAAAAACAAATCTAAAATAAAAAAGGAAAAAATGGCCTTGAGATTTCCTTCCTGTTTGTGGAAGTTGATGTCCTTTGCTTTTGTCTGCCCAAATTTTTCTACCTTTTAAAGAAACTGTAGGCATCTGTAACATGGCTGATTGCATGGGTGGGAGGGCTGTCTATAGATTTCACTTCCTCTTTACATCAATTTACAATCAACCTTTCAAGAAGGAACCTCTTTCAAGTGACTTTAGAGAAATTGCCCAGGATATTTAGAAACACAAAATCAATAAATTCCTTGGTAATTTTCATGAGTGTGTAATGAGTGTTTGATAAGAAAGAGAAATTCAACATCACACGTAATTTAAGGATGACTGCCAATCAATAAGTCTCAACAAACAGAACAACACAAAAACCCAAAGACATCTCTAATACAATGCATATCTTAGGAAGAAAACAAAGCTACTTTTACATTATGGAGTGAAAGAACAAGAGATTTTCTAATGTCGTCTTCACAAAGGCCACAACGTTTTTCAAAATCTAGATATCTTGCTACCCTTGACATAGTTTGCTGCTGCTGGTNTTTTTTTTTTTTTTTTCTTTTTTACCACTGAGCCACCAGGGAAGTCCCCAGAAAACCCTTTCTCAGGGATGAGTGCCCAGCCTCCAGTGGTGATGCTGGGTGAGTGATGTCACCATCTGCTTCTTTGCTGAACAAGACGCACGTGGAGCCACCTGGTCTGAGACTCGGTAATCCTGAGTCAGAACAGAGGCAGGCACTGAGCAGTGGGGCTCTCCTTTGCTGCATCTAGTACCACGGCCACTTAAGCTGCGAATACTCCGGTGACTCCCGGTTCCCTGGTCCATGAAGTGAACTATGTAGTTTATGGAATATTCTAGTTGCTAGAAAGTTTTCCGCTAAATCTTTATGCTCTGGTGCCCTAATTCAGATTTTGCTAGTTCTTAGCAAGCTTCTGTGCTGCAGAATGAATCCAGCAAATACAAAAGGACCTTCACCTCCCGTCCAGTGGCCCTGTGGTCACTGAGGGCACAGCAACAGGAGTATCGACACCAGGGGAATCAGCGATGCCACAATCAGATCTGCCTCCTGCCAGAACCAAAGCCCAGAAACCGCCGCTCACAAGCTGTGGGCTGACCGTGTCCTTGGTGAAACTCATAGAATAGGAGGGGCTGTAAGGTGTGCGGCAGTTCTCTCTCCCCAGATCTGCATGGAAAAAGCTCCACGTGGGTGGCACCTACTCCGTGCTGAAGGAGGGGGGAGGAGGGAGATGTGAGCAGAACTTGCAACGGGAGAAGACTTGGAGGGGAGCAAACCTACCACGTGCTGGAGAAAAAGTAAATTTCAGGGCTGGTGAGAGGGAGAGACTCCACGTCGAGGGGCACTGATACTATAGCTGACAGTGCAGATCAGGCCCAGCTGGGAGAGGGTGAGCGTTTTCCGAGAGGTGATGGAGCTACGAAGATTTCTAAGGAAGGGATGGGGCCTCATAAGAGCAGGACCTGGGGAAAGTTATTTCTCTGACCTTGCACTTTAGAAGACTGAGAGATAACTCACATACTATAAAATTCACCCTTTTAAAGTATACCGTTCAGTCATTTATCTATTCACAAGGTGGTGCAACCATTGCTACTGTCTAATTCCAGGACATTTTCATCAGCCCCAAGAAGAAACTCAATACTCATTAGCAGCCACCCTTTCCTCCACTAATAATTTGTACTTTTTACAAAACACCAAATTTGTTTACCTGTGAAGTGACCTGAAGTTTGAACCGAGGAGGGTTTATGTGTTCCAAACCTAAAGAGGAAAAGGGACAGAGGCTTTCCTGAAAAAGAAGTGGCTTTTCCAAGGTTCTGTTGATATGACCAGACATTATCTATCTAGCCATCCATCCAACCATCCATCTGTCCCATCAGTGCTCTATCTAACTATTCTATCTTTCCATCCCTCCATCCATCCACCTACCCAGAAAGAGAAGAGAGAGTAAGAGAGAAGGCAGTATTAGATCCACACATGGGTGCAAAGAGCGTGGGTGGAGCTGATCCTCAAACCCAGCATCTGGGTGACATGGCAGCTCTGGATGCTAGAAGGCAAGCCTTGCAGGGATCGTGTTTTCACCTGTGGGCATCTCCCGTATCAGCCGCCTTCCAGACGTTGCCATTCCTGGGGAATCCAAGAGAGAGCGGAAGGCGCAGAAACTTGGGAAATCCTTTGCTCTGGAAAGCCCTAAGGAAGACCCTTGCTTTCCACGGCCCTCTGGGCTCTTCTCTGAGGACAGAGGTGGCGGCTGGGGCCCAGGGCTGTGGAGCCCCAGCCTCGCCAGAGGCAGGGGCGGCATCTGAGCCTCAGGAGTGGGGCTCCCTCTTGCCCCGCCCCCATCCCATGTGGCAGGAATGGTTGGGGCATCTCCATAATTCGATCCGCTCTTAGCCACGCAGAACCTTGGGCTGGCTGGTCTAAGGGCAGCGGGGCCTCGCTTTGTAGGGAGCGATAAATCCCACCCTGTCAGCCTTTGGGCTGACTGAGCTGTGTGTTTTCCTTCACATATTAGAGTCTCGAGACTTCAAGACTGGAGTGTAATTCTGAGTCCATCGAGCCCGGCTCTTTCTTGTTACTCTTGAGAAAACAGAGATTCAGAGAGATTAGGTAACTTGATCAAATCCACCTCTCCCACTAATCGAAGTGTCACAGAAGCGGGGCGCGGGTGGCTGGGTGGTGTCAGCAAGAGGGACAAAGGCCACAAGGAGATTTTTGGGGGTAATGTGCTCCCTGTCTTGACTGTGGGTGTAGTTTCCTGGGTGGATACATACACTGAAGCCCATCAGGTTGCTCACTTTAAATTCCTGCCGTTCAGTATGTCAGTTCTCACTCAGTAAGGCTGCTGGAGAAGAGTCACCCATCCGGGGAGGGGCAGGGCAGGGGCTAGCCAGGAGGTTCACGCTTCCCTGAAACCCAGCGCTGCCTACAAACCAGAGCCTATTTGAAGTCGTGAAAATACCTTTTCCCATAAAGTCATTTTTCCCTTTTTTAAAATTAAAAAAATTAAAAATTGAAATGTAGTTGCTGAACAGTATTATGTAAGTTACAGGTGTGCAGTATAGTGACACAGTTTTAAAGGTTACACTCCAATGGTTACTACAAAATATTGGCTATATTCCCGTGCTGTGCATACATCCTTGTTTTACACCTAATACTTCGTACCTCTTCCGCCCCCCTTCTCCCCCTTCCTCCTCGCCGCTCCCCACCCCCCTCCCTCCC
>SJYX01022784.1:60892-70920 GCA_006410675.1 Oreotragus oreotragus
GGGGGCTTCCCCTTCCGTCCCGTGCGTCCCGGTGCTGAGTGCCAGGGGCCAGGATGACCATCCGACACCAAGGCCAGCAGTACAGGCCGAGGATGGCGTTTCTGCGGAAGGTGAGCGCGGTGCCGTCCGCCGGGCCGGGAGGAGCGCGGGGACCACCTCGGGGAAGGGCCGGCGGGGACGTGGGCAGCGCTGGGCGGGCCTGTGGTCGGTCAGCGCCCCTTGATGCTATTGAGTGGCGGTTTGCCGCCTGTGTGTGTGTGTGTGTGTGTCTCAGTCTTAGTCTGTATTGGGTAGGTTTCCTTGTAACGTGTTTATAGTGGAGAGTCTGGAGCGGGGCGATCGATGGTCGGCTGGAGGCTGAAAACAACCTGTTACTCGGGAGAGGAGGCGCGGCTGGGTCATTTCTGAGACAGTCTCCAGACGTTGTTGGAAGGCGCCCAGAGAGTAAATGAACGTGTTTACAGTTTTCAGATTGAAAGCGGCAGTATTTGAAGTGTGTGTGGTTAGTGTGTACACACAGAAATGGTGTGACTTGTAAGCTAGAGACACCCTGCTTCCAGCATCCCTAGGTTGCTTGTTCAACTGTGTGTATTTGTGGCCCTCGGCTCTCTGGGCCGGCTGCAGAAGTCAGGACCCTCCTGTTGCAAGGGCTTTTTCAGAGCAGGTGGCCAGGCACTGGGCGTCCGTCCTGGGGACTTGTGCCAGGTGGAGCGCATCTTGTGGGGTGCTGTATTTGGGGACGAAGTGGCTCATCTTGTCCTGGGCTCTTGAGATAACTGGTATCAGAGGAGGTTGGCGGAGGCTTCCGTCCTGGGTCACTCGCCCGCGGCCGCCTGCTGGGAAGTGTCCTCTGTCTTAGGCTTATCTTGAGGAGAATTAGCTGAATCCTTTGTGACGGTAAGAGCTGCCCTGCACCCTTAGGAGCTCAGCAAGCTATTGTTGTCAAAACTGCCCTGATGTGTCTTGCGGTGTTAAAAGCTGGGCGGTTTGGGCCACACTGGAACATTGGCCACCCTTGGTCCACTTAGCTCAGTAAGCTTGTGCGCCTGCCAGGTGTACAGGTGTGAGGGTGCACGGCAGAGGCGCAGCACCATCTCCCTGGGGAAGAGCATCTTTAGAGAGCTGTTGTTGAGTCAGTGTCTCCCCGTGTCCGACTCCTTGCGACCCCATGGTCTGCAGCACGCCAGGCTCCTCTGTCCTTCACCGTCTCCTGGCGTCTGCTCAAAGTCACGTCCGATGAGTCAGTGGTGCTATCTGGACCCACAGGTGGTGCAGTGGTCAAGAATCCCCCTATGAATGAAGGAAACCAGGGTTCGATCCCTGGGTCAGGAAGATCCCTTGGAGAAGGACATGACGACCCGCTCCAGTGTTCCTGCCCGGGAAGGCCCGTGCACAGAGGAGCCTGGCGGGTTGCAGTCCATGGGGCCCAAGAGTCGAACACCACTGACAGACACGCAGTGAAGAGCGGCGTCTAGGGAAACCCGGGGCTTGGACGCGGGAGTCGGGCGGGGCGTGGGGGAGCCTCAGGGAGTGGGCAACTAGCTTGGGCCACGAGAAGCTGATGATGGAAGGGCTGGTGGTGAAGGACAGCTCAGGGTCCGCACACGTCTTGCGGAGGTTGTGGGTTTGACACTTTCTGTGTTCAGTGAGGAGCTGCTCGACAGTTTAAAGTCGGGGAGGAATAACCCGTTGGTTCCCGTGTTGGAAAAACGATCCTGGTTAGAGGGGAGGAGGGCCTCTCTACTGTGGTGGCAGTTTCAAAACTATGGCCATCAGATCACCAGCCTTAGAGTTTCTGATTTACTTAGGAGGTAATTAAGTCGTTAAGTCTGTGGAGCCCATACATAGGTGTTTCTGAAAAAAGAAGAAGCTTCCCAGGTGATTTGAATGATGGTGCAGAGAAAAGGCCACAGGACACTGAGTGACATCTGGGGACGCTGTGGGGAGGGGGCTGCTCCTGGCATCTCTGGGGGAGGCAGGTGCTGCCTGGCCCTGGGCGCACAGGGCCTCTGGCCCCCATGTCTGCAGCAGCAGCGCTGGAGGGCGCCCTGGAGCCTGGGGACCTGCCAGGCACAGGCAGAGCTGGGCGGCCAAGCCTAGGGGTCGGGGGAGGTGACACGCTTCCCGGGGGCCACGTCCACTGGTGAGTGGGAGACTCGGCAGGAACAAACGCAGAGCCCGGGGGAGGGGCCCGTCTGGGAGTGGTGCCCCCGGGGGTCGGAGAGCCGTGGGCGATGTGACCCGGTGTCTGCTGGCCCCTGGCGGGCGGGCTCCTTCGCTGGAGCCTTGTCCCCTGTTGGCAGACAACCCCGCGGTGCCATTGACTTGCCCGCTGTCCGTGCAGAAAAGGGCTGATGATTATCATCCCCCGGGAACATTCTCGGGCTGGGAGGAAAATTCCCGCCTGCGATCTTGCCCCGTGAGTGACAGCAGGAGCGGTGTGGGTGTGGGAGGTGGGCCGTTCCCACTCCTGGTGACCCTGGAGTTCCCTGTCACGCCTGCAGTCAACGCCCCCATCCTGCCCCCAGCTCGGGGTCACCCAGGATCAGGCAAGGCCCGGATCCCCCTCCATCCTCAGGCTGCTCAGGATCGTGGGGGGCTGAGTCTGGGGGGCTGGAGGGGGGGCTGATGTCTGGGGTGCAGCTGGCCATCCCCCCGGGTCTCTGGGCCCCCACGCACAGGAAGGAGCAGGGGGAAGTTGGCAGCAGTTGGAGCTGAAAAGCGGGGCCTCTCACCCGCTGAGGCCCTGGGGCGCGGCTCAGAAGGCCCCATCTGTGATGGGCACGGGGCCTTCCTGCCGGAGGCAGAGCTGGAACCCGGGTCTGCACGGCTGTGCTGGGCCACGACGGCAGAGGCGGGGCCCGGAGTGAACGCCCCGGCCGAGGTGTGCGCAGTCGTCCCTGGACGGCTCTCTGCTGGGCCTGCGGGCCGTCCCCTGCCGGCGCCCTCACGTGGCGCCCCCTCCCCCGCCGGCGCCCTCACGTGGCGCCCCCTACCCCCGCCTGGTGTGTGTGTGTCAGTTGCTTGGTCGCGTCAGACTCTTTGCAACCCCTTTGCTCCCCGAGGAGCCCACGAGGCTCCTCTGCCCATGGGGTTTCCCAGGCAAGAATACAGGAGTGGGTTGCCCTTTCCTTCTCCAGGGGATCTTCCCGACCCAGGGATTGGACCTGTGTTCCCTGAGCATCTCCTGCTTTGCAGGCGGATCTGTTACCGCCTCAGCCACCAGGGAAGCCGCTCTGTGTGCGTCTGAGTCCTTACCTCGTCTCCTCAGTGGACACCAGCCAGGCCCGCCCTAGTGACCTCCTTTTAACTTGATCACCTTTGCAAAGACTCTGTCTCCTGATCCAGTCACATTCTGAGGTCCTGGACCTCAACTTATGAATTTGAGGAGTGGGTGCCATAAGAGAGTCTCTTGGAGATGGGACCACCAGCCAGAGTCCTGTGGTTTCCTCCCTGGAGAGACCCCGGGGGGACTTCCCTGGGGAACGTCTGAGGACGGTGGACCCAAACCCCGAATGTTTTCGAGGTCCCTTTGCTGCTCCCCCTCCCCCAGCTCCGTGTGACACCTGCCAGGGAGAAATCTGACTCCCCTCACTGTGTTTTTAAAATAACTCTCATTATTCCTCCTCTGAAGGTTATTTTCAAATCCTTTGTAACTAGATTTTTCTTTTTTTTTGATGCAAAGAGAAGGAATCAACCCCCCTGACTTTCTGCTGGAGAAACTCAGGTTTCTAACTCATAACTTGGGTTTCTATTTCTTCTCCAATGTATGGGTGCTTGGACTCCATGAAATGCTGCTATTTCATCTCATACAAGTTTTGGGATAAACGTGGACTTTCTTCTGGGAGCTAACGTGGGAACTGGGGCCCCAGGCTCTCACGTCCGAATGGCAGGCAGCCCTGGGAGGAGCAGGTGTGACTCAGGCTCACGGGCGGGCATGAGTCCATAAGTGGTACCTCCTGCAGCCCGAGGCCCCTTGGTCCCCACCCATGTCCAAGAGAAGCACCCCCTCCAGCCTGCTCCCGGGGCGTCTCCTCGCTCCCCTCTACTGTGAGCCTCTCGGCTGGCCCAGTGGCCTGAGATGGCAGTGAGCAGTGCCATCTCAGGTTGTAAGTGCCCCACGTTCCTCTTGGCATCTTTTGCTCCCTTGGTGCCACTCAGCTGGCCTGGGCGGTTCTGTTTTGCAGATTGAGGCCCTCGTGAAGGACATGCAGGACCCAGACACAGGGGTCAGGGTGCAGAACCAGAAGGTCATGGTCGTCAGCATCCCTCACGCCATGACAGGTAAGGTGTCTGGCAGTTTGGTCTTGGCAGGAACAGACCACACACAGGTGTTGGCAAACTAGAACCCACAGGCCAGAAGCAGCCCCTGTTCTGTATTTGCGAATAAAGTTTTATTGGAACAGATCCACCTCCCCATTTATGTAGTCAGTGGCTGCGTTTGCACTGCAGTGGCAGAGTTAACACCCTCACCCCCACCCCCAGCACACGAGTCCAGCGTCCAGCCTCGCATCCCTTGTCTAGGTGAGTGAGCCGCTGTCCTTCCTGGCGCCTGGGGCCCCCTTGGTTCCTGGATTTGGGGCACTGCCCAGTCAGCCACGGTCCCCCTCGTTTGTCCTATGTGGGTGAATCCCAACAGCAGTTGGAGCCCCTGTCGTGTGGCATCAGCGCTGATCAAAGCAGATTGGGTCACCGCCGCTGCCCCCTTGGAGGGCAGGTGGCCGGGGCTTAGGGGATGGCGGGGCTGACGTGCAAGCTGAGATCAGCACAGACCACGCGGTGGACGCCCCGGGAGCCCCCTAATCCCATCTGATCTATTTCAGGAAGCACCTAAGTGGATGCCAAAGACCTCGGCTCCTTGGCGGGGAGTGCTAACCCGTCTGCTGCCAGCTGGGGGTGGGGGGGCTCCCCTTCTTGGTGTGCACACCTCTGTGTAGAGACGTGGGGTGGACCGTCTAATAACACACCCAGTCCTGGGATTTTAAGTCGGATTTTTGGTAAAGAAGTCTGCTTTTGAATAAGCAAGGGGCTGAATAAAGGCGAGAGCGACAGGGTCCCCTCTGGGAGCCGTCACAGTGGGCACGTGGACGTGGGGAGTGGGTGGCTGGACGTGTGTGCCCCCAGGACGTGTGTAGGAAGGGGGTACAGGCTGTCCCCCCTCAGCTGTGCTGTGCCCCCCAGCCCAGAGCACAGGCAGTGGGGTTCAGATCCTGGCTCCCCGCTGTGGTGTGTTTCTTGGGCCAGTTTCCACTCAGGCAGGGCACCCAGCTCAGCCCTTGGGAAGCAGGCTGGGGTTGCTAGAAAGAGTGGTGGCTGCATTTGCACAATGGTGTCGGAGCTGGGGTGCATCTTTGTTGTGAGACGACGCTGCCGCCTCCGATGAGGAGCGTGTCCTGCTGAGGGGCCAGGGGCCTGGCTGAGCAGGAGACACACAGCTTCCTCCAGAGGTCCCGCGTCCACTCTCGGCTGCTGGTGGGACTCGGCCTGTCCTGGCCCTGGGATCAACGTGAATCTTTGGGAGGAGCTCCCCACGCCCCGATCTTGTCCCCGCCTGCCTCCGCTGCCTTCTTGCTCGCTGGCCTCCCATCTGCATTGCCCCCGGGCCATCCCTCGGATGTGCAGGGCGCCAGGGCAGACGGAGCCCACATTCCACGGTCTGAAGTTGTAAACGAGACTACAGGGCGTTCCTAAGAAAGCGTCTAGTCCTTCTGCTTTGGCAGAAGCCTGTATGATGACTGAAGAGCCAGGCTTGGATGGAGCACTGGCTGTCAGAGCTCTGCTGGGGAACAGAGTGGCGTCCGAGGCCCTGCTGCACCCCTTCCCCTCCCATCCGGGTTCTCGTCAGTGCCGGGCGGGGCCCCGTCCAGAGCTCCGTGGAGAGCTTCTGCCGGGCGGGGCCCTGTCCAGAGCTCCGTGGACAGCTTGCTTTGGGGCCGTTTTTTTTTTTCCCAATGGTCAAGACTTAGTGTGTTTACTTCCCTCTTGATGGATGACAGTCCAGGCACCCGTTATTGTATCAATAAGAAAAGAGAGTCAGTACCTTGGAGAGGTGAAAGCTGAGGGGGTGGCAGGGACATGGGGTGAAAGTCTGGCTGGACTCACATTGTGGGAGGCCCTGAATCATGGGCTGGGGGTTCGGACTGGACGTAGTTGTGGGGTGGGGTGCAGGGAGGTCCCTGGAAGATCTGAGCAGCAGGACGAGATCACGGCTGGACAGGGAGGCGGCCAGTTGGGCGGCAGCGTGGAGGGTGGTGTGGGTGTCGGGGAGGCTCTGACATTGGCCAGACCCTTCTGCTTTGCAGGAAGTGACGTCCTCCAGTGGATCAGCCAGCGCCTGTGGATCTCCGGACTGGGTGAGAGCTCCTTCTGTCCTCAGCCTGACCGAGGGCTGCTGTGGGCATCACCCTGGGGTGTATCGGGGCGCTGCTGGGTGGGGCTCAGCCTGTGTCTCTGAGAAACTGACCTTTTAGTTGGTGAGATGAAGCCTTTGTGAGTAAAACAGCCAGACTGGAAGGGGTGATAACCAGGGGGACACAGTTGTTTCTCTGTACAAAATACCGAGAGCGTGTGAATCACAGGCTTCCCTGGTGAATCTGCCTGCAAGGTGAGAGACCCAAGTTTGATTACTGGGTCAGGAAGATCCCCTGAAGAAGGGAATGGCAGCCCACTCCATTCTTGGCTGGAAGAATCCCAGGGACGGGGAGCCTGGCAGGCCACAGTCCGTGGGGCTGCAAACAGTCAGACGTGACTGAAGTGACTAACGTGACTGCTGCTACTGCTAAGTCGCAGGATTAACCGGGGAGGAGTCAGTCAGGAAGGACTTCCTGGAGGGGGTGATGCACTCGTACACTTGGTCTGGAAGGAGATGATGCCTGTGAAGTGTGGAGGGGAGCGCGGAGGGTCTGGACCCGGGATGCAGGCAGAGTCCAGCTTGAGGCAGAAGTCGACCACCCCTTCCTGCCTCTCACGGGGTGAAGAAGGGTCTGTTGGTCAGAGACACTCTCCCTGCTCCTGGGTTTCCCAGACTCAACGGTGTTCCTCCAGGAAGTCCCCATCTATCACCCCAAACCTGGCCCCCATCAGCCCTGGGGTTCACTGGCTCCCCTTCAGACGCACTGAGTTGACGCTGGGCCGACCAGGCTGGGGGACATTCTGGGACCGTCTCCTCAGCTGGTACTTGTCCACAGCGAAGGTCAGAAACTGCTGCTCCCGCTTCTTGGCAAAAGTGCTGTGAGGATGGGGGTGCCCGTCCTGGCATTTGGGGTGCTGTGCGGGGGCGGGGCGGTGAGCTTCTGCCCTTGGCCCCTGCTCTTAACTTCCTTGTCTCACCTTCTCCCCAGAGGCCCAGAACTTGGGCAACTTCATCGTCAAGTACGGCTACATTTACCCCCTGCAGGACCCCAAGAACCTCACTCTGAAGCCCGACAGCAGCCTCTATCGATTTCAGGTGAGCCTCGGCCTTGGCCTGGGGTGTTCGTGGGGCGGGACGTCATCTGGAGCTGTAACTGGTTGGCTTCACGTCCTCCCAGAGCTTTAGAAACGGTGGCAGAGGCGGAGGCATGTTTCAGGCTATGGGGCAGGGGGCCCGGGGCGCACAGCCTGTGTCAGCCTGGCACCCTGCTTTCTCTCGCAGACGCCATACTTCTGGCCCACCCAGCAGTGGCCGGCTGAAGACGTCGACTACGGTAAACTGCGCCCACCCCAGGCCTGGCGAGGGCTCCCCGTGCTGCCCAGCTGCACGCTGCGTCTTGGCGGCGTCTGCGGCCCTCACGACCTTTATGTCCGTCCTCGTCTGTGTCAGGGGTGGCTCCTGGGGGCGGGAGCGGGTCTGGGAGTGTCCTGTCTGCCACGCTGAGCACGGCAGCCTTGTGCATAGAGGGGTTTCGAAATGCGATGAGGGTGGAAAATGATGTTGTTTTCTTTTCCAGCCATCTATCTGGCCAAGCGGAATATCAAGAAGAAAGGGATTTTAGAGGAATACGAGAAGGTGTGGAGACGCTTTCAAGTATAGGCGCTTGTAACTGAGTGCAGTGTAGCCGTGAGCTGCTTCCCCCGTCCCCCGTTACTCCATTCACGGGCGCTCATCGCCCCTCCATCCCTCATCCCCATCCCCCATCCTGCGTCCATCCATCAACCGCCCGTATGTTAATATTTGGAAGCAGCTAGTAGCAGGCAATGGCAACCTACTCCAGTACTCTTGCCGGGAAGGTGCCATGGATGGAGGAACCTGGTAGGCTGCAGTCCACGGGATCGCTAGCAGTCGGACACGACTTCCCTTTCACTTTCCTGCACTGGAGAAGGAAATGGCAGCCCACTCCAGTGTTCTTGCCTGGAGAGTCCTAGGGACGGGGGAGCTGGGTGGGCTGCCGTCTGTGTGCCCGCACGGAGTCGACGCGACTGGAGCGACTTTGGAGTAAATTCTCCCCTGCGCTGTGGTGCGGTTTCTCCTGCAGTGGTTTAAGCCCTTGTTTCAGTAACTCCTGGGCGCACAGGAGCGACCGCTTTCCTTGTTCTGCCCCCAAGTGAGAGGACTTAACATGTGTGATAATGCACATTATGGGACGGACAGATTTTTTAAAGCACCTTTTATTTTGTGGTGGAGTATAGCGGATTAATGCTGTTGGAATAGTGTCAGGTGGACTGCAAAGGGACCCAGCCGTATGTACACGTGTCCATTCTCCCCCAGACTCCTCCGCCGTCCAGGCTGGCACACAGCGCTGAGCAGAGTTCCCTGTGCTGGACAGGAGGTCCTTGTTTATCCACTTTAAAGAGAGCTGTGTGCACAGGTCCACCGCAGACGCCCTGCCTACCCTTCTCGCCTCCTCCCCACCGGCAGCCGGGAGTTCCTTCTCTAAGTCTGAGAGTCTCTTTCCGTTTTGTAAACAAGTTTCTTTGTATCCTTTCTTTTTAGATTGCACATGTAAGGGGTGTCATAGGCTATTTCGGCTTCTCTGTCTGATTTACATCGCTCAGCATGACTGTCTCTCGGTCCAGGATGGAGAGATTTGAACCTGAGTGTGAGAGGGGAAACCAGCAGTGCAGGCTTTGGTTTTGGGCAGAATAAGTCAGATTTCTCAGAGAACACACCGTAATCCTCAAAGGGCTGGGTTTCTGGGCAGATGGCAACCATCGCGCTGTGTTTACTTTTTGAAAGTGAGAGTGTTAGTTGCGCAGTTCTGTCCAACTCTTTGCGACCCCGTGGACTGTAGCCCTCCAGGCTCCTCTGTCCATGGAATTCTCCAGGCAAGATACTGGAGTGGCTTGCCATTCCCTTCTTCAGGGGATCTTCCCGACGCGGGGACCGAGCCCAGCCCTCCCACACTGCAGATTCTTTACTGTCTGAGCCGCCAGGGAAGCCCCGAACCCGCTTTTAGAAGGGCCAGCGCCACACGCGGGGTCAGGGCGTAGCCCTGCGGGCTTGTGGTGCTCTGCTGCTGACTGTTAGGTGTCCGCGCTCTTCTCCACACAACTCCCATCTTCCCGATCAGACTAGGATACATTTATTTTAACAAGTGCAAGCCCACCTGTGGCTTCTGTTGTGAAAGCATCACCCTGTGAACGCACGCCTTTGCCCGCGGGGTGGGAGGGCCGTTTGGCTAGGTCGCCTGGTTGACTTTGGGCTCCCTGCCCACCGCACACAGCAGAGCTCCTGAGGCTCGGTGTTCTCATTTTGTCTTCCTCCTCTAGGAAAACTACAATTTCTTGAACAAAAAAATCAACTACAAGTGGGACTTCGTCATCATGCAGGCCAGAGAGCAGTACCGGTGAGTCGGCGCTCACCCTGGTCCTCTGGTGTCCCTCCGCCCTCCCTTCCTTCCTTGTTTCTTTTAAACAGTGAGCTTTTACTGGGCGGCTGTGTGTTAAACAGCGGGGTAGGCATAGGGAAGGGAGAGGCATCGTCCCGGGAGCCTGGCGGGCAGGCAGACAGGCCACGAGGCCTCAGTGAGTTGAGGCGCACGTTTGGGTTTGGAGAAGGAGCTGCAGAAACAGCAGTGAGCCTGGAGGAGGAGGAGGCGGGGGCCGGGTGG